>CM027126.1:19356003-19473687 GCA_015476505.1 Urochloa ruziziensis
AGGAGACGGAGCTGAAGAGGATCTCTCTGGACCTGGACGACCCAAAGAAGACGGCCATCATCGGGGCAGAGTTGGACCCCAAATAGGAAGAAGTGCTCGTCAAATTCCTAAGGGAAAACGCCGACATATTCGCGTGGAAACCATCCGATATGCCAGGTGTCCCAAGGGAACTTGCCGAGCACTCCTTGAAGGTCAATCCGACTGCCAAACCGATCAAGCAAAGGCTTCGTCGATTCGCGCAGGACCGCAAGGAGGCAATTAGGGCAGAAATTACAAAGCTGTTAGCAGCCGGGTTTATTCAGGAGGTGTTCCACCCCGACTGGTTAGCTAATCCAGTTCTTGTAAGAAAAAAGAATAATAATGATTGGAGAATGTGCGTTGATTATACAGATCTCAACAAAGCTTGCCCTAAAGACCCCTTCGTTCCCCCCCGCATCGATCAAGTCGTTGACTCCACGGCAGGTTCCGCCCTGCTCTGCTTTCTCGATTGCTACTCAGGATATCACCAGATAGGCCTGAAGCTGGAAGACCAGATAAAGACCGCGTTCATCACGCCGTTCGGTGCCTTTTGTTACAACACAATGGCCTTCGGTCTGAAGAACGCAGGTGCAACCTATCAAAGGACAATTCAAGCATGTCTGGATCAATTGATCCCAGACATAGTAGAAGCTTACATCGACGACATCGTGGTTAAGATCATGAACCCCGAGGACATGATAGGGAATCTGACAAAGGTCTTCGAACGCCTACGCGTATTCCGGTGGAAGCTCAACCCGGAAAAGTGTGTCTTCGGAGTACCCTCAGGTAAACTACTCGGCTTCATGGTTAGCAACCGCGGGATCGAGGCAAATCGCGAGAAGATCACGGCCATCACCAAGATGCTACCACCAACCTGTCAGAAGGATGTGTAGAAGCTTACTGGATGCATGGCAGCGCTCGGTCGTTTCATATCACGACTCGGCGTTCGCGGATTGCCGTTTTTCAAACTGCTCAAGAAGCAGGACAAGTTCGTGTGGGATGACGAGACGAAGCGATCTTTCCAGGAACTCAAAGATTACCTGCAGAGTCCTCCCATCCTCGTCCCACCTCAACCAAGAGAACAGCTCTACCTCTACATCTCTGCTACTCCCCGAGTGGTTAGCACGGTACTAGTGGTCGAGCGTCCTGAAGAAGGACACGCATATGGAGTTCAGCGACCAGTCTACTTCATCAGCGAGGTTCTGACCGTATCTAAGGTACGCTACCCCCATGTGCAGAAATTATTATATGGAGTTCTTATCTCAGCAAGAAAGCTGAAGCACTACTTTGAGGCCCACCCAATCTCGGCGGTGAGCGAAAATCCTTTAGGGGAAATTCTCCATAACCGAGATGCCAGCGGCCGAATCGTCAAGTGGTCAATAGAACTGGCCGCTCATCACATTAACTTTGTTCCACGTACTGCTATCAAGTCTCAGGTCTTGGCCGACTTCGTAGCAGACTGGACAGAAAACCAAGCTCCGACTGACGACGAGTGTCGGTGATATTATCTCCGGCAGTCTTCCACGGGGTAGCCCACGGAAGTGATTTGTAATGTAGGGAAGATCGCAAAGATCGGAAGCAAGATGGTTAGGATGGACAGACACAAGGGTTTATACAGGTTCGGGCCGTCGACTTGACGTAATACCCTACGTCCTGTTTGGGGTGTTGTATTGCTTGTTATGATGTGGTGTCTAGTTATCAGATGTGTCGAGATGTGGTTCGTTGTGGTGTCGTTGTTTTGGAGGGGTCCCTGCCCGCCTTATATATCGGGGGGCAGGGTTACAAGTCGGTTTGTATCCGATCCTATCTCTAAGAATCCTTTCCTTCTTTACAATAATTCCTATTCTAACTAGGATTTCTCCTTCCAGATCCTTCCTGCGTGCGCCGACTTGTCCCGCACGTCTTCAGGTCCAGAACGGTGAGGTGGGCCGCCCCCTCCTGGTGGGCTGCCAGGCTTGCTCATGAGGTACCCGGGTACTATATCCCCCACAGTAGCCCCCGAGCACTTCTTGGCCGATCATTGGCTGTAATTGTTATATCTTTTCTTGCATGATTCGAGTGCTTCAAGTTGTCTAAGATCTCATCCGAGTGGTTTCGAAGAAGATCCGAGTGGTTTCAGGGAAGATCCGAGTGATTTCTCAGACGTTCCTGAAAACAATTCTTCAATTACAGTCGAAGTGAGGGGAAGGAGTGCTCTTTTTCACGACGCGACAGCGAAGTGAATACACTTAGCCCCCAAGCTTTGGGCAATTTTAGAATGAAATTGGCCAAAGGTCTTCAACTTTTATCCATCTGTATCTTGATTTTCAATGGTGTGCACCTCCAGGTGCACCCATTGGGTGTAGCCCCCGAGCCTTGAGCAGAATATAATATTCTGGTCGAGGGTCAAAAATAAATATTATGAATCTCTTATTGAACTTAATCCATCAATGGTGTGCACCTCCAGGTGCACCCATTGGGTGTAGCCCCCGAGTCTTGTTACGACTCAGCATGATCGTGTCAAGACTCTGAAAGCTATGAATTCCGACTGATTTTTCAGCCCCCATGCCTCTGGACATGGATTTTAGATAATCTTTTCCCTCAGGGGCTTTTTTGTTTCCCCTTTATAAGGATTTTGTCCTCAAGTTCTTTGAACTCGGCATGACTCCCGAGTCGTGTCCCACGACTCAGCTTGACCATATGGTAAGCCATCTTCTCACAAGATTTATACTTGTCAGCATTTGACCCAGATTGCTGAGTCAATTTAGCGATAGTATCGCATGCCTTACGTAAAAATCAGTTGCGAGGTCGCAATATTAATTGCAAAATCAAGTCTGGTCGTCGACTAATTTTAGCCTCACGACCGAGTGGTTTCTGCCCCTGAACCCTAGCTCAGGAACCCACAGATTTATAATCGTAACAGAACCGAAAGGTCGTGCTATATTTCAGCCCGTTAGGCCCATTATTCCTAAAAGTCCGTTGCGTCCTTAACGGTCGCCTTACGGAAGGCGAGATATCGCGAGATATCGCGATTCCCTATCGCATCTTTGAATTCAAAGCGACGGGACGTGCCTGCGTCGGTTGAGTTCCCGAGACAAGTGCCGCGCCGCGCGCGGGAGGAACGGTTCCTTTCTTTATAAGCCATCCCCGCCGCATTCTTCTTCCTTTACTTGCCATTTGCCTTCCCCGACGCTCCAGTTTCCTTTGCGCCAGAGCAAAACCCTAGATCTGCTCCCGCACTCTTCTTCCTCGCTCTCCAGCACCAACCACTGCCATGGCGCCCAAGAGGAAGGAAGCCTCGAAGCGGAAGGAGAAGTCACCCGCGAGGGCCCGGTCGTCCAAGGGCAAGGCCGTCGCCGAGGTCGCCGTGGATCGGGCCGCCGAGTGGAGGGAGTCCATCACCTCCACCAGGCGCCTCGAGCAGCACGTCATGGATGGCGTCCTCCCCGATCAGCAAACCGCCGAGTGGCGCGCCGCCGCCGGTGAGTCTTTCCCCACCCCAAACTCCTCTGATTTGGTGGTGTTCGAATCTTTTTTTCTTCGTGGTCTTGGCTTGCCCGCGCATTCTTTCCTCCGCGGGCTGCTGCATTACTACGGGATCTGCCTCTGCGCATTGAATCCCAACTCTATCCTCCACATCGCCATCTTCATCAACCTCTGTGAGGCCTATCTTGGGATAGAGCCTCACTTCAATCTCTTCATTCATCTTTTTCTTCTTAAGCCTTATCCCCGCACCGACTGCCCACTAGTAGTCGGGGGCGCCGGACTCCAACTCCGCGAGGGTCGAACTCGGGAGTATTTTGACATCCCTTTCCTTACCTCCAATAAGGGGTGGCAGTCCGAGTGGTTTTACGTAGGAAACCACTCGCCTGCCATCTCTCCAGAGATCGATTCTCGTCCTGTCCCCTCCCAATCCTGGACCGCTCTTCCCAAGGAGAGTGAAATGGACCAGGTTCGGAAGCTCCTGGGTCTTATTACCCAGTTGAAGGACAGAGGGTTGTCTGCCGTCGGAGTGGCAGCCAACTTCGTTCTACGCCGAGTCCAGCCCCTCAAGCAGCGGGCTCACCCGGCGTATGAATATTACGCCGAGGGGGACAACACGCGCGAAGCCCCCGAGCGCGTCGACAAAGTCCAAGCCATCGCTCGGCTTGGCAAATTCTTCGCACCTGGAACGTCGCTGAGGACTACTGACTGTCCTCCGGCGTACAGCTTGGGAAATCCACGCCCTGAGGTATTTAGTCAGTTTGTCCTTGTTTTTATTTCAATTCCACCCATTGGGTGTAATCTCAAAACTGAATCCCATATTTGCAGGATCGAGTTGCCTTTGTATCCATCCCTCCTTTGCCTGAGATGCCAAAGGGAGTGGATCAGCCTCGTCGGCGCAGGGCCGTTGGATCTGAAGAAGCAGTCGGGGAAAGTGAGAGTGATCTGCATGACTCGGATATCACTCTATCATCCTCTCCTTCCCCCGATGTGCAATCTCCGAGTGGTGGGAAGGCTGCTCCTGCTCTGAAGAAGCGGAAGATCTCCACAGGGATCGTGTTCAGGGATGCGCCCAGCCGCCGGCAGCTCCTTATATCTGAGTCGTCTGACTCGGAAAAGGATGAAGCTGGCATCGCCGAGCCGTCTCTCCAGCCGTCAATCACGAGCTCGGAGCAGTCTCCCCTTGCAGTGATGCCTCTGAGCGCTGCAAGTCCGAGGGACCTCCCTTCCCCGACTCGGAGAGGAAAGCGCCTGAGAATGCGCGTTTCTACTCTGTAAGTATTCTTGACTTGTCTTGATCTCCTTTATGCTTTTTATTAGTGATCCATAAATTCTTTATGTTGTAGCACGCCGTCTGAGGTCCCCTTCTCGGGTCCTCCACCTCAGTCGGCGATTGAGACCGCAGCCCCAACAATCCAAAGTCCAGAGGTGCCGATCCACTCGGCTGATCTTCTCAGCGATCAGCCTGTGGGTCCGCTACCTGAGTCGCAGCGGGAGCCAACCCCGCCACCGCCGAGTCCTGTACCAGCGTCGCCGACTCCTCCGCCTGTCCCACAAGGCAGCCCCCAGCATGCTGCTGCAGTTGAACCGACTGCAGCAGTTGAGGAGCCCCGGACTGCGACGGTCGAGATAGCTTCTGCGGCGGTCGGCGTCCTAGGTGGTGGTGCTCCCCTGACTCCTCTGGAGGAGTTCCTGTCCCTTCATCGTCGCATGGGCCATATAGCCAAGGTACTTCCCGAACTTCTTATCTTGCTGATATCAAATACCATTGGCATATTGATTCATATTGTCTTCTGACTTGTTCTTGCAGGACTTAGCTGCTGATGCCGAGGCTAAAGCCTTGGTTATCCAAGAGTTAACTTCTGCAGTCGCTAAGGCCGACTCCTTGGTGGCCCGAGTGGCTGAGCTCGAAGCTGATGCAGTCGAGCGACAGGCTGAGTTGGAGGAAGCCCAGCGTACCACCCGCGATTTATGCGGGGAGGTAGAGCAGGCTAAGCTCAACGAAGCCCAAGCCGTGCACGAGCTCAGAGGTATGTTCTTCCTTATTTGTTTTTCTGTCAGACATGAAAATTTATTCAGATCTAACCTTTTTTAGATTATCGATATCGGACTATGTCCCAATTCGCAGAGCTCACTGCCAAGGTGGCCCGACTGCAAGGCGAGGCTGAGGCGCTGCGCGCTGAGAAGACAGCGCTGGAGGATGCTATCCGAGTGGTGGCGGAGGAGATCGAGCCGGAGGCGTCATCGTCTTCAGCTTCCATCCTTGACCGCGTTCGGGCGCTCCCGCGCTACTTCCGGCGACAGCTCTGCTCCATCAGCCAAGCTAGCTGTGGCCATGTCCTGGCAGTGCTCAAGTCGCTGTTCCCGGCGTCAGACCTGGAGCCACTCGGCCACGGGTATGCTGCCGGTACTTCTGAAGATGACGTGGGCAGACTGCTCCATGAAGTCGAGCCCATCGCCAACGCCCTGTCCAAGGACGTTGTTGACGACTCGGATGAAGCGACCCCGTCTGATGCTGGCGACCCTGCAGAGTAAACAAAAATATTTGTAGTATGTGGTCGAACCAGTACTGTTTTTGAACAATGTATAAATTATCCTTCTTGTATATAAGTTTTTGTTGGTCTACAACTCCCTTTCTTTCTGCGCTAGCCTTAATTTCTGAGTGGTTGACCTGTTACGGAGTAGATTAGCCTCGTTGGTCTCAGTCTCATGCCGCAGAGTCTTTGTCGTACGTTTAGAGCTTTGACTTGGCGAGTACTTTCCCTCTCGATTTAAGGTTTGTTCCCCTCATACTTTATGTGCGTGACGCGAAAGAGGAAATGCGAGTAGTAGAAATAGATGAAAGATGAAATCAACTTTATTGATAACTCATTGTAAACAAGCCGAGTCGTAACTGGGGGTGACTACCCTCCAAAATCACTCGGAAAAAATAAATCTAAAAATATAGAAAACAAATACATAACTGATTCAGGCGTAGAAGCGTTGCAAGTGCTCGATGTTCCACAGATTTATTGATGTAGGCGCCCTATTGCGTCCAGGGTCAATTGATCCATGCGCGCTTGCACTATCCTCTGGTAGGTCGCGCTGGCGTTTTTCAGACCGAAAGCCAAAGGAGCACCGATCGATGTGACGAACGGAGTTTTTATCTGCTCGTTAGGCTCCAGGTCTGTCTGGCTATAGATTGGATAGCTGTCGAGAAAGCAGAGCAGGGTAGAGCCTGCCGTGGAGTCTGACTCTGACCCGATGATGGCCGTCTTCTTTGGGTCGTCCAGGTCCAAGGAGATCCTCTTCAACTCCGTCTCCTTGCTTGGCGCGATGGCTTCTCTTGCTGGCTTCTTGGTGGGGATCTCTAGAGCGTCCTTGTCCACCTCCTGTGATGCAGCCAGTACTTGTTCCATGCGCTTGGACATGTCCAGGGCGGCTGCCGCGTTGAGAGTTTCCTGCTCGCATGTGTATGCGACTCGGACGTCTCCCAAGACGGTGATTACGCCTTTCGGTCCTGGCATCTTGACCTGCAGGTAGACGTAGTGAGGAATCGCCATGAACTTGGCGAGCGCCGGCCTCCCAAGGATGGCGTGGTATGCAGTTTCAAAGTTCGCCACCGTGAACTGCATGTGCTCGGTCCGGTAATTATTCCGGTCTCCGAAAGTGACGGGCAGCGTGATTTGCCCGAGTGGTTCTGCCCCCTCTCCCGGTATCAAACCATAGAATGCGGATTGGGGGGGACTCAGATCGAGAGTAGTCAGGCCGAGCTCCTTCAATGTGTTAGCAAAGAGGATGTTCAAGCCACTGCCACCGTCGACTAGTACCTTGGTGAGCCGGACGTTGCGGATCGTCGGGGCTACTACCAAGGCATGGGACCCGGGCTTCGGTATGAAGTTTGGATGATCCTCCCGGGTGAATGTGATCGGAATTTCCGACCACTTGAGGTACTCAGGTACCGGTGGCTCCATCGCATGCATGACCTGGCGATGAGTGAGCTTCTGCTGGCGTCTTGACTCGAACTCTGGTCCGCCGTAAATCATGCGGACCACTCGGTCGGCTTCCTGAAAGTCATTATCAGGCTCGTCGTTTCGCCTGTCGTCTCGCGGGGAACCATCGTTCCTCTTTCTGTATGGGGGGCCTCTGTCGCCCCTGGTGAAGGCTCGCTTGAGCCCGTAGCACTCTCGCGCCGAGTGCTTGTGCTTGTGGTATGGGCATTGCTCATCGAGCATGCGCTGGAAGTCCTCTGGAGTTACCCGGCCTCTGGACCGGTCCAGGGCGGCGACCATGTCTCCCTCGCTCTTCTTCTTGCGAGGTTGGTTGTCATTGCGTCGATGATCGTCGTGTCGTTCTTCGTCGTCACGGCGATCGCGTTTGCGAGTCGTCTTGTTCTCTTCTTCCCAGCGGCTTCTAATCTCGCTGAGTTGTTCTCTTTCCGCGATCTCGGCGTCCGCCCACGTACTAGCGACCCGGAACATGTCATTGACAGTCGCGGGTGGCTTCCGAGTCCACTTATGGATCAATCTTCCGTCGGAGATGCCACGCTGGAAAGCTGACATCACCTCCTGATCCGTGACGTCCGTGATGGAGTTGCGCTTTTCCGAGAACCTGCGGACGAAGTCGTGTAGAGTCTCGTTCTTGCGCTGCCTGATCTGACCGAGGAGCCGCTTGCTCCCGGGCCTTTCCCAGGTACCGAGATAGTTACCGACGAAGAGTGCGGTAAGCTGATCCCAGTTGTCGATGGCGTCCTGCGGGAGCCCTGCCAGCCAGTTGCGGCAGTCCTTGGTGAGCATGATGGGAAGATAGTTCGCCATCACGTCCTCGTCGCCGCCAGCCGCTTGTACTGCGGTGTAGTAGATCTGAAGCCATTGAGATGGATCAGATTTCCCGTCGTACTTGTCGATATCCGACAGCTTGAAGCCTCTGGGCCATGTTACGCTTCTCAAGCGCTCGGTGAACGACTGGAATCCGCCGATCCGACCTCTAGGGCGGGAATCGCTCGGACCCGATCCGTCAGTTGTCCTTGGGGGAGTACTGTCCCTCCTGCGATCCCGATCCCTGGGTGGGGAACGGGTCCTCCGATAGTTCCGAGTCCTGGGTGGAGTTCGGTCCTGTCGGTAGGTTCTGTTGCGCGGTGGAGTTCGATCTCTTGGTGGAGTCGGCCGCCTGGGTGGCGGAAGCACTCGTTGTCGACCACCATTGTTGCCGCGCCTTGGGCTACCGGAGAGGTTAGAGTAGTCTGACTCTGTCGAGTAACCGCTTCTGTTGGGGTTATGACGGGGATTTCCATGATCCCGATCATACTCTTGGCGCCGTCGGAGTTCTTCGCGATGGCGCTCTTCAGTGCTATTGGTGATGATATCCCTTGCATCTCGATCTCTGTTGATCGTGGTGCGGAGGTCTTCATCACGACCCGATCCGCCGCCGGCCCGGTGTCGAGATGAACCGGGTTCAGGAGCGTCGGTGGTCGTTCTGCCTTGCATCTGGTGAACCTGGACGGAGGCGGCCTGCACGAGAGCCCTTACCTTTTCCAAGCCCGGAGTGTTAGGTGGTAGCCGATTGATTTCCTCGTTGATAGTAACGAGGTTCTGGACCGGTGTCTCGTAGACTTCGTGTCCGTTGAACTCGAACGTGCCGTCGCGCATCAAGTTCCGGGCGCTCCTCCGCTCGTGTTGACCCCGTTGGCGACGATGATCTTCAGAGCGAGGCTCCTGGAGTCGAGCAGTACCAGATCCTGACGCGGCGGCTCCGTGAGGTCGTGCGGCTCTGCGAGTCGCCCGACTGGCATTGCGTCCTCGACGCTGGTTCCTGGCTTCGGTCGTCTCCTCAGCAGGAGTGACCTCATCTTCTGAGACAGGATTGGTCGGCGTTGCTGGCGCCACCATGTAACAATATGATCCGACTCCTTCTTGCGCGAGGTAGTCTTCCTCGGACTCGGAGAAGTCGGAAGTGGGCGTGTAACGCTCCAAACTACTCGGAGTCAATTCTCCGAGTGATCCTAATAGTTCCGGCTCTGTAGAGGCATCAGACACAGTGTATCCTTCCGGCAGATCGTCTAGGATTGAGGGTCCCAGAAGATCTAGGCCGTAGGAGTCGCTCCCAGAGAAGTAATCATCCGACTGGACGATGTCCTTCATCTTTTGCTTCCGAGCAAGCGCGCAAAAGCCAGGGGTCTGAACAGCAATGACCTCAGGGCTCTGGACGCATGTGGGTTGAGCGTTTACGCTCTGCGATGATTCGGCGACGCGACTCTCAGGAGTCGGATCGGAACCGAGTGATGGTAGATCTGTTCCCGACTGGTTTGTCTTCGCATTCTGCGAAGGACTCAGCGGGGTAGATCCGGCACAATCAGAGGCGATTGGACCGGATTGGGCCGTGATGGCCGAAGTCGGCGCCAGAGAGGAGACCTCCGTGGCGTCCGTCGCATCCGCCGCCTGGGTATCCAAGGCGGTGGTGGTGATGACGTCCCCGAACTGGATCTCGACTTCGTCGACGTCCGGGAGGTTGCAGCTGTCCAAGATCTTGACGCGATCCATCGAGCTTACCAGATTGATCTCGGCGATATCCCCTACCTGGCGCGCCACTGTCGGTGATATTATCTCCGGCAGTCTTCCACGGGGTAGCCCACGGAAGTGATTTGTAATGTAGGGAAGATCGCAAAGATCGGAAGCAAGATGGTTAGGATGGACAGACACAAGGGTTTATACAGGTTCGGGCCGTCGACTTGACGTAATACCCTACGTCCTGTTTGGGGTGTTGTATTGCTTGTTATGATGTGGTGTCTAGTTATCAGATGTGTCGAGATGTGGTTCGTTGTGGTGTCGTTGTTTTGGAGGGGTCCCTGCCCGCCTTATATATCGGGGGGCAGGGTTACAAGTCGGTTTGTATCCGATCCTATCTCTAAGAATCCTTTCCTTCTTTACAATAATTCCTATTCTAACTAGGATTTCTCCTTCCAGATCCTTCCTGCGTGCGCCGACTTGTCCCGCACGTCTTCAGGTCCAGAACGGTGAGGTGGGCCGCCCCCTCCTGGTGGGCTGCCAGGCTTGCTCGTGAGGTACCCGGGTACTATATCCCCCACAACGAGGTAGTTGAGTACTGGGAGATGTACTTTGATGGCTCCCTCCAGATAAAAGGAGGCGGCGCAGGCGTACTCCTGATCTCCCCAAGTGGACAGGAACTAAAATACGTCCTTCAAATCATGTTTCCAGTATCCAACAACGCAGCTGAGTATGAAGCAGCCCTGCACGGCCTCCGCATTGCAGTATCTTTGGGTATCAAACGCCTGATGGTACGCGGGGACTCTGCCCTGGTCATAAATCAGGTAAACAAGGACTGGTCCAGGACCAACGAAAAGATGGACGCATACTGCGAGGAAATTCGGAAGCTGGAAGGGAAATTCTATGGCTTGGAGTTCCATCACGTGGTGCGTGACCATAACAAGGCAGCAGATGAGCTCGCTAAGATGGGGTCCACCCGTGAAGGCGTCCCACCCGGAGTTTTCATACAAGATCTTGTCAAACCATCTATCAAGATAAACCCGGATGGCACTGTCGCGGAGCAACAAGTCGGAGAATCCCCAGAGTCAGCCACATTAGTGGTGGACGAACCGTTGGACTGGAGGACACAGATCATCGATTATCTGTATAGCGGCATATTACCCGCAGAGGTCGCGGAAGACAAAGATCTAAACTCGCTCCACGAACAAATCGTGCGGCGCAGCAAAAACTACGTCATCATCGGAGACAAGCTGTATCGTCGATCTGGAGCTTCCCAAATCCTACAAAAGTGCGTGAGTCGCACTGAGGGTATAGAGCTCTTGACTGACATACATAAAGGAATTTGTGGCAATCACGCCGGGGCTAGAACCATTGTTGGTAAAGCTTTCCGGTCTGGTTTCTACTGGCCGACTGCTGTAGCAGACTCAGAGAACATCGTGCGGCACTGCAAAGGGTGTCAGTATTTTGCAAGGCAAATACATGCACCAGCACAACAGCTACAAACCATACCAGCGTCCTGGCCCTTCGCTTGTTGGTGCTTGGATATGATTGGTCCATTTAAGAAGGCTCCTGGTGGTTTTGACCATGTCCTTGTAGCTATTGACAAGTTCACCAAGTGGATTGAGGTGAAACCAGTCAGAAAGCACACGACAGCCAAGACCATCGAGTTCTTCACCGACATCACCCACCGCTTCGGAGTCCCAAATCGTATCATCACAGATAATGGTACGAACTTCGTGGCGCAGGAGTTTAAAGACTGGTGCAGCGAGAGGAGCATCAAGCTATGCCCCGCATCCGTGGCACACCCAAGGGCCAATGGCCAAGTCGAAAGAGCCAATGGCGAAATAATCAAGGCGCTCAGGGCCCGGATATTCAAACAGCTGAAGCAACATGACGGACGATGGATTAAGGAGTTGCCGGCTGTAGTCTGGGGGCTGCGCACACAGCCGAGTCGTGCCACGAAGCAAACTCCGTTCTTTCTGGTTTACGGCTCGGAAGCTATCCTACCAACGGACATCACATACGGCTCCCCCCGAGTGGAGTTCTATGATGAATACGACGCGCAAGTAGCGTGCATTGAAGACCTCGACAGCATCGAGGAAAAGAGACTGGCCGCCCAGATCCAAGCCGCGCGTTACGCTCAGGTCCTGCGACGCTATCACGATCGATCAGTTAAGCAGAGGTCCTTTGAAGCAGGCGATTTGGTTCTGAGAAGGAAGCAAGACACCAAGGGCGCGCACAAACTTGCGTCCCCCTGGGAAGGTCCATATATTATCAAGTCAGTAAGTCGCCCAGGCTCATATCGACTCATGACCGAAGACGGCGTAGACATCCCAAATCCATGGAACATCGAGCACTTACAGCGCTTCTACGCCTGAATCAGTTATGTATTTGTCTTTTTTATTTTTTAGATTTATTTTTTCCGAGTGATTTTGGAGGGTAGTCACCCCCAGTTACGACTCGGCATGTTCACAATGAGTTATCAATAAAGTTGATTTCATCTTTCATCTATTTCTACTACTCGCATTTCCTCTTTCGCGTCACGCACATAAAGTATGAGGGGAACAAACCTTAAATCGAGAGGGAAAGTACTCGCCAAGTCAAAGCTCTAAACGTATGACAAAGACTCTGCGGCATGAGACTGAGACCAACGAGGCTAATCTACTCCGTAACAGGTCAACCACTCGGAAATTAAGGCTAGCGCAGAAAGAAAGGGAGTTGTAGACCAATAAAAACTTATATACAAAAGTGATAATTCAAACATTGTTTAAAAACAGTACTGGTTCGACCAAATACTACAAATACTTTGTTTACATTGCAGGGTCACCAGCACCAGACGGGGCTGCTTCGTCCGAGTCATCAACAACGTCCTTGGACAGGACATTGGCGATGGGCTCGACTTCATGGAGCAGTCTGCCCACATCATCTTCAGAGGTACCGGCAGCATACCCGCGGCCGAGTGGCTCCAGGTCTGACGCCGGGAACAGAGACTTCAGCACCGCCAGGACATGGCCACAGCTGGCCTGGCTGATGGAGCAGAGCTGCCTCCGGAAGTAGCGTGGGAGTGCCCGAACGCGGTCGAGGATGGAAGCTGAAGACGATGACGCCTCCGGCTCGATCTCCTCCGCCACCACTCGGATAGCATCCTCCAGCGCTGTCTTCTCAGTGCGCAGCGCCTCAGCCTCACCTTGCAGCCGGGCCACCTTGGCAGTGAGCTCTGCGAATTGGGACATAGTCCGATATCGATAATCTAAAGAAGGTTAGATCTGAATAATATTTTCACGTCTGACAGAAAAACAAATAAGGAAGAACATACCTCTGAGCTCATGCACGGCCTGGGCCTCGTTGAGCTTAGCCTGCTCTACCTCCCCGCATAAATCGCGGGTGGTACGCTGGGCTTCCTCCAACTCAGCCTGGCGCTCGACCGCAGCAGCCTCGAGCTCAGCCACTCGGGCCACCAAGGAGTCGGCCTTAGCGACTGCAGAAGTTAATTCTTGAATAACCAAGGTTTTAGCCTCGGCATCAGCAGCTAAGTTCTGCAAAAACAAGTCAGATGACAATATGAATCAATATACCACTCGGTATTTGATATCAACAAGATAAGTAGCTCGGGAAGTACCTTGGCTATGTGGCCCATGCGACGATGAAGGGACAGGAACTCCTCCAGAGGAGTCAGGGGAGCACCACCACTCATAACGCCGACCGCCGCAGAAGAAACCTCGACCGCCGCAGTCTGGGGCTCCTCCACTGCTGCAGTCGGTTCAACCGCAGGAGCATGCTGGGGGCTGCCTTGAGGAACTGGCGGCGGGGTCGGCGATGCCGGTGTAGGACTCGGCGGTGGCGGGGTTGGCTCCCGCTGCGACTCGGGTAGCGGACCCACAGGCTGATCGCTGAGAAGATCAGCCGAGTGGATCGGCACCTCTGGAGTTTGGATTGTTGGGACTTCGGTCTCAACCGCCGACTGAGGCGGAGGACCCGAGAAGGGGACCTCAGACGGCGTACTACAGGATATAGCATATATGGATCACTAACAAAAGAGCATAAAGGAAATCAAGAGATGATAAGAATACTTACAGAGTAGAAATGCGCATTCTCAGGCGCTTTCCTCTCCGAGTAGGGGAAGGGAGGTCCCTCGGACTTGCAGCACTCAGAGGCATTACTGCAAGGGGAGACTGCTCCGAGCTCGTGATTGGCGGATGGAGTGACGACTCGGCGATGCCAGCTTCATCTTTCTCCGAGTCAGACGACTCAGAGATAAGGAGTTGCCGGCGGCTGGGCGCATCCCTGAACACGATCCCGGTGGAGATCTTCCGCTTCTTCAGAGCAGGAGCAGCCTTCCCACCACTCGGAGATTGCACGTCAGGAGAAGGAGAGGATGACAGAGTGATATCCGAGTCGCGCAGATCACTCTCACTTTCCCCGACTGCTTCTTCAGATCCAACGGCCCTGCGTCGAGCCGGTTGATCCACCCCCTTTGGCATCTCAGGCAAAGGAGGGAGGGATACAAAGGCAACTCGACCCTGCAAAAATTGGGTTCAGTTCTGAGATTACACCCAATGGGTGGAATTGAAATAAAAACAAGAACAGACTGACTAAATACCTCAGGGCGTGGATTTCCCAAGTTAAACGCCGGAGGACAGTCAGTGGTCCTCAGGGACGTTCCAGGTGCGAAGAATTTGCCAAGCCGAGCGGCGGCTTGGACTTTGTCGACGCGCTCGGGGGCTTCGCGCGTGTTGTCCCCCTCGGCGTAATACTCATACGCCGGGTGAGCCCGCTGCTTGAGTGGCTGGACCCGGCGCAGAACGAAGTTGGCTGCCACACCGACGGCAGACAACCCATTGTCCTTCAACTGGGAAATAAGACCCAGGAGCTCCCGAACCTGATCCATTTCACTCTCCTTGGGAAGAGCGGTCCAGGATTGGGAGGGAACAGGACGAGAATCAATTTCTGGAGAGATGGCAGGCGAGTGGTTTCCTACGTAAAACCACTCGGACTGCCACCCCTTATTGGAGGTAAGGAAAGGGATATCAAAATACTCCCGAGTTCGACCCTCGCGGAGTTGGAGTCCGGCGCCCCCGACTACTTGTGGGCAGTCGGTTCGGGGATAAGGCTTAAGAAGAAAAAGATGAATGAAAAGATTGAAGTGAGGCTCTATCCCAAGATAGGCCTCACAGAGGTTGATGAAAATGGCGATGTGAAGGATGGAGTTGGGATTCAATGCGCAGAGGCAGATCCCATAGTAATGCAGCAGCCCGCGGAGGAAAGAATGCGCGGGCACGCCGAAACCACGGAGAAAGAAGGATTCAAACACCACCAAATCAGAGGAGTTTGGGGTGGGGAAAGACTCACCGGCGGCAGCGCGCCACTCGGCGGTTTGCTGGTCGGGGAGGACGCCGTCGACGACGTGCTGCTCGAGGCGCTTGGTGGTGGTGATGGACTCCCTCCACTCGGCGGCGCGATCTACGGCGACCTCGGCGGTGGCCTTGCCCTTGGACGACCGGGCCCTTGCCGGCGACTTCTCCTTCCGCTTCGAGGCTTCCTTCCTCTTGGGCGCCATGGCAGCGAGCGGTGCTGGAGAGCGAGGAAGAAGGTTGCGGGAGCAGATCTAGGGTTTTGCTCTGGCGCAAAGGGAACTGGAGCGTCGGGGAAGGCAAATGGCAAGTAAAGGAAGAAGAATGCGGCGGGGATGGCTTATAAAGGAATAAACCGTTCCTCCCACGCGCGGCGCGGCGCTTGTCTCGGGAACTCAACCGACGCAGGCACGTCCCGTCGCTTTGAATTCAAAGATGCGGTAGGGAATCGCGATATCTCACGATATCTCGCCTTCCGTAAAGCGACCGTTAGGGACGCAACGGACTTTTAGGAATAATGGGCCTAAATGGGCTGAAATATAGCACGACCTTTCGGTTCTGTTACGATAATAAATTTGTGGGTTCCTGAGCTAGGGTTCAGGGGCAGAAACCACTCGGTCGTGAGGCTAAAATTAGTCGACGACCAGACTCGATTTTGCAATTAATATTGCATCCTTGCAATTGATTTTTACGTAAGGCATGCGATACTATCGCTAAATTGACTCAGAAATCTGGGTCAAATGCTGACAAGTATAAATCTTGTGAGAAGATGGCTTACCATATGGTCAAGCTGAGTCGTGGGACACGACTCGGGAGTCATGCCGAGTTCAAAGAACTTGAGGACAAAATCCTTATAAAGGGGAAACAAAAAAGCCCCTGAAGGAAAAGATTATCTAAAATCCATGTCCAGAGGCATGGGGGCTGAAAAAATCAGTCGGAATTCATGGCTTTCAGAGTCTTGACACGATCATGCTGAGTCGTAACAAGACTCGGGGGCTACACCCAATGGGTGCACCTGGAGGTGCACACCATTGATGGATCAAGTTCAAAAAGAGATTCATAATATTTATTTTTGACCCTCGACCAGAATATTCTATTCTACTCAAGGCTCGGGGGCTACACCCAATGGGTGCACCTGGAGGTGCACACCATTGAAGAACAAAATACAGATGTATAAAAATTGAAGATCTTTGGCCAATTTCATACTAAAATTGGCCAAAGCCCGGGGGCTAAGTGTATTCACTTCGCTGTCGCGTCGTGAAAAAGAGCACTCCTTCCCCTCATTTTGACTGTAATTGAAGAATTGTTTTCAGGAACGTCTGAGCAGGCACTCGGATCTTCCTCGAAAGCACTCGGATCTTCTTCGAAACCACTCGGATGAGATCTTAGACAACTTGGAGCACTCGAATCATGCAAGAAAAGATGGAACAATTACAGCCAACGATCGGCCAAGAAGTGCTCGGGGGCTACTGTGGGGGATATAGTACCCGGGTGCCTCACGAGCAAGCCTGGCAGCCCACCAAAAGGGGGCGGCCCAGCCCACCGTTCTGGACCTGAAGACGTGCGGGACAAGTCGGCGCACGGAGGAAGGATCTGGAAAGAGAAGTCCTAGTTGGAATAGGAATTATTGTAAAGAAGGAAAGGATTCTTAGAGATAGGATCGGATACAAACCGACTTGTAACCCTGCCCCCCGATATATAAGGCGGGCAGGGACCCCCTCCAAAACATCAAGTCTCAAGACAACAACTCACAATCTACGCAATACAACACCCCAAAACAGGACGTAGGGTATTACGTCGAGTCGACGGCCCGAACCTGTATAAACCCTTGCGTCTGTCCATCCTAACCATCCTGCTTCCGATCTTTGCGATCTTCCCTGCATTACAAATCACTTCCGTGGGCTACCCTGTGGAAGACTGCCGGAGATAATATCACCGACACATAGCCACCATGGCCATCCTGCGTGGTTGCGCTATGGTGGAGTTAGGAGCCAATCATTCATCATCTGTGGTATGTACTTCGAGGTGATGATGTAATGAATACATTCATTTGAGTAATGATCATCTTGTCATCTGATTCATTAGCGATCTAGTGCCTCCGTTTATCTTCTTATGCTTGCTTAGGTTTGCTTTACCTTCAATCTATTCTCGGGATAGATTGCTCGGGGTGTTCTTGTAGCCGTGGGGGCTAAGGGTTCATACCGGATCTACCAAGGAGTACAACACGTTCTTCGAACGTGCCCTTGCAATTGCTATGCCGATAACGAGTGTCGTGACAGGGGGTGGCTTGTGTAGGGTGGTAGTTCTTGAGGGTTTGACCGGTGGTGGTGATTTAAAGAGGCTTCGTGAAATACTTGATGTGTTTACCGTTCTTGGCTAGAACTGCAACTAGAAGACGATAGGCCTAGTCAATTTTTGGTTTACCTTTAGCTTTGCCTATGCTTGTGGATGATCAACCTATATATAACATTCATATCTATTAGGTTTAACTTTATATATAATCAACGCTTCATGTTAGGATTAGATCTATTAGATTAGATGGAAAACACTAGTTAGTTTGTTGTCGATCCACGGATTGATAAACCTTGGGGGAATACTCTAAGGGAAGAGCTATAATGATCCGCGCGCTTGCGGTGGATCTTGGCATGCGTTTGCGCCGCCAACAACCAACTTGACTTGGCTGCTCGCTACATCGCAAGTCACAAGTCACGCGGTCTGTCACGCGAAAACGAACGCGGATACGCGCGCGCGCGTTGTGTAGACCAAGCACCATTCTCTCCTTCAGCCACTCATTCAATGACCTGAGAGAGCTTTTCTATTTAAGTTGGCTTGCACCATCTCAAACTAGCAGTATGGGACTATCATTTTGCCATGCATACTTGCTTTGAAATTTCTGAAATGGGTCTCTCCATTGGCCTAATTTCCAGCAATCCCCCACCAATGCCAAAGTAAGGAAAAGAAGGACAAAGATCAATGGGTTGTGATACAGTTAATATACCAGTGTTTTAGTATAAGTCTCGTACGGGTTGAACTTACACCTAGAACAACAAGATTCATCTTTCTGCGGCTGGAGAATGGACTAGGCCTTGAATTCCCAGCTTTAGTGTGCAGTCGGACTTCACCTGAAGTCATATCTGATACTAGGCTACCAATGAAACCTCGCCTAACCGGAGCGTTAATGGTCTGCTCCCATATATTTTTTAGTGAGTTTTCGATGAGAGCGCCCTCTCTCAAGAACTACGGCCTATAGTTAGACTCACGTAGGTGTCCCCCTTCAAGATATCCTGCTGGCTAATATCTTTTCAACAAAAAACATTAAGGCTTTATGCCAACCTTTCAACCAATAAAGAGTACTTTAGTTGTCATTTGGACATGGATACATTTTTATTTTATTAATGTACTGTTTGAGTTCACCCTCAACTTGTTCGTCCTATTACCTACTTCACGGGATCTCCGATCATATAGGATAGGTTACCATTGTGGAGTAACATACTCATATGGGCCTCATACCCATGTCCTTAGACATCACATAAATCACATTCCGTGATAATCCCTTTGTAAAAGGATCTGTCAGATTCTTCTCAGTTCTCATATAGCTTATAACTATTACTTCGGAGTGTCTCATTTTTTGACAGTTTTAAGCCACCGCTTAATATGCTGGTTGGACTTAGAATTATCCTCTGTATTCGTTACCTGAGCTAGCATTGATTGGTTATCGCAATACATTAGGATGAGTGGTACCGTCTTCTCAAGCAAAGGCAAGTCCATCAGCAGCTCTCTAAGCCATCCAGCCTCATTAGTGGCGGTCTCAAGTGCTACAAGTTTTTCTTCAACCATTGATTTAGTCAAGACTGTTTGTTTGCAGGACCTCCACGCAACTGCAACACCCGCTAGAGTAAATACATAGCCACTAGTAGCTTTGATCTCATCCGCATCAGAGATCCAATTGGAATCACTATACCCCTCTAACACAGGTCGGTATCTCGAGTAGTGAATTCCAATATCTCAAGTACCTCTCAGTTAGCGACACACTCGCTCGAGTACTTTCCAATGATCATCTTCTGGGTTTGACGTGAACCGGCTCAATTTGCTCACAGCATAGGAGATGTCTGGTCTGGTCGCACCGACTAGATACATAAGGGATCCAATTATTTGTGAGTATCTCAGTTGATCTCTTCCTTGTCCTTTGAATTTTCGAAGTATTACACTTGCATCACAGGGAGTTGGAGCGACCTTACAGTCCTCAAACCCAAATCGGCTAAGAATCTTCTCCGTGTAATGGGATTGACTCAATGTTATCCCATCCTCATTTTTAATCAACTTAATATTCAAAATTACATCTGCTGAACCCAAATCTTTCATATCAAAACACCGAGATAAGAAAGCTTTGATCTCTTCAATCACAGCAGTGCTGGTCCCAAATATAAGTATGTCATCGACATACAAACACAATATAACGCCTTCACACTCGCCATAACGGTAGTACATACTTATCTACCTCGTTCACATTTAATCCTGCAGATGTTAAAGTGGTGTCGAATTTCTCGTGCATTGTTTGGGTTCTTGCTTTAGGCCATATAATAATTTTATCAATCTGCACACTTTGTTCTCCTCTCTAGGAACAACAAAGCCATCCAGTTGCTCTATATATGGCTACAAGCATATCATCTTGTGGTCCAGCATGGGTGTGCAGATAAATGACCCATTGCTGACGAGAAACAATAAAGGACCAAAGG
This sequence comes from Urochloa ruziziensis, assembly GCA_015476505.1. Classification (NCBI taxonomy): domain Eukaryota; kingdom Viridiplantae; phylum Streptophyta; class Magnoliopsida; order Poales; family Poaceae; genus Urochloa; species Urochloa ruziziensis. Next base: position 19,376,053 of record CM027126.1, read on the forward strand.
AACACACCTGTGCAATTGTGCACCTTGTCTTGATGTCGCGAATAAGAACCCTCCTGGATAATTAAGAACCCTCCTGAACGCGGTGGAGCTCTTTTCGCTGCACTCATCGAGGCAGCACCAGCTGATTCCCTCCGAAGTGAAGGCCGAGCTGGAGCCGACGGCTTGCGATTAGAGCATACGATCCTACAGAGCACGAGAAGGAATCAGGTATATGAAGACGAAGACCAGCCATGGCTGCTGTTTTGGTCGTCCTTGCTAGCCGTCGAGATATACACATCATCCATGGCTCCGCGCGGCCGTGGTGGTCATCCTTGCCGGCCGTCGAGATCAATCGTGTCTCGGACCGCGAGTCGTCCGCTGGCGGCCCTTACCCCGCCCGCAACGCCCACCCGGCCTGCCCCCACCGGCCTCACCCGACCAACCGCGTGCCCTTGCGCCAACACCACCCGCGGTCCCTCCACCTGCGCCTCGCCTGCTGCATGGCCGCCCGCACGCCATGCGCCCCTGCCTGCTGCACGACCGTCGGTCTGCGACGCCGCCGGGCGCGCCCCCCGCGCGCTCGCCAGGCCTCCAATGCCAAGGCTGTGAACTGTGCTCTGTTCCAATAGGGAGAGAAAGAAAGAAACAAAGAAAGGAGGAAAGGTGAGGAGAGGAGGAAAAAAATGATACTCATTAACATGTGAATCCCATTGCCGGAACCGATTTTACCACTTCCCCTATAAGATGAGAAAGGGGAAAGAGAAAAGAAAAACTGTTGAAAATGCTCTAACAAATTTAAATATTGGTGAATCATAGACATCTCCCTAACAATGGGCATGTCACCCACAGCTGATCAAATAGCATGCATTAAATCCCAAAATAAATCTAAAAATTGTGAGCACTCGCAGTCAATTACTCAAATTCGAGTGGATAGATTGTACCACTGTAAATCTCTCCTGCTGAGCGTTCAGTTCATCCATGAAAGGACTATACAAGATGATAGACGGATCCATCCGCAGTTCAACCTTGGCATAACCGAAATCAACTCAATTTCAATAAGCATAACGAATTGTAACTGCGCACTTTTGGATTGAAAGTAACACAACTTTTTCCGATGCGCACGACAACACCTTCCACAAATAGCATTTGGTGCACAAGATGGACGAGAGATTTAATGCTAATTCAAAGCCAATATGCTCAAATCTTACAACATGTCATCTATTTATTTGGCAAATGTTTTAATATTAGCTAACTAAAAATGAGCTGAGGGATCCGATGACTAACTGTTGATGGTTGAAAAGAAATGATCATATGAGTAATATGCTGGAGATGCCCTTAGTTAGGATTGGTTGGGTTCGATAAGTTAGAGAAATAGTGGGGCTTATCATTCGAGCCTCTAGACTTTTCAGTGTAGCCCAGCGAACGAACACGGCAAAAAGATTTAACCGTTACTACCTTCGTTCCAAATTATAGGTCGTTTTGGGTTTGCTAGGTTCATAGATTTTGCTATAAATATAGACATAACGTTTATCTACATGCATAACAAAATAATGAACCTAGAAAACCCAAAACGACCTATAATTTGAAACGGAGGTGCTAAGGGTGTGTTTGGTTGTGAGACAAGGTGGGACGGGATGATCTTGTTCCATTTTTGTGGGACGGGATGGTCCTGTCCAGTTTTTAGTTGAAATGGGATGGGATAGCCTTGTATGGTGTTTGTCTGGAGGGATTGAAAATGAGGGATGGATGACAAAGGTAACACCGTTAGCAGCAACTATTAGTTGGATCCATATGTCATCTGTGAGGCCCACCCGTCATACTGATCTCATTTTCCCCAAGCCTTATCTTCTCCGTCGTGACTCTGAGCCCCGCTACCCCCTTCTCTCCGAGCTGTCGCCCGCCATGGGGGAGCTTGCGCCGCACGAGCGAGCCGGCCGGCGGGGGAGCTCACGGCCGCCGACGGGAGGAGCTCCCGCGGCCATGCATCGCCTAGAGAGAGAGGGACCAGGGAGGTCACGAAGCTCCCTCGCCGGCCATGGGGGCGCGCGGAGCTTCCCTCGCCAACCATGGCGGGGCGCGTGTGGCTCCCCCGCTGGCCATGGCACGCGCGCGGAGCTCCGCCCAGCCGGCCATGGCAGGCGCCGCGGCCTCCCCTACCGATCATGGGCGAGCGCTGGCGGGCGCGCGTGGCTCCCCCCGTCGGCCATGGCGCGCGTGCGGAGGTCCTCCAGCCGGCCATGGCAGGCCGCCTTCTTCCTTCGTTCGCTGCATCTGGTCATCGCTGTGTGGAAAGCGGAGGAAGAGACGGGAGTGGACGAGAGCGAAAAGGGACGCCCCCGTCCGCTCGATTTTGCCGGGCAGGATCGTCCCGCATCTGAAAAAAAAATATTCCCTTTTTGGACGTCTCCGTCTCACTTCGTTTGCAACCAAGCCCGCGTTTAGTTGATGAAAAGTTTTTGGTGAAAAGATTTTGGGTATTGATTTTACCAATTTAGGAGTAGTAAATGTGGACGAAAAAGGTGGAAAATTATATGGATAGGTTGGAAATCTCGAGACGAATCTAACGATGGTAATTATAGGGTAATTAATCCATAATTAGCGGATGGTTACTGTAGCATTACTATTGCAAATCATGGATTAAGTAGGCTCATTAGATTCGTCTCGCGATTTACAGCCCATTCATATAACTTTTCAACTTTTCCGTCTAAATTTAATACTTCATGCATCTAAGATTCTCATTTGATGCGATGGTTGAAAAGATTTGAGTGGGAACTAAACAAACAGCCGGACGAAGTGAGATCCATTTCGTCCCTGTAGAGACCTTTTGAGGGCCAGGGGCAATACGGTCACCAGCGGCGCTTCGCGTCTTGCTATGCTTGCTGCTTACCCCTATACATTTCATTCATCAGCATCTTCCCTCCGACAATCGACAGCTCAGCTCGGTAGATCACCACCTTCTCCCAGAGTCCAGAGAGAAGAGACCCAGGACAGGAGGAGGATCCAGATCCCGAGGAAGGGCCATCGGCCATGGCCACCGCCTTCGACTCCCCCACCTCCTCCCCCGCCGCCGCGCCCTTCCACGACGACGGCTTCCTCCACTTCGACGCCTCCGCTGCCTCCGCCGACGGCTTCCCGGCCTCCCCGGACCCCTACGCCTTCCGCTCCGACGCGCCCTCGCCCTTCGGCATGCCCCAGGCCAACGGAGGCCTCCACGACGACCCCTTCGCCGCGCCACCCACTGACTCCGACCCCTTCGCCGCGCCACCCGCTGACTCCAACGGTGGGCCCATCCTCCCGCCGCCCACCGAGATGGGCCGCGACGAGGGATTCCTGCTCCGCGAGTGGCGCCGGTCGGTAATCCATCCTTCCGCTGCTCAGATCCGGGCCCGATGACTGCTATTTTCTCCTAGATCTACGCGCGCCAAGCCGCTTGCGTTGCGTGCACAGGGGCCTAGATCGACCTACATATTCCTAGTCTAGATTTGATGCGTCATCTTCCACCGCCCTGCTGAAAATTCGGTTATTACCTAGGCCGATTGTCGACACGAATCACATCTGCACTAGTGTTCACATTGCAGCGGATTGATCGATCGATCGATTCATCGGCCCTTTTTCTATCCTGCTTGCTACTTAGTATATGGATGGATCCGTGCAGCAGCACTACGCTCAGTGCCCTTTGACAAGTTCATTTCAACCATGCTGCGCTTAACTCTGCACACATAATTAACTACGTATTCTGCACAGAATTCATTTAGGCTGCAGCGTCATCTTGCAATTGTCTAGACTGTGGTTTGCTGAAATGAGCTAATGCAATCTAGGATCCCGCTTATCTTTCTTTTTCATAATATAAATGATTATGATAACATGAATGTATTGGAGTTTCGTTACCGCTTTATTATGTTATGATGAAACCATAAGCTTGATTCCCCCTATGTAGCATAGGCTGGCTAAGAGTAGGTTTTTCACCTAGCAATATTATTTTCTATGTTGGAATATGACAGCCTTCTTTAGAATTCATTTTCTGTTGATTACTCTATCAGTTTCTAATGTGCTTGCTGGTGATCACATAATATATGTTCACTATCAGTGATCCTGCTACTTCTTCTAAAAGTAAAGTCTATCTACTCAGCTTGCTTGTCCTAGTTTGCTCTATCCTCCAGCCATAACAATTACAAAATAATAGGCTGATCTAGATACAGCTGCTAGCCACAGAACATCTTCATGTAGATTGCCGTATCTTGTGCTGTATCGTCGACTAGAGCAGGGCAGTCACGTTAAGTGACTCGCTGGAATAATGATTGCCTCTGTAATCAACTGTTGATTGATATCCTCTCTCTCTCTCTCTCTCTCTCTCTAGTTATTCTAACTGAACCGTATGCTTGCTGCAATCATCTTCAGTCAAAATGCAATCCTCCTTGAGGAGAAGGAAAAGAATGAGAAGGAGCTGAGGAGCCAAATCATCCTTGACGCCGAAGAATTTAAGAAATCTTTTGTTGAGAAGCGGAAGCTCAATGTTGAGACAAGCAAGGGTCAAAACCGTGACAGAGAGAAGGTAGGTGGTACTCGATTTAAGATCTGAACCCTGCGTGCATATCCTCTTTTTCTGCACGATGGAAACCTGACTGTTCTCTGCCACGGTCCTGTTTGTCTGGTTGTTGCTGCTAGCTTTTCCTAGCGAACCAGGAGAAGTTCCATGCTGGTGCGGATAAGCAATACTGGAAGGCGATATCAGAACTTATCCCACATGAGATTGCCAACATTGAGAAGAGAGGGGCAAGGAAAGATAAGGAGAAGGAGAAGAAGCCTGGGATCGTGGTGATCCAGGGCCCAAAGCCTGGGAAGCCGACCGACATGTCACGGATGCGGCAGATATTGCTGAAGCTGAAGCACACTCCCCCGCCACACATGAAGCCACCTCCGCCACCTGCAGCCGCTGCTGGAAAGGATGGTGTTCAGGCTGCCGCTGGAAAGGATGGTGCTCCAGCTGGCGCTGCAAAGGATGGAGCTAAGCCAGCAGCCCCTGCCAACGGCAGTGTTCCTGAGATGGAGAAGGCGGCGGCCGCCGCAGCACCTGCAGCACCAGCAACTGAGCCTATCGCAGCTGCCTGAGCCGATCACTTGTGGTAGGAGGCTAGGGTGGTTGCAGTCTCGCAGCGGAGGTGGTGGTGGCGGAGGCATGGCATGGCGGAGGCATCTACTGTGTATTTTGTTTAAGGCGCCTTGATTCATTACATTACTACTATATGGTTATTGCATTTTGTAGAGATCCTGGTATTAATAAGGCAAATGAGGCTGTGTTGTGTTATGGTGGCTTGCGTCTTCCTTCCAAGAGTTTGGTGTTTTTTTTTTTCTTTCCCCTTTTGTTCAAACTGGTTGTATTACGTGACTATGCTGCATATATATTTTTTGTGCTTCCTTGTTTTTTTCATCTGTCTCAGTTCTCAAGCCTGTCTGCCTTGCTCCGATCTGTGCTGTGCATCTCGTTGTCATGTTCAAAAAAAAAAAAAAAAAAAAAAAAAAAAAAAACTGGTGCATGTCTGAGTTCTTGGAAGGCAGGCACATCCCTGCAACTGCAAGAAAAAGGAGAGTATTATCTCAATCGAGGAATGAATGATGGCTAGTCCTGCTCCTTGCTCCAGCCGGAGCTTCTTCCTCACCACCGCTCTCCCGTCATCTCCGTCTCAGTCGAGGCGGTGGAGGGGGAGGCCTCTTCCGCCCCCACCTCTCTGCTCCTCCTCCTCGTACCACGGCTGGGCCGACCTCGCAGCGGCGCCCGACCTCCCCCTCTTCCCCCTCCCGCTACAGCCCGCCACGCATCGCCATGGCCTCCTCTTCCTCCTCCCCGCCGCCGCCGGCGCTGCCCTCGCCCTCTCCCTCTCCCGCCTTCCTCCCCTCCCCCTCCTCGCCGCCGCCTTCACCGCTGGATTCGCGGCCAGGCACCTCTCCTCCTCCTCCTCCCCCTCCCCGCGCTCAGATCCCGCCCTCCTCGCCGATCTCGACGCCCAGCTCCGCGCCTTGAGGGGCCACTTGCTCTCCGAAGCCGACCCGGCCCTCCTCGTCCAGGCTGTGGATCGCCTGCGCGATGCGGTCGCCGATGCCGCCAGATTCGCCGACACGCCCCTGCTCCGAGTGCTCGGGGAGGTCGCACACTGTCTCCGTGCCTGGGCTCGCAACAGCCTCAGCTCGCCAAGGAAGAAGCACCCGTCTGCTGCTGCTGCTTCGCCACGGAACAACACAAGCAATTCAGATGAGGCCAAGCCCAACCATTACCAGGCTGCTGCTGCTGCTGCTGCTGCTACACGCCCTCAACAACAAGGTAGTGCGAGTGACATGCTGCAGTTTGACGGGGATGACAGTGCACTCACGGCGGATGCACCAGTGCTTGGCGCTCAGGCTAAGAAGCTGGAGAGACTAGTGTTCAAGCACCGTGTCCATGCTCGTCACCGTATGGAGGAGGTGGACGACGGCCCATTTCAACCTGCTGCTTCCAGTAGGTTTTCCACCGAATCCATGCAGTCGTCTTTGCTGGAGATTCGGGACAGGTCCTACAGGTTCAAGGTTGAGCGCCGCGATGGTGGTAGCCAAGCAACTGAAGCAGCACATGACAGGGCAGATGAACGCTTTGTCGATAATGCTCCCGCTTTGGATCCAGCATATGATGAAACCGACGCTACTGATTCGGACACCGACGAGTTCAGCCGGAACGTCAAGGAGGCTGCAGAGATCTTGAGGAAGGCGAGGGAATCCTTGGCTGATGAAGAGACTGCCGACACACTGCTGTACAAATCAGCTAGGCTCCTTTCTGCAGCTGTAGCTTTGAGGCCAGCTAGTCTGCTAGCAGTGGGCCAGCTTGGGAACACCTACCTCCTCCACGGAGAGCTCAAGCTCAAGATTAGTCGCGAGCTGAGAACGCTCTTGCCCACCAGCGGGGCTCTTCTCAATGGAAGAGACCGTGTTTCACGGTCCAGGAAGGTAGATAGCAGAATCTTAAGCGCAGACAACATTTCATCAGCCCTTGTTGATGTATGTGAAGAATGTGAAAGCCTCCTTGTTGAGGCTGGCAGAAGCTACAGGACTGCCCTCTCCATAGATTCAGGTGATGTCAAGGCATTGTACAACTGGGGGCTGGCACTTATTTTCCGAGCGCAGTTACTTGCTGACATTGGACCGGTATGGACATCAATATATGCAATTTTGCTGTATCATCTTTTATGGCTTTAATTAAGGTCTTCTTCTTTTACACGCTAGGTATTCAAACTGCCAATAATTAGCATTCAGTTGGGCAATTTTTTGTAGAATAAACAGTGACATTTTGCTAAAATCCATTGTTGGTTTACGCCTAGCTATTTTACGAAGAAAGATAACCCGAAATGTTTTCATGCTGGTTGCATTTGCTTGGAATGTCAATGCAGGAAGCGGCAGTAGATGCTGACCGGGTGTATCTGGCTGCAATTGATAAGTTTGATGCCATGCTGTCGAGAAGCAACACTTACGCTCCACAAGGTTTGATGACAGCTTTGGTGTTTGCCGTATCTTGTGGGTTGAGTTGGTGTTGTGGCTATGTGTGCTGATGCAGAATTGTTATGGCATTGCAGCTCTCTACAGATGGGGCACCGCGCTGCAGCAGCGATCCCATCTGCGCCCTCGGAACAACAGGGAGAAGATAAGGCTTTTGGAGCAGGCGAAGAGCTTGTTCGAAGACGTGCTGTATGTGGAAGCAGATAACAAGATGGTGAGGGAGGCGCTGTCATCATGCATATCAGAGCTCAACTACCATGGCCGCTGGTTATAGCATGCTGGCTGTTTCGTTCGGCAGAACAGTTATTACCCATACAAGTGTGCTGTTGCTACGTGCTACCTATCAAGAATTCAGGATTGCCAGCGTCTCTGCTTTTAACAAGTGGGGAGAGAGGCATGAGCCAAATTAGTTGATAACATAATAGTGCGGCATGATTGTCACGTATGGCTGAGTTTAAAGATGCACGCATGATGTAATTTTGTCTGTTTTTAGTTAAGGCGGGTGGGTTACAACACTAGAGAGAGACTGACTGCCTGAGGTGAGATGGCAAACACCTTTCCACAGAGAAGAGAAATAATGTAACACTTGTACCATGCATGCACACCAAGATGTTTTTCTTTATCTCTTTTCATTCATGTTTGCAACAGGCTGTAGTCGTAAACGACGACAGTAATCATCAGCATAATCATCAGCAGAATAGCAGATGCTGGGTTGGCCTACAAGAACCTCTCCACCGTCATTGCCAGTGTGGTGTCGCTGACAGCGCCGATCACCGTCTCCTTCCTCTCCCCGTTCTTGAAGATCAAGATGGTAGGGATGCTTCTGATGCCGTACCTCGTCGCGACGTCCTGGTTCTCGTCAGTGCTGAGCTTGAGGCACCGCAGCCTGCCGGCGTATGCTTTCGCCACATCCGCGACAACAGGGAGCATCAGACGGCAGGGGCCGCACCAGGGTGCCCAGAATTCAACGAGCACTGGAGACTGGCAGCCAAGGACGAGGTCATCCCATGTCGACCCAGCTACATCCAGCACTGTAAAAGCAAAGAGGTCATACCTTAGTCATCACAGAAGCAAATTGTGCCTGCAACTTCTTTTGCAATTGTCTAGACTGCGATATGCTGAAATGAGCTAATGCAACTGAAAATTGGGGCGTGAGTCCAAGCACAACATTCTTTTGCAATTGTCTAGACTGCGATATGCTGAAATGAGCTAATGCAACTGAAAATTGGGGCGTGAGTCCAAGCACAACATTCTTTTGCAATTGTCTAGACTGCGATATGCTGAAATCAGCTAATGCAACTGAAAATTGGGGCGTGAGTCCAAGCACAACATTCTTTTGCAATTGTCTAGACTGCGATATGCTGAAATCAGCTAATGCAACTGAAAATTGGGGCGTAAGTCCAAGCACAACAGCGGCAGAAGCAAATTGTGCAAACACCGCAAGGGCACCGAATCACTGAAACAGTAGGATAGCCTACTGCTGTATGCTAAAATGTATCTAGAGGACTACAACACACAGTACTCCTAGAAAGGAAAAGGAAGAATGAATAATAATTAGTCAGAGCCTAGCATGAGGATGATCGACACAAGAGGGCCTGCGGCAATCGAATCGATTGTAGAACTCGATCTGAAACAGAGACGAGTCGGATCGCGAATCTGTTCTCACCGAGGGACTCGAATGGATGGATGCTCATGCATGGTGGTGAGAGGCCGGAGCAAGAAGAGCAGGATTACCAAGTTGGTCGTCGACAGCGGCGGAGGCCTTGCCCTTGCTTTCGTCGTGGTCGTGAGCCTTGGCCTTGCAGCGGCGGGTCGCGGGGCCGGAGGCTGCGACGGCGCCTGGCAAAAGCCGCGCCGTGGGGCGGAAGCGCAAGGAGACGAAGGGGGCAGCAACACGCAGGCGGCGGGTGCCGAGGGCGGAGGTGGCCGCGGCAGCGATAGTCTCCGTCGACATGGCGGCGGCGGGCACGGGAAAACCTCCTCCCCCTCCCCCCTCCCCCTCCCCCTACGGGCAGCGAGCGAGAAAATGTGTGGAGGACCTACCTACTATAGTGATGTGTTCATTTGAAGAGTTAAGTGGGCTTAAACAATCAAAACGGGCGTTTGGTCTAGTGGTATGATTCTCGCTTTGGGTGCGAGAGGTCGCGAGTTCGATTCTCGCAACGCCCCAATTATGTTTCCTCATTTTTTAATGATTTTAATTCATACTATTTAAAGCCAGATCTTTTAATTCATATTAATTTAAACCAGATCATGAAGAATCTACTACATTTTGGTTTTCTTTTTCATATCCCCAGGAGCCAGTGATGACCAGCCCCAAAAGCCTTGGAGTTGTGCCAAACAAGACCTAAACAATGGTAGCTTCAACATTCTAAGCAATCTCTGCTTCATTGCTCACCGTCAAACAAACCCATTCTTCACCAGCACGGCAGCACAACACTAAGCACTCGGGCCATACCAGCACAAATTCCTTTCTTGTTGTGGCTGTGTGCCTAGCAATCAACTAGCCATGACAATCGCCTCGAGTTATATGAATCCGTGCTAAAAAAAAGTTATGATACAAATTAATACAAGCACCGAATAGCATTCCAACCTTATAAAAGACCGAGTTGGTTTGGTTCAACCCAATTATTGTTTGCAAGGTCATTATTCATCTTTCTTGCTGTCTCGAATTGAATGGTACATGCAACCTTCTCTTCAACACAAAACAAAATAGATACAACGAAGGGTACTGCACAAGGGTGTCTTCATCGCCTATCAGATGCCACGGATTCCGCAGAGAACAGATACTTCACGCGAGACAGCACCGAGTCATGCGCTGGATCATATGGATGGTCCTTGGATGGGATCTCCAGAATAGCCGGGACTGGCTTGTTGTAGCTATCCACCAGAAACCGTATCATGTTGGCAATCTGTCAGCCCGCGAAGAACACACAAAACAAAATAGGCATCAGCAGCGATACAACTTATAGGATGGATTTTTCTTCTACAAGCTAGCAGATACTACTGTACTTCATGATACTAGACTTTTTTTTTCTTTCTTTCTCAAATTCATTAACTCGTAACAGTGGGAGCATCCAACAGTAATATGTCCAGCAATTGGCACTAATGAACATGCACTGTAATTAATTACAGATTGATTTAAAAGAGCTGGAAGATAGGTTTCAGTAAATTAAGCTGCAAGTGACAAGAGTCGCCAACAAAGAGGACATTAGTTACTGTAAAAGGTGATCCAAGTAACAAAGGATAATGCTAGAAAGAAAACTGGAATACAAGTCGAGTTTGAAAGGACATTTTCTTGACTGAAATTGCAAAGTTATCCTGAAGCACGATAATCTGGCAGGAGTTTAAAAATCTCACTATAGAGATTGTTTAGCTTTGGAAAAAATCAACTCGAGGACAACCTTTCAGGATCTAAGAGCATCTCCAGCAGATTGAGAAAACCAATCCCCTTTCCCTATATCTTGCTATAAAGGGGATTGAGGTAGAAAAATCATGCTTCACCAGATTGAGAAAACGGTCCCCTTTCCCTATAATTTTTTCTCAATCCCCTTTATCCCTCCTCTCCCCTTTTTTTTCTCAACCAGCCTCTCAGTTTTTCTCATCCCCTTTCTCCCTCTTCCCTTTTCTCTCTATCTTCTCCGAGCGCGCTTGCCAGCCTGCATCGCGACGCCGTCCGCCGGCCATGCCCCGCGCCACCGCGTCCGACCTCCACGCCGCCCCGCCGGCCATGCCGCGCGCCGCTGCCTCCGCCCCGCCGGCTTGCCCTGCGCCGCCGCATCTCCCCGCCGGCACCAGTGTGCCGCGCCGCCCGCACACGAGCCTGGCCGCCGGCCACCAGCCACGCCGCGGGCTGCCGCCGCCGCCGCCGCCGAGCGCACGAGGCCGGTTTCCGCGGCGCGGCCGGGCCCGCCCTCCGCGATGCCGCGCCCGACACCACCCTCCCCGCCCGCCACTGCGCCACCCATCCGCTCACGCGCAGGCCGGCGAGCCACGCGGCCGAGCCCGCCCTCCGCGCTGCCTGCCTGTGCGCCGCCGCCCGCCGCGCGCCCCTCCTGCCACCAGCCCGGGCGCTAGCGGTCCCTTGCCCCGGGCGATCCTGCCCCTGCTTGTGCGCCTGGGAGAGAAGAGAGGGGTGGGCAACTGACGAGTGGGCCCCACGGGCAGGGGAGGGGGAAAGGGAAAGGGAGAAGGGGATCTGAATTTAGCCCTTCTCCCCAATAGATTAAAATTGTGAAAGGGGATTCCCCTATAGGTAGGGTGAAAAGGGGGAAAAGGGGAAAATCAATCTGCTAGAGATGCTCTAATAAGCTGACCCAAAATTGTTTACAGCAGCAGGAGCTGGCTGCAAAGAAACCACAACAACAACAACAACAACATAGCCTTTTGTCCCAAGCAAGCTGGGGTAGGCAGCTGGCTGCAAAGAAACTAAATGAACAAAAGACAAACATAACGCCGCCGCCTTTTTTTCTCTTGTCTAGATGATATCTTTACCAAGATCTGACCTAACAATGCATCAATACACAAATGTTTATGTGATGGTTCGCTTACATATTGGCTGATGAGCACAATAGCGATATCCTCCCTCGCAGTGAACTCTTTGAATGCATCTTCAATTTGTTTCACTGTAGTCTCTGTGGCATGAAACAACAGAAAGTATTGGCATCAAACCATCAGGATCAGCAACAGTAACAAAAGTACGAAGTAGTGTGCAACACAGCTAATCAGGATCGCAAAATGGAATAATTGACTGGTGATCCTCCTTGTGATTGACATGATTACAAGGCATAAGCAGCATTCAAGATCATCCACATCAGCTCTATAAAGTACATGAAAGCTTAAACCAGCTCTATAAAGTACATGAAATCTTAAACCAGTAGTAGGAAGGAGGCTCAGATATATCCAATAAAGTAGACCTGCCTTGGCCTAACAGAATTAGTTTAACCCTAACTGCACAGGAGACGTGTTACTAGTTACTGGAAGGGATTGTCGTGCAAAGAACATGAGATGAAGGGGAAAAAAATACATGGTACATGCTACTGGAAAGGCATAGCGAAGCAAACATCTAAGGGGTGTATTATATTAGTGAAAGGGCAAGAGTTTTCACACAGTATAACATAATAGCTCATTTATGCTGATCATGAAGGAATCCGGTAACAATCTACAAATGGCGAGGGCGCTCGTTTTAATTACTGTTATCTACGAGGAGGTAGTTTGTTTTCTTGCGCAGATCAACATTGCCAACTCCGGCCATCAAGAAGCCAGTGACAGTGTCCTGCAAGGATGAGGGACGAAGCATGCAATTAGTCGTTTAGATGTCAGAGAAAAAGGACAAATCGCTGGTGGTATGAACCCCAAAAGTCCAACCCCATGCTGGATCCAAGAAACCGCAGCCCCAATTGTAACACCCCATGTCGGTCTCTTCCTCCGCCTATGCGGTTACCGGAGCAAGGAGAATTGAGCCGGGTGGGGGTGGGTTTACCTCGTCGGCGATGATGGCGATGAGGGCGGAGTTGTTGGTGGGGATGTTGGTCCTCCCCGCCATGGCTCGCGGTCGCGGATGCTCCTCTTCCTGGTCCTGGCCCTGCTGCGGATCCGATCCGACGAGGTGGTGGTGGACTGGTGGTGGTGGCAGGCGACGGACGACACGATCACACGACACGAGAGATCTGGAAGACCAATCTCCAACTCCACCTATGGGCTGGGCTGTGGGAGCTAGGGGAACTGGCAGGTGGGCCGGGCCCAACATGACCCGCATTCATGATTCGGAAATCCTATATACGGGCGTGTTTAGTTGGAAGAGAGAAGATGATTCGGAAATCCTATATACGGGCGTGTTTAGTTGGAAGAGAGAAGATGAAAAGTATTGTTTCTATGTAAGCGTGTACAGAGATAGAAATAAACTGACATTATGATGGGAAATTTTTAATGGAATTGGGGGACCTAAACAGGGCCTACCTTCTACAAGTTTTTATCCTCTCTCGTTAAATGTTTCAGATTCATGCAACAAACACCAGCTCTTACGTGTGTGAACCCTAACCGCACACCATCCCTACCTCTCCTTCGTTCCAGCCGCCGCCGCCGCCCCTCCCCCTGCGCGCCGCCTGAGACCGTCGCGATCGCCCCGTCCCTGCTGCTCACGCCGCCTCTGTCCGGCCGGTGCACCATCGTGGCCACCCGCCCTCGCATGTCCCGATGAGAGTCGGCCGCCGCAGACCCCGTGCCTCAGCCCTGCGCTCCGCCATCGCCCGCTGGCCCGCTGCCAACCACGTCCTACACCGTCGCGCGCTGTCGTAGGGCTACGGCTCTCACCTTGACGGTGCCGGAACCGAATAAGATGACCTGGTTTTTTTAAAATTGTTGAGCTGCAACTTTTTCTCAACAAAAATGTTGGACGAACTTTATCAAAAGATGTTGGTTCAAGTTTTTTTCAAAAACGTCGGATAACATTTTTTGTTCTACTTTTTTTTACATTAAAAAAATGCCGATCAACTTTTTAAAAAAAATATCGGTCAACATTTTTTGAAAAAAAAATCGTAGGCTCAACTTGTTTTTGAAAAAATGTTGGTCAACATTTTTAGTCTAACATTTTAACAATTAAATGTTGAATGGTCAATATTTTTTAAAAAAATTAGGTCCAACATTTTTCAGAAAGTTGTTGGTTCGAAAAAAAGTTGACCAACATTTTATATCTAACATTTTTTGTTGAAATATTGTATGTCCATCCTCGACTATGCATTGGTGGGCTTTATAGATGAATTGATAACAATCTTCTACAAGTTATATAGGAGCCCCCTTCGTGACTCTCCGAGAGCGACGGAAATCTTATATATCTTTCGAAAGATTTTTTTTCTTGAAAATGTTAGCGCTCTTAATTGACACCCTTTAGTGTTGTTTAGGTAGTGATTTCATACCTATTCTTATACTAACCCCGCCACTTGGCATTGAAATAACCACATTTCTACTTGTGTCTTGTATTTTGGAGTATAGCAGAAGGGTACGTGCCACAGACACGTGTTTTAAAAATTACTAAATTAATGATGTAGTTAACGTAGACTCTTTAGATTAATATAGAGAGTTCGATCATCATAAAATCCGATGGTGTAGGAGTGATGTAGTCAACATGGACAGATTAATCTAGAGCGTCCGATCGTCATTATAAAATCTGACAGTGTTGGAGGGGTAAGAGTAACACGTAAAATTTGATACGAAAATTTTGTTGTCCTTTATAGTATAGATATTGTGTGTTTTAAGAAACTCGAGACATTTGGGCTATTTCTGGCGATTTATTGATGGAGTTAAAGCATACATGGGCTAAGGCCGTGGAGAAAGACTAACACGCAAAAGAGGAGGCGGATCAGGACCAAAACAAGCCTTGGCCGGCCGGTCTGACCTGTTTCCTAGCCCAATCGAGCCTCCATTTCTTCGAGGCGAAGCATTTCACAACTCTAGCCTATATACAAGCCGCCATTCGCTAGAGACGGAGAGAGACGCACTAGAGAAGAGGAAGACATCAAGCAATCACCAGGGATTGATCAAGATCCAATCTAGAAGTCATCCACAAGGAGGAAGCGGTGCTGGGAACCCTAGCGGATATGCCGGCGGCGCTGAACCTTGGAGGACAGTAAGGAGATCGTCTTCCCAAGGAGTTTACCACCATGATTAGCGCTTCAATACCAATCTACATGGGATAAATCCTTCGTTTGTTCATGGGGTTATAAGGTGACTTTGAGATGTAATCGTTAAACTTGTGTTTGTTTATCGATCTGTCATGTTGTTTTGGCTATGTTCTTCATCTATCTTATGCCCTAGCTAGGATCTGTTATGGTTTGCACAATTGCTCTGCTTTTCTAGATCGTTTTGCCATGAGTTTGATCCTCATAGTTCAGCAGCAGATTACCCTTATTTGGTGACAGCTTACGG
This sequence comes from Urochloa ruziziensis, assembly GCA_015476505.1. Classification (NCBI taxonomy): domain Eukaryota; kingdom Viridiplantae; phylum Streptophyta; class Magnoliopsida; order Poales; family Poaceae; genus Urochloa; species Urochloa ruziziensis. The sequence continues at coordinate 19,391,473 of CM027126.1, forward strand.
GAGGGAAATCTGTTGAGCTTGGTTCATATTCGATATCTTGATAGATTAGATCAATGTTGTCATGCCTAGGCGATGCATCTACAAGTGACCCTAAACCCTATGAGCATTCGTTTCTTATATCTTGCGCATATCCATCTACTGTTCTCATTAACTTAGATTAGATTGATCTATTAAGAGTAAATTTCACCGTAGGTCTGTTAACTTTTCCCCACGTCCCATCTATATCCGTTAACTAAAACGTGGGTCATCTGGGTCCGCAAACTATTAAACTGTTTCATTTAGGTCCAAAACTATCCACTAAACAGTATTAGCCTACGTTTTTTACAAAACACCCCCTCATCTCTTATTTTTTTCTCCACTCCACACCCCTCACTCCCATCCCTCACCCACTCCTCTCTCTCTCCCCTCCGGCGACAGTCATGGACACAACTGTCGCGCGCAACCGCCGCAGCCCCTCCATTTTATTTTCTCCACCGCGCGCAACCGACGCAGCATCTGCAATCACAGCCCCGTTCAGAACCCTACCGCCATAGCAATCCCAATCCGGTTGTTTCGCAGTTCGATTCGCTGAGGCGCACACCGCCGAACGGGAGGGGAGAGAGGGTCAGCCGGCACGCGGCGGAGACGGCCACAGACGCGGCGGCGGCGGTGCTAAAGCGAAAGGGAGAGGAAGGCAGCGCCAGAGCCATGGGCCCACATCCCCGCCACCAAAATCCGTCGACCCGTACGCGCCTCGATCCCTTTCTCACCCTCCGCTTCTTCGTCCTTGTTTCTGGTGGTGGATGCGCTTGCTAACGCGTGCGCTTGTCGCTTGTTGTTGGCGCTCTTAATTGACACGCTTTTAGTGCCATCTAAGTGGAGTTTTTTGGATTAATTCATATATTAACTCGTCACTTGGCACTGAAATAACCTCGTTTCTACATGTGTGTTGTATTTTGGAGCATGTTGTGCTTTTGCAGGAAAATGGCTCAATTTGGGGCATTTATGTTCAAAGCTCAATACCAACACCAAGCCCTGCAGAATCAATACTAGAAGGGAAGCCCGACCGACATACTAATGGACTATGTGGGCTTTCATAGCCCAACTCATGGGCCTAGGTGTCCACTTCAATGAACCTTGGGCTTGGGAGACTTAAGCATGAAGGAATTGGAGATTTGGAAAGTTATCCACGAGATCGAGTTAACCTTAGAGATATTCGCGCAGCCCAGGACAACATGATCTTCCGAGACACATTCGGAGACCTAAACGGCCTCTAATGTCAAAACGTTGAATACCAAAGTTGTAGCCATCGTCGAGAGCTTCGATTTGGACCTATGGAACACATGCTTTGGAATAAGGACCTAGAGATATGGCCCCCGAAATGCATACTGCGTAGAGGAGTCCGAAATCAGATAGATTATCTTACAATGCGGTTTTGGGGATTTTAACTTCGTTTCCAAGAAAAGTCATGAACACGAAAGTTGGAGATAATTTCGTGCTACACAATTTAGACTCCTGAGTTGCCCTATTTGGAGTCCAGACGTGGGAGATATGACCTCGAAAATGAAGGGCTGCGAAACAGGAAAATCTGGACGAGATAGATCTTATGGAAATCAAGTTTGCTTAACTCCTAAGCAAGGGTTTCATGGATGGGAAGGAAGAGCACGACCCAATGCTCCCCAAGGAGTATATATACAACCTCTAGGCGCCCTAAGACATGTCATTGATACACCATTCAGATCCATTCACCACAAGATGAGGAATAGAGACTAGATAAGTTCACCGCGACGACGAACGCCGGCGGAGGGCTAGGAGATCAAGGAAGGCCTCAAGCCGAAGAACCCTAGGGCGCCGTCCTAGGCGGTTCCTCTCCTCTCTTGCCGCCATCTTCGGTGACGACGTTCCTCAGAGTATCCATCACATCTTTGTGCATCAATCTATGTAAGATGATGAGGGTAATGCCTCTGTTCATCCCTAGGGTTGTATGGATCTATGATATGTAACCTCTACATGCACTTTATGCCTATCAATACTTCATGGTCTATGCCTTTGCAATGCTTCATTTACATGTGTGAGATCTCTACTCTTGTACAACACATGATCTTAGTAGGGTTTGCGGTAATCGTGGTGATTAGCTTAACTCTATGGATGCTTTGATATAGATGTGTTAGCGAGGCGATGATTACCCTTGTGTAGTGACAGTATGCGAGAGGGAAAAGGCCGAGCGACCGCATAACCGCTATGATGCTAGTGAAGGCAACGCATTCGTGTAGTAGATGCATATTCGTTGTATCAATCCTTACTCTCTTGTGTCCACCTTTGATATTTAGATTAATCTAGTTTAGTTTGTCTTTCTACACATCTCATAAACCAAGTTTCGTTAGTAAGATTAGTATAAAGTAAAAGCCAACATCCCACTTGTTCCACGGATTAATAAACCTTGGGGGAGTACTCTAAGGGAAAAGCTACACACGATCCATGCGCTTGCGGTTCAATCTTGGTGTGCGTTTGCACAGCCAACAAGCTTTTCTAGCGCCGTTGCCGGGGAACAAGTTAGTTTGTTGTGCTTAAACTTTGTATTAGTTTTGCTAACCCGCTAACACTTAACTTTTGTGTAGAATTTTCTTTTGTGTTTTTCTTTTTATTTTTCAGTGTATAGATGGATTGGTTCGCCTCACCAATGGAGAACGAAGAATTGTCGCTAAGGGAGTTAGCAATGCCGTCAATAGAGGAACTTGAGTTGCAAAAATCAGATTTCACGCTTGCTACAACCCACTACAGATTGAAGCCTGAAATCATCGAGTTCGTGGCGACAACACCTTTTAGAGGATTGGAGGATGACAACCCGTATAGACACATTGAGCGATTCACGATGATATGCAACACGGTGCAACAAGAAGGAGTTCCGGCCGCTTGGTTCAAGTGGAATATTTTTCCATTCTCTCTTGAAGATGAAGCGCGTAGATGGCATACACTTGCATCCGTTGAAGTGAAGGGAAATTGGCATGAGCTTGTGAAGAAGTTATGCTTAAAGTTCTTCCCCATAAGCAAAGTACAACATTTAAGGAGGCAAGTGATCAATTTAAAGCAAGGAGAGGATGAAGGGATTGATGAAGCATGGAACTGATTTAATGGACTACTCGAGCAAGGCCCGGACTTAGGATTTTCCGGTGATGTGATGTTGCATACATTTTATTTTTCACTAACCCCTAACTCTGCCCGTTTTGTAAGTATGTGCGCTGGAGGTGATATAATGGATAAAACGATTGGAGAAGCTGCACAAATCTTACAAAGGGTATGCAATGGAGAAAGAGTACAACGAGATTGGGAAAGACGCCGTCGGGAGGAGCAAAACGACAAGAGCAAGTCTGAGACGCTTGCTGAAATTTTTGAAAAGGATGAACCAAAGCTCGAGGAAAATGAACCGATCACACTAGAGATTGAAGAATCACTTCCTAAGGTAAAAGAAGTCATTCCGCGTGTCAAATATGTTGAAACTAACATGAATTTAGGCCGAACCTTAGAGAATGCTAGACCAGTGGCGGAATTTGAGCAACTTGATTGGATTCCTATCGATTTTGGCCACGTAGTCAACTACCGAAGGAATGAGAAACACCGACGTGTCCCCAAATTAATTGATGATATATTTGATCAAAAGATGAGTGGATAATCGATCCAAAAGATGTTTGAAGAAGAAGAAGAAGAAGAGGAAGATGAAGGATGGATCGATCAAGTTGAAAAAGAGCACAACCATGGACAATATTTCTTCGCCGAGGAGATAAAAAGAAGAGCTAGTGCATTAAAGGATAAATTGGAAGAGATAGGACTCAAGTTAGATAATTTGGAGAAGGATGACATGAAGGGGAGATGTTCAACACACCTAAAGGCTCCCTATCTACAAATTCATAGCTTTTGTTTTATTGAAGCTTACTCCCTCTGTCCCTAAAAGAAGGGTGCTATGGGAAACGTGTCACTGTTACTTTTCCAACTTTGACTCAATTTGTAAAAAATACGTTTAACATTTATATCTTCAAGTAAATTTGTTAAAAAACTAGATTCCAAGATCTATCTAATGGTACTAATTATGTATTATAAATATTAATATATTTTTTTATATAATTGTCCGTAGTTGAAAAAACTTTTACCTTCGGGAAGTGAGAACACCTCTCTTTCTAGGACGGAGGGAGTATACACTAGCGAGACAAGACATGGAAGTGTTCAACGAACCAAAAATCACTCTTGTTGAAAAGGCTCCATGGCTAAGGTACACATTAAACTCTCAAGATACTGTTGGTATTGATAATAATCTTTTGAAACACTCTTGTTCAACCAACAGTATGAATGACAACATAAATTCTATGCCTTGTTCCTTTGATAAACATGATGATAGACTAGAGTTTCTTGAGAATGATGAAGAGGCAATTTTTATACTTGAACCTACTGATTTTATGCCTAAAGAACCTTTGTCTAAAGAAGATCTAAGCGCTACACAAGAAACATGTGCTACTTTTAATTACAACATGCTCTGTTGCTACAATTTAATTGTGGTTGTGATTATGGATGCGTATGTTTACAATAAGTTTTGTAAATCTCGATCTTGCCTTGCGCTTCGTCAAGCTAATGACCTTAAAAGAGCACATGTTGGAAGAAAGCCCGTATTATGCTAATCATGCAGGGCATGAGACTCAAAACATTCGAAGAAAGTCATGCCCAAAGAATTGCAAGCTAGATCACCATTGTCTCCAAAATTTAAGAACTCAAGCTGCTGTTTTTATCAACTTTGTGGGCCTGTTCAGAGATGTACAATAGAGAAAAATTTTATATCCAGAAGGTCCATTAAGTTTTCGTTCCAACGCATCAAGAACCAACAATTTTGGAGGTCCGTACAAGGAATTATGACAAAAACATTGAGCGTTGCGCGTTCTGAAATCAGCTCGGGACAGATTGCATCGCCGGAGTAAAACGGACGTAACTCTCTTGTTTCGAATCCGTTTTGGGAAAATGAAGACTTGTTGGAAAGACAATTTTGTGGGCTGTGCAATGGAGCATTGATTTGGCATATCTTCTGTTCTGTACATTAAAGAAAAATTCGTGAAGAAGAAGGCAGCAATGCAGGGCGATGAAAAGTGAGACGACGATGATTTAAGAGATGGTAGTTTGGGAATGTCTTCCATTAAATGATCATGTTCAGTATGAAGAGTGAAAAAAAGCTGCATGAAAACCTTTTCTTCTTGCATAAAGGACCATGGCTTCACGATGATGAGAAGGTATGTGAGAAAGTCGAGCTCTATGACTTTAAATGAAGCGATTTTCGGGAGGCAACCCGATTCGCTTGTGTTTTTATTTCTTAGCGACAATAAATAATCATGCCATCCTATTATAATTGACTTGTGGCTAATTAATCTATCTTTATTTTCTTTTTAGACCACCATCATGCTCTTGTTCATATTTATTTTCCCGCTTGCATTGCATTTTTCCATCAGCATCATGTTTTTTTTTAGCCTTGCATGTTTCGCATACAGTTGGCTTGATTGTTCTACACCTATTGATGAATGCTTTGATATTAATGTTGATGCTCCGCGGGCATTTTCCTTTTGCAATCTTGTGTAAACATGGTGTTTAAGCTTGATTGTCGACATCATCATTCAATTCGATAAACCTTGCTAGCTTTTCATGTTGCATTGGTTGGTTTATGAACTTTGCTATGCGCTTTATTTTTCTTGTGCTATAAAGAATTATTAATCTTGGGATAGGCATGGTGTTTTGACCTTGGTTAATAAGTTTTTATGGCTACAGAGAAATCCAGCCACCTAGTTGTAAACATGGTGTTTAGAACTAGGTGTAAACATTGTCTTTGTTTATATGCTTTCCTCTCATTTGCATACACACTTTGCACTCACGTACACCCATTAGGTTTTTATTTTTATTTTTTTTACTAGACTGATTATGCCACAAGTTAAAAGTCTTTGGATATGTTGTTGGAAGGTTGGCAATTGTTTCTACTCCCAACCGTCACCATGGGGTAGAATGTGCACTTGAAATGTTTTGCAGGCAAGATGAAAATGCTCTCACGAAAAGGAAATCAAAGGAAAAACAAGAATGAAGTGACACACGAAGATTATAGAATGCTTTGTCTTGTTCTTCCATGCCTAGCAAAATGGTAAGCATGGGGGAGTCCTTGCACCTTGGGATATTGACCACGATGCCTAAAGAGAAAAAGATCAAGACCACAAACATCTTTGCATCGATACACAAGAAACTTTTGTTGTCATCAAGACTTTAGTGCTACCTCAGAAGCAAACAATGGAATATTTTTGGATATTAAGAGGCCCCATGAAGTCTACGTTCCAACGGATCAAGTGGCAAGTCAATCGGAGGTTCCTACAAAGGGTTATGGCCAAATCACCGAACGTCGCACGTCCTGAAAATCAATTTTGGACAGCACGCAGCGCCGAAGAAAAACGGGCATAACTCCCTCGTTTGAACTCCGTTTTTGATGAATGACCACACGTTGGAAAGGTAATTTCATAAAATTTTCAATAGAACTATATTTTGGTATATGTTCTGTTCTATACAGGGGAGAAAATCCATGGAGAAGAGGCAGCACCAGGACGATGACAACAAAACTAAGGAGATAGAGATGATGTTGATGAGAAGATTGGGCAGCGGTTCAACTAAGCACACATGATCAAACTCAGGAGCTAAGGAGCATTAGAAAATTAAGACACAAGTACACTGCATTCAATACATGAATTTGTTAGAAACAAACCACGAAAGACTACAATACGGTAACATCTTCATGGACCTCCTCTTTTCCTTCTAAATGCTTGTACATATACATGCCACCGACCTTAGTGTAGAAAACCTTTGTATTTATCTCAACAATAACATGGCTACTAGGAGGACAACCTAGATTTCTTTTGTTTTCTTTACAATAAATCGGCATGACCATGTGCTCACCTCGATGTTTTATATTGTCTATGCTTATGGAAAAATGATGGAAGTTGCCACTTTATTTTACCTACACAATGTTATACATGCCTTGGCTAATTGCTCTCTACAACATGATCTTAAATTGATTTAATTACCGGCTCTTTTAATTGTGGAGGTTAAATGACTTTATTCTAAAACAGTTGGCGCTGTTAAATGACACATTTTTACCCCTGTTTAACTTCAAAAATTGCATGAATTTAATGTCTAAACTATTGATCATACCTCATAACCGGTACGTTTTCGTATATGCATGTGTTTTTGGAGGATTTTAGTTTATGCAGGATAAATGATAAATTAGAGACGAATATGGGCTAAATTCGAGATAAGCGAAAGACAAAGGCCGGAAGCCCGGATGAAGCAGGCCTACAAGGCCCAGGCGCCCAAGCCATGGACTTGAAGCCCACTCATGCCCGGATGCAGCCCACCAACCTCCAAGAATGCTTAAGGACTAAGCAATTGAAGATGAGATCAAGTTACTTCGAGATGAAGGCAATTCAAATGGAAAGATATCTTGAGCCAATTTTATCCCGAAGCAAACGACATCCAGGACCCACATGCAGCCAAAGGAAGACTCTAGAAGCTATCACCAGGCATGGAGAAAAAGTTGAGCGCGAATGGGCCAAGTAATGACCTAGGCCGCGCGGCCCAGGCCCCCTCTGGCCGGCCGGCCTAGGGCATTCTTTCGCCGCCTTGCCTTCCCCTTTGACCTAGGGTTTCCTAGGACTATAAATAGTGCACCTTTCGGCCGGTACCCCATTATTCGAAGCAGAAGCCGAGGAACTTGAGGGACATCCATCTACGGAGAGCTGAGGGCCGTGCAGTTGTCTAGAGGCTAGCTTAGGCTAGGCTCTAGCCGGCGGGATCACCCTGCGAGGAAGATCACGCCGGAGTTCTGGAGCTAGGAGTCCCGTTTCCGCTTGTGCACATATTTCTAGAGCATTTTGGTTTACGCAGGTTAATTGGCTATTTTGGAGCGAATATGGGCTCAATCTGAGAACTAGAAACAACACGGCAAGATGAAGGCCAAAAGCCCTAATGAAGCCCAAATGAACCGAAGCCCGTTCATGCTCTACTCCAACGGGCCACCTCTACAAGGCCCAATTGAAGATAAGGCCAAAGTACCTCGAGATCAAGACAAATCCAGTGCAGACTCGGAAGAGCCATCAAGACCCATCCATATCCCAGAGCAACCGACGTCTAAAGCCCACAAGAATTGGATCACAAGCTCATGAACATCAGAGGAGCTTGGACGCAAAAGATGGGACTGAGGCGGGCCAAAATGGCCTTGGGCCGGCTGGCCAAGACCCCTCTTGGCCGCGCCGCCCAGCCCATTTTTGCGCCGCCTCGGCCTCTCCTTTGAGCTAGGATTTCCTCGCTATATAAATAACCCGTCAAACTGAGGAGGGGATCATCCATTCACCAGAAGTCGGTGACACCTAGAGGAGAGCACTGGAGGGAGACGACGGCCGCTGCAAGTTCTCGAAGTTGTCTAGGGGATGCCCTAGGCCGACCCTAGCCGCCATGGCCTCCCTGCGTGGTTGTGCTATGGTGGAGTTCAGGAGCCAATCGTTCATCATCTATGGTATGTACTTGGAGGGGATGGTGTAATGAACATATTCATCTGAGTAATGATAATCATGTCGTCCGATCTATTAGCGACTCAATGTCTCCTTTTATGCTTTCTACCTATCATGAATGTGCTTGATCTTAGTCTAGATCTAGATTAAACTACTTAACTTGCTTTGTGTGATCATGGTGATTAGACCTAGCAAGTGGATCCTTCATGATATCTAGACACGTTCACTTGTGGGCATGCCCTTGTAACTAACCATGTTGTAGGGAGCGCAGTGACAGGGCGTGGCCTGTAAGATGGCTTTCTCGGGAGATTGACCGGAGGTAAGTGTTTAAATATGCTTTGGATGAGACGCACGATTTGTTTGCTCGTTGGCTAGAACTACAATTAGAAGGCAATAGCCCTAGTTACCCCTTTGATTGCGCTTTACCTTTGCCTAATCTTGTGGATGAGATCAACCCTATACATTAACTCACATCTATAGGTTTCCCCTTTCATATGCAATCTATGCTTCATCTTAGGATTAGATCTATTAGATTAGATGGAAAACCCTATGTAGTTCACTGTCGATCCACGGATTGATAAACCTTGGGGGAACACTCTAAGGGAAGAGCTACAATGATCCGTGCGCTTGCGGTGGATCTTGGCGTGCGTTTGCGCCGCCAATAGACACGCAGTGGCCTGCCGGCCCCTAGCGAAGAAGTCAACAGCAGCGGTCATAACCGCTCAAGAGACAGACCCCACCCGGCGGGTCCAAGCCGCCTGGGAGACGCAAACCACGGGGGAGGTGCACCTCCCAACCGCCTGGATGATAACCGTCCAACTGGACGAGACCAACCACGGGCCAATGCCAGTCGCAACGAGGGAGGTCGACCCGCATCCTCACACAGGCCGGCAGACAGCTACGATCTCAGGCGGACCTTCAACGCCAACCGTGAGCTGCGGTCAATCATCGACTCCAGGAGGCGTGACGAGGAGCGGGGATACAAGGAAGATGATGACGAGTACCCGATGTTCTCCAGAGATATCCGGATGGCGTCGTACCCGCAACCTTTCAAGCCAGCAGGCTTTGAGAAATATGGTGGCAAGACTTCCCCTGAGTCATGGCTGCGCATCTACTCCACGTCCATAGAATGCGCGGGCGGCAACTGTGCAATTAAGTGCCGATACTTCCCACTAGCACTCGAACTTACTTCACTCACATGGTTTGAGAACCTGCAACGTCGCTCCATTGACTCATGGGAACGACTGAAGAAGATGTTTGTGGTGAACTTCCAGGACACCTACAACCGACCCAAGACTCGTCATGACCTGGCCATGTGCAAGCAGCAATCTGGTGAAAACTTACGCGAGTACATGCGCTGCTTCATGGAAATCAAGACCCTGGTGGTCGACATAACTGATCTTGACTACATTGACTTGTTTCAGAATGGCATCACGAACAGGTACTTTGATACGCAATTTGGTTTGCACCGCCCAAAGACCCTGGAAGCTCTACGCAACCAAGTTGAAGCCTGGTCCGAGCAAGAAGACCACGATCTTGAGAAGTACGATCCTCGCAAGGGCAAGGAGAAATAAGACAACAGGGGAACAACTCCAAAGGCCAGCAGAGTTACCAGCACAACAAGCGCAAGCTGGACGACACAATCGCAATGCTGGATAACAACATGCAAAGCCAGAAGAAGAGCTACCCTGGCAAGAATGATGTGGAAAAGATCATGGAAAGACCTTGCCCAATGCACCCTAAGCAGAAACACACTATGGGTCAATGTTACGATCTCCAGCGCGCGTTCTCCCAAAAACCGCGCGAGGAGAGGAACAAGAAGAAGCCGGAGCGGGAAGCCTATGACCCTGAAGCTAAGAACAAGGGCAGGGCGCCTGACGATGAAGATAAAGATGACGAAGAGAACAAATTCCAGAAGGCGAACAAGGTCCTCAATGTCATCATCGGAGGCGACTACAGTTTTCCAACCCAGAGGAACCACAAACTCACTATGCGCCACATCATGGCAGTTGAACCAGCTGTCCCACGGTACTTAAAGTACTCGGAGGTCCCAATTACTTTCTCAAGAGCGGACCAGTGGAACAGCTACGACGAACCAGGGCAATTACCACTCGTCCTGGATCCCACAGTGGCGGGGTCACAGCTCACCAAGGTACTCATCGACGGCGATGCAGGGCTGAACGTGCTATTCTTCAGCACCTTGAAGAGAATGAGCCTTGACATCGAGAAGTTGCTAACGCCTACAGACTCCCTGTTCTACGGCATCATTCCTGGTAATGGTAGTCTCCCACTTGGTCAAGTCACATTACCAGTAACGTTTGACACTCTAGAGAATTTCAGGACAGAGTACATCAAGTTTGAGGTGGCAGATTTCAAAACTTTATATGAAGCCATCCTCGGACGTCCTGCATTGGCCAAGTTCATGGCCATACCTCACTACGTCTACCTCGTCCTGAAGATGCCAGGGCCCAAGGGCGTTATCTCCCTCCATGGCGACTTGAGGCGGTCGTACGACTGCAACAGAGAAGCCGTAGAGTTTGCGTCCACCACTCAGGTGCCTAACTCTATGGCCCAAATCTTCGCGGCCGCTCAAAAGCTCAAGAAGACAGAGCTCAAGATTCCTACAAAGGAGTCAGGGCCACTCAAAGCGACCACTCCTGATGACGTGGCGACCAAGGACGCAGAGCTGATGGAAGGCGACCAGTCCAAGACAACCAAGACTGGGGCTGGCCTGACTCCCAAATAGGAAGACGTGCTCGTCAGGTTCCTGCAGGCTAACCGCGACATCTTCGCGTGGAAACCCGCGGATATGCCAGGGGTGCCACGGGACCTGATCGAGCACAGTTTAAATGTTGATCCAAAAGCAACTTCCAAGAAGCAGCGACTAGGACGATTCGCATCTGACAAGCGCGAGGCAATCAAGAAAGAGCTGATGAAACTACTCGTTGCAGGATTCATCAAGGAAGTCTTTCATCCTGATTGGCTGGCAAATCCAGTCTTGGTGAAAAAGAACAACAACAACGAGTGACGGATGTGTGTCGACTACACCGATTTGAAGAAGCACTGCCCCAAGGACCCTTTTGGGCTCCCGCGCATCGACCAGATTATCGACTCTACCGCTGGCTGCGCTTTGCTTTGCTTTCTTGATTGCTACTCGGGTTATCATCAGATATCTATGAAAGAGAAAGATCAAGTCAAGGCAGCGTTTATCACTCCCTACGGGGCGTACGCCTACACCACGATGTCCTTCGGGTTGAAAAACGTCGGAGCGACCTATCAGCGCGCTATCCAGCTCTGCCTTGAGAAGCAACTACACCGCAATGTGGAAGCATATGTGGATGATGTGGTTGTGAAGACAAGGAATCCTGATGATCTCATTGCTGATCTGGAAGAAACTTTCGCATCTCTGCGGAAGTGGAATTGGAAGCTTAACCCGACCAAGTGCGTCTTTAGAGTACCCTCTAGGAAACTACTCGGGTTCATCATCACTCACCGAGGTATTGATGCCAACCCAGAGAAAATCAATGCCATCACGGCCATGTAAGCTCCAAAGACAATCAAAGACATCCAGAAGCCTTACTGGGTGCATGACGGCGCTACACCGTTTCATCTCGCGACTTGGAGAAAGAGGCTTACCCTTCTTCAAGCTACAGAAAAAAGGCGACAAGTTCCAAAGGACGGAGGAAGCAGCAGCAGCATTGGCGGATCTTCAGCAGCATCTCCAAAAACCGCCAATACTGACCGCTCCGCAAGATGATGACAAAGAGCTGCTACTCTACATCGCAGCCACAACTCATGTGGTGAGCACGACATTGGTAGTTGAGAGGCCTGAGGACCATCATACATATCCTGTGCAGAGGCCGGTGTACTTCGTCAGTGAAGTACTCACGGAGTCCAAAGCCCGATACCCGGCGGTGCAGAAACTACTCTACGTACTACTCATCACATCAAGGAAGCTGTGCCACTACTTCGACACGTTCACCATCTTAGTGGTCACAGAGTTTGTCCTAGGAGAGATCTTACACAACCCGGACGCCACCGGGCGAATTTCAAAGTGGGCAGTCGAGCTCGGAGCACTCAGCATTGAGTTCAAGTCCAAGAAAGCTATCAAGTTGCAAGTCCTGGTAGACTTCATGGCTGAGTGGCGCGAGAACCAAGTGGATATCCCGGTCGGCAGACCAGAACATTGGATCATGTACTTCGACGGCTCTCTCAAGCTCGAAGGCGCCGACGAGGGAGTGCGTTTTATCTCACCCAAGGGCGATCAACTCAAGTACGTTCTGCAGATCTTCTGGAAAGTGTCCAATAATAAAGCAGAGTACAAGGCTTTGTTACACGGGCTACCGCTAGCAATTTCCCTGGGAATCAAGCGGTTGATGGTTTACGGCGACTCTTCTGTCGTCATCAACCATTGCAATAAAGATTGGGATCGTCAGAAGGAGAACATGGATGCTTACTGCGAGGAAGTACGCAAACTAGAGAACAAGTTCACAGAACTCGAGTACCATTGGGTAGTCCGTGATAACAACATCGCGGCTGACGTGTTATCCAAGCTGGGATCTACTCGTGCAGAAGTCCCAGCGGGAGTTTTCGTTAAGGAACTCCGCAAGAGGACAATTGACTTTGAGAAGTCAGCACCCACCAGTAATGGTGACCCTGGACCAGATCGAGAGGTTCTAGTCATTGAGGAAGATTGGCGTATCCCGTTCATCGAGTACATCAAGAACAAGGCTCTACCTCTGAACAAGACAGAAGCTCAGCAAGTCCTGCGGCGATCAAAGAATTACCTACTGATTGGGGATCAGCTATACAGGAGAGGATTATACTACCGATGTGGCTATGCGATGCGTGTGGGAATCATGCAGGATCACACACAATGGTTGGGAAGGCATTCAGAGCGGCTTTCTACAGGCCCATAGCTCTGAAAGACGCGGTGGAGATTGTCTGCAAGTGCCCAGGGTGCCAATTCTTCGCCAAGCAGCAACACGTACCCGCACACAAGTTGATTGCTACTCCTCCATCTTGGTCGTTTTCTTGCTGGGGGCTTGACATTTTGGGCAAGCTCATGACTGCTCCTGGCAATTTCACACATGTATTGGTCGCCATCGACAAGTTTACAAAATGGATCGAGGTCAAACCAGTCACAGATATATCAGCGGCCAAGGCCAAGGGGTTTATTGCTGATTTAATGATCAGGTATGGCTGTCCTCATCGCATCATCACAGATTTGGGTTCTAATTTCAACAGTTATGAGTTTAAAGACCACTGCGAGAGGCACGACATTGAAGTCATACATGCATCGGTGGCTCTTCCCAAGGCCAATGGACAAGTCGAGAGAGCTAATGGTCTGATCCTGGATGGCTTGAAGAAGCGATTGTTTGAATACGACAAAAAATATGGAGGAAAGTGGATTCATGAGCTGGGACATGTTGTCTGGGGGCTCTGGACTCAGCCTTGCAAGCCCACCGGCTACTCGTCATACTTTCTAGTTTATGGATCTGAAGCTATTCTCCCAGTTGATCTCATGTATTCATCGTCACGAGTGGAACAATATGATGAGGGAGTTGCTGGTGATACAAGGAGACTGGAGATTGATCTGATTGAGAAGGAACGTTGTGCAGCTTTGTTGAATTCCACTCGATATCTCCAGGGAGTCCGACGCTATCATGACAGAAACGTCCAGGAGAGATCATTCAACATTGGCCACTTGGTATTGCGTAGAATCCAGAAGACCACGGGTATGCACAAGCTTATGTCCCGCTGGGAAGGACCTTTTATTATTCATAAGGTGACAGGACCCGGATCTTATCGGTTGAAGAACAGCGAAGGAGTAGAAGAGAGAGATTCTTGAAACATTGAACACTTGCATAAGTTCTATGCTTAGAGTTGTCCTTTTGAGTTTATCAGCGTCTGTAAATACTTTTGGGATTCATGGTTGAGTCATCAAGATTGAATAAAGTGGATTTTGTGTTCTCACCATCCCATCTCTCGCCTTTCATTGAAATAATGCTTTTGTTGTCTTATAAGACTACTCTAGCTCTTTTAATTCCGGGGTTTCTTTTGATACTTGTTTATACAACAATATACATAAGCTATGATCTAAAGAGTCAACAATATGACTACTTTCCAGGATCCCTGAGTACTTAGTCCAAACTAAGACCAGGCTGAGCACCTGTAGAGGCCAGCTAGCCTTAGAAAGCATCTACCTACGGGTACATTGAATTTATTCCAAGATTGTTGATCTTTACTTACAAGTAAATCACATCTTGAAGAGACATTACAAGTCTAATAAACCTTTCAATCTCTGAAGTACTAATTTGAAAGTATTTCAGAGTCATTACTCTAAAAAGAGTAGTAATTTTTTGGCACATGAATGCCAGAATTGCACAAAGCACCCATAACTCATATAAACTTTGCATATGTACATAACAAACATGGCATATAAACACAAAGTATTCTGATATTACACAAATGTCGCACCACATTTTGTTCATAGCATGATTACAAGTCATTGAAGTTTCAATCCCTCTACGACTTCTGCTGCTATGGGCTCGAAGTGCCTCAGATTTTCTTCAAATTTCGTCTTCTCGCAGTCAGCAGCTCTACCCGTCGGGACGTCATCTATCTCCGCGTCTGGGTAGAAGGATTGCACGACTGCTAGCACTTGATCCACTACATAACAGTAGGTTTCTTCACATAAGTTGCAAACTTGCTGGGGCTTCTTGGATGCGCTCTATGAGTGGTTTGTTGATACTTCAGGAGTTCCACGATCAATAGAGTTCACAGAGTGGTAGCCGCCTTGACAAGTTCGGTGTGTTCAACCTTTAAAGTCTGGTATTCTTCTCCGACTGCTTTGCCTTTCTCCAAGGCATCCTTCAGAGTGGCATCTGATTCTTGGAGCATCTTCATGGCTTGTCCATACTCTGTCATAAACTCGCTATGAGTCTCATAAGAGAGGTATAATCACGTAAGAGTGTTTTCCTTCTCTTCTAGTAATTACAGTGAGGATTATCTTCATGTATGCCGTCATATGCTCTGCATAAGGAGATATTTGACTACAATGACAAAATAACAAGTCTGAGAGATGATTGTGATATGGGCACTCACCAGTATTAGTCTGTGTCAGGTGTTCGATTCCTCTTCTTCAGCCTTTCTTCTTCGGCTTTCCATTCTTCCTGGCGGGCGACATGATTTTTCCGCTCTTGCTCCAACTCTTGACGAGTGGTCGGTTTCTCCGCCTGGTCGGAATCAAACAGTAGAGATAACTTGGCCAGCTGCTCCTTGCTCTTGGCTAGCTCGACTTCCAATTTTTGGGTCCGAATTGATGCGTCAGACATCGCATATAAGGCCTGGGATTTCTTCTTGGAGCGTGCGACCAAATCCTGCAAATATTTATTGATTATAGTCTGCTTTCGACTACTAATTGAACAACTCTGAGGTAGAATCATAACCTCCACATATTTGATTGAGCCTTGTGCCAGGTTAGCAATCCTTCTCTGCGACTCGACAAAGGCCGCAATCGCGTCTGTATCAAGCAGTGGATCTTCAAATAATTCTGCTGCCCCTGGCACGGCGGTGCTCACATCTGACACGGGAACTTCTTCAACTGTGCTCCCCCGACTGGAAGTTGGCAGGAATTGTAGCCCAATGGTCTTCACCAGTGTCGGCTGGGCACTCAACTGCACCATTTGCTTTGCGCTCTCACTTTCCTTGTCCGTGAGCAATGGTAAATCGGGAACGACATCCCTAGTAGTTTCAATTGGCTCTGACAGGATGGGTGTAGCCTGGAACTCTTCTGTGGCAGATTCCTTTGGAATATTTTCCGTTTCTACATTTGGATTTACTGCCGGCAGACTGGGCTCCTTCGAGATATCCGTGATTTTTTCTTGCTCACTGGGAACTGATTGGGTTGACTCTGGTCATGGCTCCTCGGTAGAAACCTTGGCCTTCTTCCTCGGTGGCAAGGGAGCGGATTTTCTACATTGATGAGTAGACAATGTCTCTACTCCTGTGGCGACTTCAAGTACGAATATAATACTTACCTTTTGGATTTCTTCTCTGGCAGTTATGGGTCGCCAAATACCAATGAGGGCATAGTATTTTCATTGGCACTTGACTCCGGCATTTTCTTAGGGCTCGCGGCTGATGAATCATCCACGGCCTCAGTGTTCTGAATGTTTTGACTTGGTGATGTACTGGGGCTCCGACTTCGAGTGCTGTGTCCTTCAATGTGCTCGGGGGCTTCGAGCTCACCTCAGGTTGATTCTGTAGACCCTCGTCATCGCCAAGCCTATGCATTACAGGAATTTTTATAAACGAGTAGTAATTTGAAGTACTCTTGCTGTACGACTGGAGTACTTACTGAGGGTTGTCGCTAACAGGCTGTCTTTGCAGCAATGGTTTTCCTTTTGCGGGCGGCTCTCCTCTTCCGCGCATCTGCTGGAAAGGATAGTTCCTTGCCTCTGTCCAACAGATATGCATTAGAAGTACCTTCATCACCACCCTTGGCATGCTGCACCACCCGGAATTCTTCAAAATCACTTGAATGGAGCGATGACTCCGACTCGTCAGAGCCTTGCATTGGGGGTTTCCTCAGGTGAGATGGGAGTGAGAATTTGGGATCCACACCTGCTGGGACCTGATCAGGCATGATCGGCCATGAGTAGTACAAATCCACATCCTCCTGCATAATGGATATTTCTACTGTCAGAGTGGTAATTTCACGGGTACAATAGTATGTGACCATATACATAAGTACTATACTTACTGGTTTTGGTGGATTCTTGGCATCAAAGAGCTTGGGGAGATATGGTACAACATCAACTTTTGGCATCAGTATCTGCACTCGCTCCATGATCTCCTCTTCACTCAACTCATCATGACTCATTCTGGAATCTGGAGGGATCTTCTTGTCCTTTGTACTTGAAGCCCCAATGGTCTTTCTGCGCGAGTGGTTGCACTCAACGTTTGATCCAGGCATATACCACCGAGGCTCCGGTAACACCTTCTTGCTTCAGCTTGACAATGCGGGAGAGTAGTTCTGGAATTTGAACGTTGTGGGCCCTTGTGCCCTTTCTGCTTAGGGTACTTCCTTTAGAGATTATCCATGCGTCCTTATGGGCCCATGGTCGTACCTTCGTCTCTTTAGGGGGAGCTCTGTCCGCCGATTCGCGTCGGCCGCATCGGTCGGTTGCGACGGAGGCGGCCCCCGGCCGCCGGAGCCGGGGGAGGAGGCGGCGCGCGGGGGAGGGGCGGGGGAGGCGCGGGCGTCGAGGGAAAGAAGGAGAAAGTAGGAGGAGGAGGTGGAGCTAGGGGGAAGGGAGGGTGATTAAAAGGATGGTTTCCCAAAATAGAATGCCCAGAAATGAGAATTTTTCATTTTGGGAAGGGACAGACTAAGAGCAACTCCAGCAAGGCCCCTACTCAAGCCCCTACTCAAAAAGTAGGGGCCGGGGGTCAAAAAAAACCATCTCCAGCAGGGCCCCTACTCGGGTCCCTACTCTAGGGAGGCACCCAAATCTCCTCCACCAGCCCCATCTCCACGGGTGGAGAGAGAAGCCCCTACTCTACCGTTGGTCGTTTCTTGATCTCCTTCCCGCGCACACGCGGAAGCGGCCCCGCCGCACCTTCTCCACCGCGTTGCGCCGTCGTCGACATGCTCTCCAGGCACCTTCGCCCCGAGTTCTTGTTCCCGCGCCTCGAAGCTCGAGCTCCACTGTCGCTTGACCCGCGCCCGTGGCCCCCCGTGATGGAGCTCCGCCGCCGCCATGCCCATGGCAGCTTGGATCCGCCGCCTTCCGACGTCCCGAGCAGCGAGGGTGCCCGGGATCGAGCTCCACCACCGGGACGGAGCTCCTTCACGGGGCCCAATCTCCTCTGCAGGGAAGGGACCTCCACACGCCATGGCCAAGATTGAGCACGTCCGAAGCTCGTGCTTCCCCGTCGCTCGAACCTCCACACGCCATGGCCAAGATTGAGCGCGCCCGAAGCTCCGGCACTCGATTCCGCCGCGCCGCTCCTCCTCGTGGCGCTTGATTCCGCGTGTAGGAAGGGCCCTCCTTGCTCGGATTTGACTCATGGAAGGATCGATGTGAGGGCCTCCCTTTACCGGATCCGGCGCAGGGGAGGAGAGCAGGGGCTCGAGCATCGTCGGATCCGGCGCAGGGGGCGAGGGAGAGACTCGAGCGCCGCCGTCATGTCCAGGAGAGGGAGAAATCGACGGCGGCGACAGGAGTGTGCGATGTGCGAGGGAGAGAGAAGAGGTTGCCAGTGGGAAAGATAAAAGAGTTGACCCAACGATAGGTAGGACCCACATGTCATATGGAAGTAGGGGCTCTAAAAAAGGGCTATTGCTGGAGTTGAAGATGAAATTAAAGCCCATAAAGTTGGAGTCGGCCCCTACTCAATAAAGTAGGGGCTATGGCTGGAGATGCTCTAATGGAGCAGGGCCTCCCTTTAGTAAGTCCTTATAGTTAACCAATCAGATTTTTCAAACACAAGGGGGAAAAAACCAGAAAAAGGCGGAAAGGGAGGGGGCAAAAAAAGAAAAAAAAAGAAAGAAGAAGAAAAGAGAAGGGTCCCCTCAACGCTATTCCATTCTTCTTCCTCGCTTCACTTGCCATTCCTCGGTCAGCTTTCAAACCCTAACCGGCGGTGGCCATGGTCAAGGGCAGCAGCAGCCCACCTGCTGCCTCCTCCAGCTCCGTCCCTGAGGCGCCGGTCTTCCGCCCCACGGAGGAGGAGTTCGCCGACCCCCTCGCCTACGTCGCCCGTATCCGCCCCCTCGCCGAGCCCTACGGCATCTGCCGCATCGTCCCGCCGTCCTCATGGTCCCCGCCGCACGCCCTCGACTTCGCCTCTCTCTCCTTCCCCACCAAGAGGCAGCCCATCCACCGCCTCCTCGCCCGCCCCGCCCCCGCTGACCCCGACACCTTCCTCCTCGACTACCGCCGCTTCCTCAGGTCTTCCTCCGCACATCGCCGGGGCCGCAGGAAGGGCCTTCCCAAGTCGCCTGCTCTCTCCGATGGTCGCCCCGTTGACCTCTGCCGCCTCTTCCATGCCGTGAAGCGCTTTGGCGGATACGACGGTGCCTGCGAGGGGAAGCGCTGGGGCGACGTGGTCCGCCTAGTTGACGACCGGGCACCGATGCACGTATCCGAGTGTGCCAAGCATGTGCTTGCGCAGCTGTATTACGAGCATCTCTATGACTACGAGAAGTTCACCAACATATCGGCGCCGCAGGATGGGAAGCAGCCAGGTGTGGAATCTGATGAGCAACGGTCGGTTTCTGATTCACAGGATGAAGGGGATGTGGTTTCAGGTGTTAGGAGCCGGAAAAGGAGGAATGCCTTCCGTAAGAAAGCAGCTCATGGTTGTTCTGGAAGTGATGGTGACACCACTGGAAATAGTGCGGCATCTACTGGTGCTCGGAAGCGGAACAGGAGGAAGTCTGATGCTGCAGTCACTTTGGTTAATGAGACGTCTGCTGGTGCCCGGAAGCGGAAAAGGAGAAAGTCTGATGCTGGGGCTACTGTGTTTAATGAGGCAGTGGATCAGGTCTGTGAGCAGTGTAGTAGTGGGTTACATGGGGATGTCATGCTCCTATGCGATCGCTGCGACAAAGGCTGGCATTTGTATTGTTTGTCACCACCGCTCGAGCGAGTGCCTCCAGGGAACTGGTATTGCTCAGACTGCCTGAACTCTGATAGAGATTGTTTCGGATTTATCCACAGGAGGAAGTCCTGCTTGCTCGAGACTTTCCGGCGGTTTGATGATAGGGTGAGAAAGAGATGGTTTGGGCAGAGGACTCCCAGTCGTGTTCAAGTTGAGAAGCAGTTTTGGGAGATTGTTGAGGGGAAGGCAGGGGAACTAGAGGTTATGTATGGGAGCGACTTGGACACTTCAATTTATGGGAGTGGGTTTCCTCGTCTTGGTGATCCAATGCCATCATCTGTGGACCAAGAGACATGGCGGAAATATTGTTCGAGCCCATGGAATCTGAACAATTTTCCAAATCTGCCTGGTTCAGTTCTTAGGACAGTCAGGGATAAAATTGCCGGTGTAATGGTCCCGTGGCTCTACATAGGGATGCTATTTTCATCATTTTGTTGGCATGTTGAGGACCATTGTTTCTATTCAATAAATTATTTACATTGGTATGCATATAATCACCCTGAAGTAGCTTCTCGCAAATTGTTTTGGTACCATTGAGTGTTGCCCCATCCATGTCTTCTTGCTGCATTGTTATCTTATGGTTACTTTTGGAAAAATGGAAAACATAGCAAATGCCAATGACTGAACTTTGTATAGGTAAATTTGTGAGTCTGTTTAACATAAGGGTATCCAGAGTCAGCATCCTCATTCCATAATTGAAAGGAGTTTGGAACAGATGCAGAAATCCATATGTACCATTTATCCAATAACGGATGTGCCCTGTGCATTTAGTGCTTGCATTTCCTATATCTTTACCTATATTTTTTTCTGGTTCATGGGTTGGTTTTTTGAGTTCTGAAAATTTTAGAGAGCCTGTTTTAACAAATGCCCCCATTTCATTGATTGATCATGATCTATTTGGGATCATTTAGCTAGATCAAGACATTGAGCGCGTCATGTGAAAACTAATCTTGCATATATCATGGTCAACATTTTCGGTGTTTATGTGTTATTAGACATGAATGAGAAAAATGTGCCCCAGAGCTCAGCTTGCTTAGGCTCATAGTTACCTCTAAAAGAAGTGGTTCCACCATGATCAAATACTGTGAAGGATGTTACTGCAAAAAAAAAAAAAAAAGGACACATAGACAGAGACACCTGCATTATTGTGATATTAAGCCTGAACACCGAACCGGCCACAGTAATGTGGCGACAGGAAATCAAACAGTAAAAGGAGACACATTGCTGTCGGGTTTATCTACAAGCCTCTAGCATTCTGTGACGGTAGCTTTAGTGCTCACTTCAAATTAGCTAAACATCATGAAAACATTTCATGTTCCACAAGAATTGTAGACTTACTTGACCCACAGTTAGAGAGCACATGCTTGCACCCGCACGTTCTTGACAAAATGCTCCCCTTTGATAATATGGTGCATGCTTGGATGCAATTTTGAAATCTCTGCAAGAGCATTTATCATGGTTATCAGTATAATATTATTAGCACTAGACAATATCCTTGAAAACATAGAACATCATATATCCTCGAACAAGAAAGAGTCTAAAATGTCATATATTTATGAAATGTTTTGATCTTATATAAGAAGTTGCATGTTAACAGAGTCGGTTCATCTTGGGTCACAATGTGATTCTTCTTATGCTTCAGGGGTGAGCCAAAATGTTGGTAGACAATATCCTTGAAAACATAGAACAGCATATATCCTCGAACAAGAAAAGAGTCTAAAATGTCATATATTTATGAATGGATGAAATGTTTTGATCTTAAGTTGCATGTTAACAGAGCATGCAGTCAGTTCATCTTGGGTCACAATGTGATTATTATTCTTATGCTTCAGGGGTGAGCCAAAATGTTGGTATGGGGTACCTGGAGCAGAAGCAAATGCCTTTGAGCAGGTATATTATATTGTTGTTGACAATATCAATATCTCTGTTCATAAAATTGTGATGTTCTCGTGTACGGGTATCAATCTTCACAAACTTACATCTACATCTTTCAAATTTTATGTCTTAAAAACTGGGGAACTGGGGACTGGAATTGGTTTTTACTAGCATCTCAATTGTTGTTGTTCTAGAGTTTGCTTTTGAGAAAATAGTAATGGTTATAGTAAGGCTCCTTATTTTGTTCTGGAGTATCTTTGGTCTTCTGAGATCCGCGACGAATAATGCATATTCTTCTAGTATTATGCTTACACATTGTTATTAGGAAAAAAAAAATACACAATGTCACCCACTTACACTTGTTGTATTATTTTCTTTGGAGAAACAATAGCAAAATGCGACCCACGGTTTTCTGCAAGATTGGAGTTCTATATTATGTGTGACTTAACGTTTTATACACCTGCAGGTCATGCGCCAGGCCTTACCTGATCTATTTGATGCACAACCTGACCTCCTTTTTCACCTTGTTACAATGCTGAATCCATCTATTTTACGAGCAAATGGCGTTCCAGTTTATAGCGTAATGCAGGTTAGTGGAAGCTTTGTTTCCTGACATGAAGTTTAAGGACCCCTGATACCCCTGGTGTATTTCACTCATCTTCTTTTTTTGTTGGTTTTCTTCAGGAACCTGGCAACTTTGTCATTACTTTTCCCAGGTCATTCCATGGTGGCTTCAATTTAGGTAATTCAGGCCAATCATTTCCCCTCAAATACTATCATGTACCAAAATTTATTATCCTGTACCAAAATTTGAAATGTATAATTCAAAATTCAGGTCTGAATTGCGCTGAGGCTGTAAATTTTGCTCCTGCTGATTGGTTACCTCATGGTGGAACTGGAGCTGATCTATATCGCTTATACCGTAAAGCACCCGTTTTGTCACATGAAGAGCTTCTGTATGTGGTTGCCAAGGTCAGAGAATTCCTACACCCTCCAATGCAACATACATGTAGTTTTAGGATTCCTAGCAGTCAATTTTATTTTTTAACTTCGACCATCAATATATAAGAAACTACATAGAATAACACTTTAGATGTATAAGATAAATGCTAGTATATTCAACATGAAAAGTACTTTCAAAATATTGAATAACTTTATACGTTCATAGAAATTGCTGGGCAATGTTCCAACTTGTAGACCGCCTTGATGTCCAAAATGACATATTTTAATTGGAGGGAGTATTAAGTGCTTAATTGTTTATTGTATTAATTCAGCATGCTTATCTTTCCATCCTGGTATGTTGTCCTTCCGCAGTCTCAACATTAGAAACTTCGGATAACATGTAAAGCATCTTTTGGTCGTATTGTCCAAAAAAAAGCACTACCATCTTGGGTAGCTGTCATATATAGTAAAGCAGCTAGAGGGTATGAGTGTTCCTAGTTTCTTTGCCACTTAAGACTACATAATTTGATGTTTTACTTGCTTAGAATAAGTACTAGCAACTGAAACCTCTTCATACCTTTTTCTCCATGTCAAACGTGAAGAACTTTTAGTCCTATTAGCTATAGCCCTGGTCCCTGGAACCATGATGTTAACACCCTCATCCTGTGTTGTAGCGAATAAAATGGATGCCTGATTGTAGAACTCTCTGTATGAACCGCATTTTTTCATGAATGGTTACCTTTTGCATTGGTATATTAGTTTTGCTGCACAATTTTTCTTATTATAGTAGTAACTGTAAGCTGGGTAATACTAGCTTGTTAATCCTAAATCCATGCTCTTCATGTTGGACAGAATGGTGTGGACGCTGAGTCGCTTCCCCACTTGAAGGGAGAAATTGAAAGGCTTTTTATAAATGAGAAAAGACGTCGGGAGGAACTATGGATCAATGGGATTGTCAGATCTAGTCCAATGTTGCCAAGGAGTAACCCAAACTTTATTGGAAGTGAAGAGGTAGCTGTATATTACAATATAGTAATTGTTCATCCTAAGTCCTGATAGCTTCATATGCCTCCTTTGATCAGTGTGATACGTTTTATTATCCAGGACCCTACATGCATCATTTGTCGACAGTATCTGTATCTTTCAGCAGTCTCCTGTAACTGTAGATTGTCTTCTTACGTTTGCCTTGAGGTGTGTCTTTCTTATTCCATACTTTCACTTATTTAGTTCTTAACTCTGTTGGAAATTATTCCTCTCTCTTGAATGTGTATCACAAACACGCTAGATTTATCTCTGATGGACACACAAAAGCACAAAACAGCACAAGCTCTTTTGGTCGATGCGGCCACATTAGTCTCATTTTTTTTCTCATTTATATATAGCTGATACAAGGCTATGCACCTGACCATGATATCCTCCTAATTAATGCAGTCAATGCCTCGTATGATCTGCCCATTATTCTTCTTAACTACAAGTTGAAATCTAGCTGACAATAGCTGGACACACACAGTATTATTTACAACATACTCTACCATATTTATGTGCTCATTCTTTTTTTGTTGACAATGTGAGATGTGAATTTTTCATTTTTCTTTTGTACCGGCTGACCCGGCATTTCTGTTTTTCACTGCAACATCTTTTAGTGAGCCATTTTCTTATGCACTGATGTCGAATGTGCTTTTCATTAGATGTAAGTCAAGTATTTTAATAATCATTAAATTTGTTTCTTTGCCAGCACTGGAAGCACCTTTGTGAATGCAGTCCGGAGAAGCATTGCTTACTTTATCGGCACACCCTTGCAGAGTTGGGTGATTTGGTTTGCGAGGTCTCGTTGGCTAGCCTTCCAGGGGACAATGTTAAGAATAATCCACACTTGTTCAATGACGTTTGTGTGCCGTCTAAAAAGGTTTGATATTGACTAAAATACAATGCTATGTCAAGAAGTTTTTTGCTTTGAGTAGTTGCATTTAGTTCTCTATTGAACATCAACAAAGTATGTGCGGAGTGATGTGCTCATTTTTTACACTGTTATCATCAACGCTTTCTTTTGCCATGAAAGCATGACCATATTGGACTTGAAATTATGCCTCACTAGGGATCAGTCTTTAGTCATGTTGGTTCTTGTTGTTGTGGTTTTCTTCTCATCTTTCTCTAAGGCGTGCTCTATCTGCTTTTTTCCAGGTCAAAGATCGCTATATGTCATACGCACAGCTTGCAGAAGATTGGGTTTCAAAATCAGAACAGATTCTCCAGATGCCATTCCTGGATAGGTCTTATGCCACTGCCTTAGAAGAAGCTGAGCAATTCCTTTGGGGCGACCATGGCATGGATTCTGTATGTTTCTTTTTCCAAGCATACTCTGACCTGCCTACATGTCCTCAAATATTAAATGACTCATATTGATTGTAGTACTGTGTGCTTCCTAGGTCCGGAACATGACACTAAGATTAACAGAAGCTAAGAACTGGGCCTTGGGTGTTAGAAAATGTCTCTCCAAAATTGATGACTTTCTGAAAAACAGCTGCTCTGAAAAAGTAAATTATGTGGAAATAGAAGAACTTGTTGCTATCAGATGTATCTCATGCTGTGAGCCTAGTCTTAGAAAATTGCAGGTATCTAACACTGAGTAATCTTGTAATCCTTACTATGCCTTTAAGTTACTGATGTTTCAATTTCACATACTGCAGACACATGCAGAGAAAGGAAAAATGCTGATTGATGAAATAAACATTGCACTATCATCTTGCTTAACGGTAAGCCCTTTGTTAGAATACTTACAGCCAGACACTTCTCTGTAGTTGACAAAACAAGTTCCTTTTGCATTCTGATATTCTTCTTCCAACTTTTTCATGCAATCTCTTTTTATAATGTTTCTTCTTGTCATGTTTTCTTAGGTTGACAAATTGGAAACACTGTACTCTAGGGTTTCAGAATTCCCAGTTAAGCTAACACAATCATCGATTTTGTTTCGGGAGATATCTTCTGCGAAGGTATTTCAGTATTTGTTGTAAAAATTGATCATCTTACGTTCTTTCTCCATTTTAGCCCGCACTCACTTTTGTTTTTGAAAATACCAAGTATCTTAACTCTTGTAATGCTTGCATCTTATTTCTACTGTAGTCCTGGTTGAAGAAAGCAAGTGACTGCCTTGAACAGAATAAACTGGGCGCTATTGACATAGATGTCCTCAATAAACTAAAATTAGAGGTTTGTCTTCTTCAGGAACCTTTTGCTGCCAACTTGTTTTTTGAAGTTAAATTCTGAAATTCATATGTTTCTGCATACATTTGTACCCTGAACCGTATATCTGATAATATTCTAAACCTTGATAGATAATAAATCTTCGAGTTATACTCCCAGAGATTGATCTTATTTCAAAGCTGTGGAAAGATGCTGAATCATGGAAAATGCGCTGTCAGTTATATCTCCAAGACTTCCCTGGTCTAAAGGTGGCTATCCCTCCTTTTTTTTCTTTCTTCTGTTATATTTACTTTGAATGATTGTAGATGTGCTATTCCTCTATCGTGAACGATCTAGGAGCTGGAGGATTTCCTCCTTGCTGCGCATGGTATCAACTTTAGCATTCCAGAGCTGAGCCGTCTTAAGCAACATTACTTGGATGGTTGCTCTTGGGTGAATCGTGCTAAGGACACACTCGGTAAACTTCATGGAAGGAGTGACTATCACAATGTTGTTGAGGAGTTGGCTGGCATTCTGAAGGACGCAGAATTTCTAGGAGTAAAAGGCATGCTGTGTAAATACTTCTGTTTTCTTGGATATTGTTGTATTTGAAATGTTTGATTATTGTAAGTCATTTCCACAAGAGTTGTTCTGTGCAGTTGACGAATTGCCGATTGTTAAGAAAGAACTAAAGAGGTCCTTATGTAGGAAGCAAGCATCTGAGGTATGCTTTATATGCCTAGTAATAGAGTTTGAACACTGTGTTTCTAGGGATCAAGAGTTTAAACATTTGTGTTTGGTAGTTTCTGCACCATTGTTTAGGGTGAACATATTCTTTTCATGCCTAGGCAGACGATGAACTGATCATAACGTCCATGCATATAATAGGCACTTGCAACAGTAATGTCTATGGAGGTGGTTGAAGGAGTTTTGAAAGAAGCTTCATTGTAAGTTTACTTGATTGTCAGCCTGTAAGTATTATTTAGAATGACTATCTAGCTCAGGCTCGCTCTTAGTATTTTTTCCTGCCAGACTAACTATTGAAGAGGAGCAACCATTTGTTGATCTGTCTCGGATGCTCAAAGAGGCCACCGCTTGGGAAGAGAAGGCTAGACTCATTCTTGAGCAATCAGCTTCTCTCTCTGAGTATGAAGACCATATGAGGTATTAGTAGTCATGAATTGAATTGGTATGTTCTTGTGCTTTAGAATTGAATGTTACCCTCTAAATCTTCCAATTTCAGGTGCTCAGAGGACATGAGAGTTATACTTCCGTCCGAACTGCGCATGAAAGCAGAGATTGATATTGCTAAGTTGTGGATAGATAAGTGTCAGACCTATGTGAGACCTAGGTGCAATAAATTTGCATTTGGAGGCTTTCTTAAAGTTGAGGATATCAAGGTTCACAAAATAAGGCTCAGTAATATTGAATAATTGTTTATGGTGGGAACTTATTTAACCATTGATCTTGATTCTACCACAGGCTTTAATCAATCAGGCAGCAAATTTGAAAGTCATTCTTGATACATCGGCCCTAAATTCTGTTCTCAACGTTGTTGAAAAATGGGAAGGCAATTCACTAAGTCTACTAAGCAATTTGAGAACCCTACTTCATTTGAATCATATTGGTTCTACAGTTGACCCACTGAAAAGAAATTTAGAGGAGCTGCAAGATAAAATGAAGACAGAAATCGAAAGTGGATTATCTCTTGGCTTTGAGTTCAGGGTTCTTGATGAACTGAAGGATTCTTTGTTGATACTAAGATGGATATTGGATGCACTGTCTCTGTGCTGCACGATTCCCTTGTTGCAGGTAATTTGTTGTTCAATGCTGAACCTTTTTGTATGTTTGAGTTTCAGGAAGGATAGCTGTCCCATTCTTATTGTGGTAACATAGTACTGAGTACCTGACAACTATTAATTTAGATTTTGGTGTACTGTCTTAAGCTTTGTTATCTTTCTTTGACACGCGCATCTTCAGTAATCAACAATTGTGCTGCCAAATCTGTGAAGCATAAAACTACTGTCCTCTTGTGCAAACAGCTAATTTTGATCTTTTCAGGATGTTGATAGATTAATTGAAGCAGTAATCCACCTTCCTGCCTCGTTATCAGATTGTTCTTTGGTTACATTGTTGATGAGAGGATTGTCTTGTATAAGAAAAGCACTTACTTTGCTGCCTGATCCTGAAACATCTGCAAAATCCAAATTGAAGGATGTTGAAAATATGTTAGCAGAATTCAAGGTAAGTGTTTTGAAGTGATTTGGCTTTTCCATCTGCCATGCACTTGTTACATTGCAATTTATTTTTACTGCTTTACCATTTTGCCCTGTCTCAGGAGATTGACGTTCCTTATCCTATAATAACCAAGCTTGAGGATGCTGTTAACAAGCATACGTAAGCTATCTTTATCCAAAATGTGTATGCCGTCTCAGAGTTTTGGGAGGAAATATGGAATTTTGAGCCCTTCTGTATTTATGCTGAATTACATAGGTCCAGAAATCTTTAGAACCATTACATTCTTCCTAGCCTATCACACTTGGTATTTGATATTGTCGTCTGTACTTTTCTCATGTAATAAACCTTCCCTCCTTTCAGTTCATGGACAGAGCAATGTAATACCTTCTTCATGATACCTGATGGCCAGTCTTGGGCTAAGCTGCTAAGTCTGAGAGTATGTTATTAATTTATCATTGTTTTGTGTGTCTAGCTGCTAAATTTCTTTTCTTTTGTGGGTTTAACAACTCCGTAACATTCTTGTGAGGCTTAATATTTTTGTTGCTGCATAGCTGTTTTTTGGTCTTCATATGCCCTTGCTTATTTGCTGCCAAAATTTATATTCATAATATATCAACCACGCAAGCCTTTCGAAGACACTTAAGTGTTAATCCTTATACTTTCTTGTAACTGTGTCTTTTTAGGACACTGGTCAGTCTGTTGCATTTGATTGCCCTGAGATGGATAAAGTTACTGTTGAGGTTAAAAAGGTTGAAGAGTGGCTTCATCAGTGCCACTGCACTCTGTTTCTAGATGGCAATGATAGTTCTTCTTTGCTCTCCATACTTGTGAAGGTTGGTTTCTATTTCACGGTTTACTCTCAGTTTTTCTCTTGAATACTTTGACCAATTCATTTTCTACTTTCAGATAAGACGATCATTGGATGGTGTTTGCTCGTTATATGCTGATGATTGTGTGAAGGAAGGATTCTGTGCCATATGTTCATGTGACACGGGAGATAGTCTGGCCTCTAGATGTGTGACTTGTCAAGACTGGTAAAGTCCAAGTGCTAGGGTGGATGTTCCATTGTTTATTTGTTTTTGAGGGGAAAACCCTACTGTGATATATATTTATATGTGCATTTAAAGAGAAAATTAGTATGAATCTCTCGCTGATCTTTGTCTTCCCAAGTCACTATGTTAAACCTCTCGCTGATCTTTATCTGCCCAAGTCACTATGTTAAAATGGAAAAAAAAATATAGTACTCAAAGATGGAAGTTTCTAGCATTAAGTCAAGACTGCTGAATAGTTTGCTCAAAGCTTTTTTATGGCCATATGATCTTCTTTTTGTACGATTTTGTTTTGCCTCTTTTGGTGAGTGGGTGACAGAATGATTTTTTGCACAGGTACCATGACTCCTGCGTGGAAAACCTGTCCATGTCTACACAAATGACAAGTGAATGGATTTGTTCATTTTGCTCACTTTTACAAAGTGAGGATCTATTAAGGAACCAAATACATGTAAAGGTAACTATTAGTTTGATAATTTCCATTAAGGTGATGACTGCATTTATAGTCTGAAACAGATGCTAGTGCTACAGATGTCCAAAGGGAACTGTCCTGCACTTACTGCACTTAATGAACTACTCTCTTCTGCTACGGGTTTCTACACGGGGTATTTTTTTTTGTTGAAACTGAATATTTAATTATGATTCAGCTTTCTTATTCTGGTTGGCTAAAACTCACTTCTACAGGATCGAGGAAATTAATTTGCTAGAAGAAATTGTCCAGAAGGCTCTTAAATTGAATGCCTATTTGATGCAAATTTTGGATGATTCGGACTCTTATCATGGAGAAGATCTTACTGTCATATGTAAATCTCTTTTAGTCGCTCTCAAGGTGATAATTAGCAATCTTTTTTCTTTTTGAAGCCAATGGTCTTGCAAGTTGGAGATGGTTCCAATTGCGAATTGTTCTGTGTTAAAATAACTAATGAATATGCAATTGCTGTTTACTATGAATGACTACATTTTTGGCTACTCTGTTTGATAGGCGACATCAGCTTCTGGCTTGTATGATCACCATGTCAGTTGCAAAATTAAGTCTGTGTTGAGCAGATATTTGTGGAAGAAACAAATTCATAAGCTCTTGTGCGATGGTAAAAAGACATCAATCGAAGAAGCACTGCGCCTTGATAAAGAGGTAATGCTGTTTCTGTTTTGTGTAAAAAAACTAAAGTTGTCTTGTAAGGTCATCTCTAGGTTGTTCAGTAACGGGTAGGGATTTTCCAATCAGAGTGATACTGCTGTGGGCATCTGAAATGCAGAGGAAATAAAAGCATTAAGCATACAGTTGCGTTCCACATGTGGAATGAACCCTAAACCCTAAAACGTTAAACCTGTTGAAGAAAAAAAAAAGTTGTGTTCCATTGTGCATGGGCACATGGCTTTTAAGATTGGACTTGTAGCTGATCTGGTGCGCAGCACAAATTTTTGTACCGTAAATTTATTGCCTGACATACTTCTTTCTGCACTGATGTACGCAGGGTTCGCATTTAGAAATACGTGGTCAAGATTTCTTCAAGTTGGAGATT
Organism: Urochloa ruziziensis; assembly: GCA_015476505.1. Lineage (NCBI taxonomy): Eukaryota > Viridiplantae > Streptophyta > Magnoliopsida > Poales > Poaceae > Urochloa > Urochloa ruziziensis. The sequence continues at coordinate 19,422,502 of CM027126.1, forward strand.
AGCAAAATAAAAGAAACCAGTCTGCAGTGGCTGGCCAAAGCAGAAAAGGTGAGGTTTCAGTCCCTTGTACCATTTGTTTCTCTTGATGGGAATAAAAGATATTCTTACCATTGCCATGCTACAGGTTGCATGTGATTCTGGTGAGCTCGCACTAGATCTTGTGTATGGACTTATAGTTGAAGGAGAAAACCTCCCTATACATTTTGAGAAGGAACTAAAGGTGTGCTTATTATGGCTATAATGCTAGATGTCATAATTTCTTCGGCACATTTATGGGTTATTTTCTCACGTGCAACATTTCATTGCAGTTACTGAGAGATCGCAGCATTCTCTATTGCATTTGCCGTAGGCCCTATGATAACAGGGCCATGATTGCATGCGATCAGTGTGATGAGTGGTACCATTTTGATTGCATCAATTTGCTTGGACCCCCTCCGGAAACCTTCTTCTGTCCCGCTTGCCATCCAAGTAATGGTGAAGAGTCTATATTACTTGCACGCTCAGACCACGATGAGGACAGGTATTAAAATTTGTAGTGATATATTTAACCGTGTGGCCTCTAGAGTGACTCCTTTTCCTTTGGCAGATCAAGCACCGGAGGTGGAGCTCCTCCGCATACTCCCCCTGCATCTTGTGATGAAGCAGACAGAGCGGTGGACGCTAACAAGTGCGAGAAACAAGGAGAGAAATCCCAGGTTAGGGTTGACTTGATAAAGATTCTGCGTCGCCATGGCGAAATTGATATCTCGTGGAGGGAGGGCAAAAGGGTTCCGCATCGAACAGCTAGAAGACGCAGTAGTTTTGTGGGATTGTTATGAAGTCACCAAGTCTGTTGGTAGCCCCACATTGTAGGTTGATTCTTTTTAGTTAGAGAAGCAATGAATCCATGAGGAATAGTGGCCTGCCGTTGCCGCTGCTGCAGTGGTGCTAGAAATAATTTGTAGCATTATTCATTCATTCATGCCTTCTTGTTTCCTACTGTAATTGTTGTTACGGAACTCATTTCATCATAATGTAGATGAACAACTAGGAAGATTCAAATTCTGTAGGGACATTGAATTAATTAGGCAGCCTCCATCCTGCTTGTTGTGCTGCATATGCTGGCAATCACAGGAAGCCTTCCAGTGTGTGGGCCACCGTCTCGGCGGTGAGGTCCGGGCGGTTGTGGCTTGCCATCTCGCAGCAGCTGAGGGCGAGATGGGCCAGCTGCTCCGCCTTCTCCGGTTCCCTTTAGTGCCGCCTGCACGTGCCTAGCCAGGCCCATGTAGGGCGTAGGCGTCGGAGGCCGGACGCGACTGCCGGAACTGGATGCCTTCATGCTCCGCCGCCGGGTGGTGGTTGAGCACCACGGAGGACGGCGCCGTAGCCGCCGCCTCCGGTGCCTCTCCCGTTCCCGTCTCAGCACCTGGGCCTCAGGCAGCAAAGATGCTCTGGATGTCCTCCTCCTGCTGCTGATGCGGCACTGATGGAGGAGAGGAGGACAAGGAGGCTCCTCCGGCTCCCCTGCAGCTGCAGCATCATCGTTCCTCCTCAGGCTTCGTGCAGATGTCTCTGTAGCACCACCACCAGCAGAAACAGGCCATCTGGCGTCCTGGAGCATCTTGCTGCTGTGCCGCTTGTCGTCCGCCGCCGCTCCCACCACCAGTGACCAGCCGAGTGCGGGAGAACATGGTGTCGGTCACCGATCGATCAGATCACAAATGTGCAAGTGATCATCTCAAGACGCGCGTGCCTTATAAGCTGCAATATATATGCGTCCTAGCCCCAGCAACGAAATTTCAATCGACATTCAAATATGCATCATATCAAATGGCTGCATTATATTGGGATGGGATTTTCTTTTTGAAGAAAATGATGGGATTTTTAAAAGGCAACCAACAAGTCTGTAGCTTAATTAGCCCGCGGAATAGTACATGTAGTAATGCTCGCCATGACTCCCTTTGTAATTTGCGCTACTTCAAGATGGACCAGGAGCTGAGGCGGCCAATGCATATGCATCTCTCTCTAGTTGCAATTTAATTGCTCGTGCCCACATAGCAAACACAAAGCTTGCTGCAGCTCTCGAAATTTAATGGAACCAAAATATCCCATATATATCCATCCCATCATCTCATATTATCCTAGTGCTGGAATAATTAGTATACTCTAATTAATTGATAGACCTGTGTTAAATTAATACCACATGCATGCATTGCTCCCCACGTCAAAAGAGAAGAACAATGCAAGAAGATATAACAAATTAACACTAGTGATGCCTATATTTCTTTACTGAATTATTTTATACCTAGACAAATTAAACAAGTGTTGGCCAAGCTATTTTTTTTATATTAATCGATCTAATTCTCAAACCTTTGTCCCAAAGCAAAGTAAAAGTAGTGTTAACTTGCAATGGTAATCAATTTAAACCCTTATCCCTGCAGCTTGACGCATTATATTCGTCATGTCATGCGTGTATGAACCAATCAAGATATATTATTAGCTGGTCAACGGCATATGCCTACGTACATGGTGCATGTCAAATTGTCAATGGTACCATTGGAGTATAAGTGAATTGCCCACCTCTTCTCATCAGTTTAAGCTTTTGGGTTGAACTTGTTGGTGCATGCAACTCAATATGGTATCAAAACCAGAGGTCTCGAGTTCAAATCTTTACGGGCGCGATTAAATAAAATAATTACAGCCCACTTCAATTTTCACGTATGCGGCCTGACGGAGCCTGCACCACCTGAGGGGGAGCTTCTATTCTCTGCCAGAATTCGAGTCCCTGCACAGGAAATGGGCATCAATACCAGTGACATGGACGGTCAGCCCCGTGCGGTAGGATTCGAGTCCCTGCACCGCTAGGGAAATGGGCATCAATACCAGTGACATGGGCAAGTTAGTGTCGGTCAACCCCGTGTGGTACTGGCTGCCCGACACATTTACTAAATAGTTTTGCGCCCAACACTAACATCGCCCCGGGAGGCCCGAGCACGCGTAAATACGCGTACACGGCTCCGAAGATTTAAACCCACGACCTTCGGCCTAGCGTGTTGCTTCCTTACCATCCGACATATGCATCGTATGTGACTAAGTGAGAGATGCTTACTTTCTTTTGAACTAACCCGTGGAGGGCCAATACACTGACTGATACTAAATGACACTCTTGGCTGGTACTAAATGAGCACGCCACTTTAGTGCCGAAGCATGACACCGGCCAATACTAAATGACGTCGTTTAGTACCGGCTGGCGTCCTCGACGGTACTTGTGACACCCCGTGTCACTTTTGGAATTTTTCTCTTGCACATCTACCTTTTGTACAAAGTTTGTGGTGCTCATCATGTTTATGTATTGAGTATCATGTTTGAATGGACTCCCAAAAGTCAAATTTCGTTTTGAAACTCTTTTGAATTCAAGTTTTGGTTAAGTTAAACCTTATCCTTTTAACCCTTTTGGGGGCTTGTTTAAAATTAGAAATGTTTAAACAAGTGGCTTTTGGCCAATTTAAAAATCCCTTAGTGAACTATCTACTTTCAGCTAGAAGTTTTGGTTTTGAGCAAAGACATCTTTTAATTGCTCAAATTCATGGTCAAATGTTGGTCAAACTGCTGATTTTCAGTACTCCTGAAATTGGCTAAGTCATTTCCCTGACAGCAGCCATTAGCCAACTTTAGGGCTTTATAACTTTTATTTTTCAATCTACCCAAACCAAAACAAGTTCATGGTTTGAAAGCTGGTAGTTTGAACTCTTCAAAAACCATGAACAACTACAGGATTTCAAACTCTAGCTATTTCTTTTTCAGGTTCAAAGTCAGCTAAATCTATTTCAAATTCTGGGACTTTGAGAAATTTCTGAACTCGAGTTTTGGCCAAAGTTTGATCAAGCTTATCTCTCAAACCAAATCTTTTTGACCCATATGACTTTAACGAAAGTTGTTCATCTTGGTACCATCTACAACTTTTGTATAGGAGTTTTGGAAAGTTCCTACACGAAATCTTGAGTTTGAATCAACTCTTTGAAGGGTGTTCGCGGGATACTGTTGATACTGAATCGACGAAGGAGGGGGCGACTGGCCGAGCTGTGCGCTGGCGCCGAGCAGGACACGCGCCGTGCCTCCAGCTCGTCCAAGGCACATGTCGTCACCATTGCATCGCCACCTAGGTCCCCAAGACATGCTTGAGCAGCTGGAGGTTTTCCTGTGCGCCACCCGTCGCCGACACGGCCAATTTGGGCCCTGAGCTGTCGCTCGGCGAATTTCACCGCTGTCACTTCATCCTTATCCAATTCACCGCCCCAGTAACTCCTCCACCTCGCTCTCGTCGCCCTTGACCACTCCGCCAGCTCCGCCGCCCTCCCCATCGCCGGCAATCACCGGAAACAGATCACCTTTGCCGCCGCTTCACCCTCACGTGGAACTCCATCTTCCCGTCCTTTTCTAACTCCCGGAACCCCTCAAATGGAGTCCTCTTGAACCACCGATGCCGCCCGCACCCTTTTCCCCATTTTCCGAGCAGCGGTGAGTTCTCTCCGGCGAGCTTTTGTTTGGCCGGCCGCATCGCTCGTGGGGAACATATGTGCGCACTCTAATCCTGGGATTTTTCTTAGCCAGGAAGTGCGGCGTGGGGTCCTGAGGGGAGGAGCAACTCCGGCGTGCCTCCGGCCTCTTCTCCGACGATCCCTGGCGGGTCCACGGCGGCAGCTTCCTGCTGTGCGTGAAGGAGAAAGACCAGGGACCTTCAATTAGAAGGAGGAGAAATTCTAGGGGGTTTTGTGAAAGAATGTTTGACTTAAGTGTTAAGTGGGAAAATATCTGAGGGCTTAAGTGAAAAATCCCAGAACTGATCTGTGAAGAAAGGGCTGGTTGGTAATAGATCTTTTAGATCCAGGGGCCTAAAAGAAAAAGTGTTTTCGGGTTTTCTTGGTTTTTAATTTCTGCATGCATGTATTTCTTGTAAAATGCATAGTAAATCATAGGAAAGTGGGAAAATTGTGAAACCATTTTTGTTGAGCTTGTTGCATCTTTGGTTACAGTAGAAAAATATAAAACCATGTTGTTAAGTTGTTATTTTCTGTGCAAATATTTTGCTTAGTTTATTAGCTTTATGTCAAAATAAATAGTATTGCATATCTAAAAATTTTGAGAAAATCACAGTAGCTCTAATATGTGTTTTTATGAGCACAGTAAGTTTTTGGGATGTATGTTGTCTATGTAGTTTAAGTTACGCTTTTTCTCCATAATCAACTTGTTGGTGTTGTTAAAAATGCTTGTAAAACTGTTTTTGAGCTCAATAAATCATGGTAAATCTGTGTTAGTGTTTAGTCAGTGTTCCTGTGAAGTTTTGCATTTTTGTGCATAATCTTGTTGCTGTTTGTTGTTTTGGTAGATTTCTAATCTTTTTGTCTTTTTCAAAATAATTAGTTTATGTTAGATTAAAATGTTGGAAAACTTTCAGTGGTAATCTTAAGATGAAAGTTACCCAGAGAAGTTTTTGTGTTGTTAGCAAACCTGTGTAAGCTTGTTTAGTTATTTTGTTGCTAAATAACCCTTTTCTTTATGTGTTTAGTGGTTTTATAAATGTCTTTATGTTAATGAAATGTTTCCCAGATAATTTTGGTGATCTCAGTTTAAGTTTGAATCTGTTGTTATCTTTTCCTTCTTAGTGATAGGTTATTCTTGCTTAAAGAGATATGCACTTACTCTATAAAATTCTAAAAATGGTTTTAGCAACATTTCCTGTGCTTTCTTGTGCATATCTGTGTTTGTACTTAAGCTGTATAATTGAATTGCTGCATTTTAATTATTGTATCTTTTTCAATTGTTGTTCTAAGCTCACACATGTGCATCTTCATGTAGAGAACGTTCTAGCTGACGGGGTTTATAATCTGGTGCCTGAGTCCGAAGCCGAGCCGCAAGAGCCCGAGGTTTTAATTGCTGAAGCTGAACAAGACCCGAGCCAAGACTCGGAAGGGCCCAAGGCCAGTGAAGGCAAGCACCGGAAGCATCCAACCTTTTTAACGCAGCCGTAACTTAATTTATTTACTTTACAAAGTTTTACCTTATGCATTTAAGTTTTCATAGGAGTTGACTGAAAACCTAGTTGCATGCTCCTTAAGAAACCCAGAGTTTTTACTAGTATGTGTAGGTCGATAGAAGGCTGGTTAAACGGTAGAAGTCGAGTAATTGTCTGTTACTCGCGAGAAGCTAAGTTGGTTACTTTCAGCAAGTTTTGGTCAGCATAGCAGTTAACTGGAAAAAGTTTGGACCGGGCGGAGAGTTTTGGTAGGAAAAGGAATGGAATGGTGTAGCTCCGCCTGTGTCAGTTAAGGCCCGTTCGTTGTTGGCTCTGGGATCAAGATTGAATTGTACTACCTCACATGCTGGGAGTAAGAGGTAGTTGAAACTGGTAACTTATGTACTTTAGCTCACACTGGTATGTTGAACTACGCCTGACTTCCTATTCATGTACTGGTTAGAGAAGTAACTCATGGCTGACCCGTCGTTGGTATCGGTGAGGACTGGTACTTGAGGGTCGCAGGGTAGGTCAAGTATTTAGTGTTGGCTGAAGGAACGGCTGGCATGAGCGGCTCGACGGGGTTCGCTTGTGCCGTGTGGGTAGGTTAACCTTACAAGGTATAAAACCGAATCGATTCGCCATACTCACGGTATTGAGCTCTTGATCACTGGGCAGCATCGCTAGTTAAGAACTTGAATATGATGATGGTTATATGCTGTTTGAATTTAATCAAGTACTTGCTCTCTTTGAAAAAGTTTTATAAATGCTTACTTAGATTAAATAGCTCAACTAAAACTTGGATGCTAAAATTTGAAAGTAAGGATCTATTTAGTTGCTTCTTTTTGGCAAAACAAAAACCCAGCCAAAAGCCTTGCATACTAGGGGTCTTAGTAAACCTAAAGTCGGGTAAGTCTTGCTGAGTATTAAATTACTCAACCCTGCTTGTGTTCCCCTTTTTCAGAGTCTGAGTCTAGCGTAGCCGAGCAGGTCGCTGAAGCCTTTCCGTTTGGTGTTCCTGAGGGCTTCCAGTTGCAGTTTGTTCCGGCTTCACAGGGTGTGGAGCCGAGGGAGTGATAATGCCGGCTGGGCTACCTGTGCATTATTATGTTATGTTATCGTCGTAGACTCGAGATGTTTTAAACTTCCGCTGTGCTTTAAAGCTCTGTGTTGTAATAACTTTTTATCCTGTAATGTTTTGTAATTAAATCCACGTGTACTATGTTGTAAAATTTGTGACTCGTTAATCATCTGTGCTCATCGTGGAGTAAGACTTGCCTCGTATTGGTTTTGACAATGTGATCAGTGGTGTAATCGGGAGTTACCCGACAGCAACTACACGGTTATGTCAGTTGAAGTGCGAGTGTGCTGTACTGCTTGCATTAGTTAAGGGACAATGCATTTGAGCTGACATAATTTGAGGTGGTTCTGCTACAGTATTAAAGCGGCTCTGTGGTACTGTTCTTACGGCCCCGTAATAAATATGTGTTTTAGTGATCGCTCTGCGCGACCAGTCCTAATGTACATGGACGAATGTGAGGTTTTCTTCGGTGTCGGACCAAGACAACGGTCGATACTTAAATGATGTCTTCTAGTTCTGTCTCATTATGTTGCTGACATGCAATTAACGGCAATGTTCTCACCCCGTCGGTGTGGGCTCCTCTGGTCTGACCACCGCTGACCCGCCGGCCCTCCTACGCCCTCATCGGACATCCTTGGTTTGAAGCCGTCCTGCAGGCTCTCAGAACTCGTGAGCTGGCTTTACGTACATACAGATGATATATTGAATGTCTTCCTTTGCAGTAAAATTGAAGCCCTAGCTAAGTTGGCAGCAGTCTCTGTACGTTGTTGGTTATTGGCTTGTTTGCTATAAAAAGAGCATCCTATCCTATTCTATTCATTACAGTGCTATATGGAGCATGCGCGCGTGTGCATGCATGCAGCAGTTTATTTAATTAATCGGGCCATCATACCGGGGCACCTCTAATTTGCCTTGCCAGCCACAGAAATAGAGAGATGCGGGAGGAGGATGGGAGGATAGAGCCGACGCTCATGGCGGCCGCCACGCCGGACTTCCTCGTCTCCGGCGTGATGAAACGCAGCAGCAACAAGCGACGACGTCGGTCATTGCCGTCGCCGGCTTCGTCATCCTCCTCCCACAGCGGCAGCACCACCACGCAGCAGCAGCAGCAGCAAGACGAGGAGGCGGACATGGCCAGATGCCTCATCTTGCTCGCCCAGGGCCCCTGCGCTGCCGTGCAACAAGTGGAGGTGGAGCCACCGGCTAGCAATAAGCGCCGGTCCTCGTACGAGTGCAAGACGTGCAACAAGTGCTTCCCCTCCTTCCAGGCCCTCGGCGGCCACCGCACCAGCCACAACAACAACGCAGCTGACAGCAAGAAGAACAAGCCGCGGCGGCCGGAGCCGCCGGCGGCGGAGCACGCTGTCACCACGACGCTTAGCCTGCGCCCAGCGGCAGCGGCGGCGGCGCACGAGTGCTCGGCGTGCGGGGCGGCGTTCGCGTCCGGCCAGGCGCTTGGCGGCCACATGAGGCGCCACCGGCCGCTCACCGTGAGCGCGGCGGCGCCCGAGAGCGTGGTCACCGCCGAGGAGAGGAGCAACGTCGTCAACCTGGAGCTGGACCTTAACCTGCTGCCAGGGCCGTCGACGGAGCAGGAGGTGACATCCCCGGCAAAGGGCATCATGCACCACTTCAAACACTAGCTGCTATATATCGTATCATACTCGCTCATAGCGATGTTGACTCCAACGGACAACATGGGAGATTAAGAGCCAAGCTAACTTAACTGTACATTTTTGGGATTTCTATTATTCATTATCCTTTTTGTTTGTCTTGCTACTTATATTAATCAAATCACTACAGCCATCCAGGCATCAATCAGTCGGTCAACACTACTGCCTGCTAGCTGCGGGCTCTTACCTGATGATATATAGATAATGCAAGAGGATTATTGATCCTTTGTCAATTATATTAGTTTGTACTACCCCGTTCCAAATTATAGGTCGTTTTGAATTTTCTAGGTTTATAGATTTCGTTATGAATCTAGACATAACGTTACGTTTATCTAGGTCCATAACAAAGATGGCGAATCTAGAAAAGCCAAAACGGCCTATAATTTGGAACGGATGAAGTACCTAGCTTGCCAAATCAACTAATCTTTTACTGTAATAACACACCGATTATTGATTCTACTCATACTAACTATATTTCACTTGACATGACGGAGCTGTGCATGATGAACCCATTTCAGAAGCAAGGATACATATACATCAGTAAAGCATCTCGATCAAATACAACTTACCCGACCATATTGCTAGGCAATATATTTAGTTACCACTAGTTACCATATTAGCATGACAAACTGACGGTCCACGCACCGTGCATTCTGGTTCAAGTGCCTACCCACCCATTCCTTGTTAGTTTGGGGTCGCCGGCAGCAGCGGCATATGCATATGCGTGCACACTCTCTCTGGCTCTCCCTTCACCCACAGGTTCTGCAGTTCCCCTCTCTTCCACCCAAGCGCGATCAGCGTTCCTGCACCAACAAAGCACACAATCGCATCACGCAATGCAATGGTCCCTGCTTGGACATTCATAATCTGCATACATATATGCATCCACTGCATAGTCTCAAGCCATCATCATTACCGAGTGTGAAGGGCACGATGTACAGAAGGGCAGGTTGGCCATGCCCATCCATCAGGTTCAGTGCAACATATGTGATCAGAAGTCCTGATCATGTGACCACACAAGAAATATCTAGTTAGTCTCCACTAGAGAAATCATGGTTCACTTGTCTGCCCTCTGTGTGGGCTCAAAAAGCCTTACCAGAACCATAGGCCACCATTGACCACAAAAAATAACCAGACTGAAGGCTCTTCTTCGCAACAAAATCGTATCTGAACAACAAACAATTCAAAGGAAACTCATCGCTCGAATGCACATAGAAGGAAAGACAGACATTTTGCAGAGACTTACCTTAGCGCGAAAGCAACTATCAACCCAGGAAGAAGGATATCACCAAAGCCAATGATGCTGTATCCACCCCACGGATCAAACATTCGTGGAATTTTTAGCAACATGGGCACACCATCCTCATCAGTCTTATCACCACGTGCAACCTATCAGAAGAAACCGAAACATGCAACCACAATGTTAGACACTATCACCACCAAATATTAGAATGCCCTCTCACAATACTTACCACAATCATCACACTCTCATGAAACCACCTCTTAGAGACAAACACCCAGAAGATGTCATACAGGAAGGCACAGCTGAGAAGAACCGAACCCACCTGATTACAGGCAGAAGGTAAACAGAGGAGATAGTTATCAAGAAAACCCTTGGCAAAGGTCAACAGCAGAAGAAAGTAAAAAATCAGGAGCAATTTGATTACCTTGAGGTTGGGTACTCTGACGATTTGGATGACCGTAACTATCAAGGCTATACCCTGAAAAGTACAGAGTTTGGAATCAGCTGATGCCAGAACTACAATGGAGACATCGAATACTACAGATAGTGACACTCACAAGAATATCTTGGCCAATCCAAGCATAGGGAACTTGGCGGAAAACAGCCCATAGAACAGCAAATGCAATGCAAAATGGGCAAACTGCTAGAGTAAGATGTGAAACAGCTCCAATGAATGGTACTTTCACAAAAGATTCTGCAGCAGGTTTGAACCATCTGAAAGGCTTCCACAATTTAGTCAATATTAAAAAAAAATAGGAGGGAAAAACAGGTTAGTTACAGAGGTTCTTGAGCAGAAAGCTTGATTCAAACAAACCCCCAAGCAAATCCACTATACCTTGATAACACAGCCACCAAGCATGTTTGCAGACCCTGCATAAACAGAGGCTTTAGTTCGAGAAAGGAAAAGCAGCAAGGGACTAACTACAACAACAGTCTGTAAAGCAATCAACTGGAAAACAGTGTAGGATCAGCGAACTAACAAGTCACCATCCTGTATTTCATAATTATGAAATAGAAAGTAAGATCAGCTAATATGATTACAATTTGTATTTCGTAATTATGTTTCTGAAAGTAAACTGATAGTGAGACAGAATTACACCTCTACACCGCCGATGCAGAAGATTACAACCAGTAGCTCCACAAACCAGTAAGACATCAGTTTGTAAAGCATTATTAAGAAGCATGACGCAACCACCACAAACATTATCGCTGATGCCACATTGATGTCTACCATGCCACTAGAACCTCCAGCCTCAACATTCAATAGGCCTTCATGGCCATCCTTAACAATAAGTGCATTTGTCAGTACACCATTTTAAGTTGATGCTATATTGGAGCAAGGGGTCATGGCATAGAGATCAGAACCTTCAGGAGCTTCTCTTGTTCAATAACTGCTTCTCTAGCGCTCCATGCAGACCAGTAAGAAGCACCGAGGACTGTACCCACAGCCATAAGCCATAGAAATACCTCTGCAGTGTCGACTACAGGGCGGTCTGGAGAGTAGAGCTGCACAGAAACTAAGGAAAAGACAAGGATACATCAGTACCCAGTGAGCCATTTCGGATAGAACAAATAACCAAAATATAAGTTAATACCCTTGTGCTCCATATATGAAAATTGAAATGCAGGCGACCACTTGAGTTAACAGTTTACCTGCGTTACCATTTGTAAGAAGCGCGTGTAAATCAGAACCTGCGTCTTTTGGCAGCAGAACTGCAGGTATATGTATGTCAAGATCTGTCTCATTCTTTTCACAGACCATCTTGTACAGTTCTGCAGGGTAAATGCATGGTAGAACAAGTGATTGTTTTAGTATCGTGAGAACGTAATAGAAGGTGTTACTGGAGGAACATGGCTTGGTCCATGCGCATAATTTTACAACGGGGAATGCCACAAGTCATAAATAGGATTGGGGGAAAAACGCACCGTGAACATGGTTTATGATTACTATCGCAGAAGCACCAGCAGCTTCAGCAAACTTTGCCTTCTTTGTGAATTTGCACTTGCCCCTTTGGACTAAAAGAACATCTCCAGAAACCTAGAACGAGAAGGAAGCATTTAAACATGCCGCTGAGGGGGTACAGAAGTTGGGGGTACGCTGTAACTTGAAGTCGCACCTTGTCTTTAGGAGGAGAGCAGCACTCGATGGGGTCTGCTAGCGTGAGCTTAGTTCGGTTCGCGTGCTTCTCCTTGGAGACGATTTTGGGACCAAAGCGAGCGCCAACACCAACAAACTCGTCACCCTCTTTGCCGTTGACCCAGCTTTGCACTTTTACCTTACAAGATTAGCAAGCACAGCAGTCATAGGCCTATTCTCTTGTGATGAATTCAACGACCTAACCTAAATATTGCGAGAATTGATGCTACTATTTAGGTATTCTTCTCTCTCACTCTAATAATAGGAGGAGGAGTTAGTAGTTATTACTAGAGTAAATTTCACCAGCGGTCCATGAACTTGTCCCGAGTTCTCATCTAGGTCCCGGTACTCTCAAAATGCACTTATAGGTCCTTAAACTTGTCATGTGCTCTCATCTAGGTCCCGATACTCTTAAAATGCACACAACAGTCCTCCAACTTGTCTCACAATCTCATCAAGGTCCATATACTTCCAAAATGCATTTATTTATTTTGAAAAAACATTTTTGTCAATCAAAACCTTCATGATTTCAAACCAAGTTTAAATCCCACTCAAATTTGATCCAAATTTACGAGAAAATAATCACAAACACATGGTTGATTAAGAACATTGGATATAATATTTGGTGAGTTTAAGAATTGCAACTTTAGCACAATTATTTAATAGTTGATTTTATTTTAGAGATAAAAAAATTATTGATAAAATGACAAAAAATCATGGAGAAATCAAGAAATATCTAAAATAACCCAGAATCAAATTATTTTTTTGTCATTTTCTCAAGAATAATTTATTTCTAAAATAAAATTAGTTGTTAAATAGTTGTGCTAAAATAACAAGTCCTAAAATCATTAAATCTTATATCCAATATTCTTAATCAACCATGTTTTTTGATTATTTTTTCATGAATTTTGTATTAGTTTTAAGTAGGATTTGAACTTGGTTTGAGAACATGAAAGTTTTAGACATTTAAAAATGTTTTTTTCTAAGAAGTTTAATATATTTTGGAAGTATATGGACCTAGATGAGACAGCAGGACAAGTTGAAGGACCGTTGTGTGCAATTTAAGAGTATCTGGACATGGATGAGAGCGTGGGACAAGTTTAAGGACCTATACGTACATTTTGAGAGTACCGGGACTTAGATGAGAACTCGGGACAAGTTCATGGACCGCTGGTGAAATTTACTCTTATTACTAAGTAAAGCAAGGCTATCAGAGGGTGTCCCTCCATTTGGGGAATGGGGATTCGATTCGATCCGGTTGGGGCAGCTCTTACCAGGATGAAATCGTTGTTGCATCCGGGGATCTTGGGTGCCTCGTCGTCGTGGTGGACGATATCACCGCCAGTCGCGGCCCCCGCCAGCGCCGACAGCAGGAGCAGCGCCAGGACCGCCGCGGCGGCCATCTCCGAGCTGAGGGAGGCCTCCTAAGCGAGAGAGCAAGCGAGCCCTCACCGGAAATGGGGATGGGGCCGCCGCCGGACAAGGGTGAGCTAGGTGGAGGTGGCTGGCCGCTGGCGGACGCCGGAGGGGAATCGATCGCTCGTTCGGCTCCGTCTGCAGCAAGACTCGCTTGGGTTTGGGTCGGGTCGGGTTGCTTTTGCCCTGCCCTGCCCTGCTTCAGCCCACTCCACTGTCCACTCCACCACAGCGAGGAAAAAAAAACAACTCAAGACATCATCAAAGTCGTTTGACTTTCAATTTCTTTAACAATATACTATATCAAAGGCTAGAAACTGATTTTATTATATTAAAAGTAGAGTAGTACATACATACATTCTGATTTTAAGAGGTATTCAAATTCAAATCTTTACCTAATAATAAAGCAAGGAGTGTTTTTGTCACAATCTTGGTACGTCATACTAAATCCAATGAGAAATCGGACTAAACCAAAAGGAACCGATGAAAACCGTGCTTAACCGGACATTTATACCATCACGAAACAAGAAAACCGGAGTCCAACCAAAGAACCGGAAAACAACGCGCTGGAGTCGACCAACCGAACCGCCAGGAAAAAAAATAAAATACTGATGTGTGTGTGCAGCCGCTGGGACTCGAACCTCTGAACACACCTCGTTCAAATAGAGAGCTCCCACCGTCGAGCTAAGATTGTATTGTGCTGAACAAGTACACTAAAGTACAAGCTATGGATTCAATTGTTTCTAATAAATCCTATTTTATTTCTCCGGTTTCAATTGAGGTAAAAATTATAACCTATTAGTACATATAAGCTATGAATTCAATTGCTTCTAATAAATATATTTAATTTATATAATTAGTATATGAATTGAAAAACAAAAGGCAATAATATTTTGACAGAATATAATTTTCATATTTTACACATTTTTACGCAAATGATTTTTACGCGAGATTCATGCCAAAATCTGCAGTAAAACACACAGTTAATGTTATCAAAGTCGTTTTTTTAGAATGTATCTTTTGCTTTACGACCAAGGCCGCGGGGCGTATGTTTTTTTTACTATAAAGCCGTTCGCGTGCACAGATGAATCTACTTAGGTGGTGGGTGTGGGTGTAGTTATCTACGTAAATTTATTTCGTATGAGCAGAGCACGCACGAGCAACGACGGGACTGTAGCAGACAGCAGTGATTAGCCAGCGCAGCGCAGCGCAGCGGTGGTCTCTACTCTCTTCTCTGTCTCGTCTCCACAAAATTCCAATTCCAATCAGTTGCGGAGAGCCAGAGGGAGAGGGGGGATCCATCCAGAATCGGAGCAAGCATATCAAATCCAGCTGCGTTGGGGGTGTTGAATTGAATCGCTCGCTCGCTGCTGCCATGCCATCTCCATCTCGATCCACCGATCCATTTCACTTCTTCTGAGGCATCCCGGCCTTAGGAGCTGTTGGAGATGGCGGCGGCGGCGCCAGAGGGATCCGACGAGCCGGACGGCGCCGCCGACTCCTTCGTGCTGCGCTCCGGCGTCCGCGCCGGCCTCAAGCGCGAATTCGCCTTCGCCATCGCCTCCCAGGCCGCACTCTCGGCGCCCCTCGGCCGCACCCGCCGCTCATCCCGCACCCTCCTCAACTCATCGCCGCCTCCTTCCGACCCCCCAAAGGCCACCAAGCCCAAGCGCCCGCGCCCTGCAGCTGCAGATCCCCCTCCACCTCCCCCTCCCCCAGGAGATGGGGATGTCGAGCAGCCCGGCCCCGTGCTCGCTTTGATGGCTGCTGCTGCTGAGCCCACCCCTCAGCCGCCGCTCTCCGACACCGACATCATCATCATCCCGCCGGAGTCGCCCCCTCGGCGCATCACGCGCTCCATGCTCCAGCACAGGCCTCCGCCTCCTCACAATGCCACTCCACCCAAGCCCAAACCGGAACCGCACGAGGAAGAGGACGACACCAAGCCCGGTCCAGCGCACAGGCGCTTCACCAGATCACTCTTGCTCAAGGATAACGACGATGACCTCTCAGGTACCACCACCGCTAGCAATGCATCCTCCTCACCATCACCCAACACCGCCACAACAAGCATCAGCAGCAACAAGGGGAATCCAAACAAGATCCCCACCAACCTCAGGGAGCTTCTCGCCACCGGCCTGCTAGAAGGCCAGCCTGTCAAGTACATCATGAGGAAAGGAAAGGTGTGTATACTGTCCTATCTCCCACTGCTAAATTCACTCATCTTATTAATGATTTCGTTTCATACACTTGCCAAGGAAGGCATCAGGTGCATCCAAGTAATACAATGCAGGATAGTTTAGTATCACATGGCAAAATCTTAGCAGTAACACATCCATGACTCCCATAACACACGGGAAAATTAAAATACACTTGTCCAAATGTCGCATCACATTATGATGAATGTATGACATGTGAGTTTTTTCTTCAGTCAGTTCTGCTTATTTGTTTTCCACGAGCTTGTTTTGCCTCACAGAATACTATTGAAACAGCCAAAATCAGCCACAGCCAGTGAACTTATCCACCAGCTAAATCTTTAGGCTTTAGCTGCTATTCTGGATGCCAAGATATTATACCCAGCACTTGCATCCATTTTTTGTGGTTAGTTTCATGCTTGCTGTAATTTTGACCAGGGATCTGTTTCTGCTCTTATTTCAGCGGGCAGTACTCCGGGGAGTTATCAAACGTGTTGGCATACTGTGCGCTTGCTCTTCATGCAAAGGCCGAAAAGTGAGTTTTCTCTTCTTCTCCAAAATCAGCACCTTGCTATCATAACTTTGTGAGTTGAACCAATGTTCCCTGAGTTGCAGGTCGTTTCACCTTACTATTTCGAGGTGCATGCTGGGAGTACCAAAAAGCACCCATCCGACTACATTTTCCTGGAAAACGGAAATAATCTGCATGATGTGTTGAGGTCATGCACAGATGTTCCCTTAGACATGTTGGAATCAGCAATACGGAAGGCGATAGGCCCAGCACCTCAGAAGAGAACATTCATATGCCAAACCTGCAAAAGTTAGTGGTTTCTCCTCACATCCCTGCCTAACTTTCCTAGCTTAGTTTCGTTAATCTCTAAAGTATTGATCAATATCTAATCTTTCAGGTTCATTCAGCACACTCCGCAGTGGGAAATTTGCTTTGTTTTGTGATTCATGTCTTGAGTCCAAGGGAGCTAAGAATAATGCCAGGTAATCTTTGTAATAGGTGTGGCCATTACATTTTCAAAAAATATTGACTTGGTTGGTTGCTGTCCTACTTTTATTTAGGTCATCAAAAGTTGTGCGAGGCCCGACTTCGTCTGCCAAGGGATATAAAAGTGTATCCCCAGGATCAAAGTCTGTGAGTGTAGGACAGCTTACAAGAAAGTAGGTATCGCCAGTTATGATAAGCATCCTTTTCCTTGAATTACGCATCTCATTGATCCCCATTTTGCTATTTTATAAAAAAAGGGATAAGGGGTTGCATAAGGTGGTTTTCATGAGTGGTGTTTTACCAGAGGGCACTGATGTCGGGTACTATGTTGGTGGAAAGGTTATTTTCTTATTTTTCATCTCTCAACTTACCGTTTTCAGCCAGTACAAACGTTATTTTTTTATTAACACTCTTAGTGACAACTTCTAGAGGTTACTTGATGGCTATATAAAGGAACTTGGGATCTACTGTCATTGCTGCAACACAGTGGTAAGTTGTAGCCCCTATCATTACATGCATGTTGAAATTTAATGGCACGTAACAACTCAACTGATAATTCAGCCTAGTCTAATTCTCCAATTCGCCAACACTCTCGCGGCGCAATGGTCAGGCGAGCGCGCCGAAGAAGCGGCTCACTGAGCCAGCCCGGGTTCTAGTCACGGCATTCCCTTAGAACAAAGCCCAGGGGGCGTCTCCCCCCCTGAGGTCGAGTTTTTTTAAAAAAATTCTCAAATTCATTTAATTCAATGAACAGGTTAGTCCTTCACAATTTGAAGGTCATGCTGGTCGAGCTGCTCGACGCAAACCGTGAGTATATTCTTGCAGTTTATTTTTGTAAAGAGTACAATTCAAACTCTAATCCCTTCCACAAATACTACTGTAGGTACCACAACATATATATGTCGAATGGTGTTTCGCTGCATGAGCTGTCAATTTCACTTTCAAAAGGTCAGCAGAGGTCAGACAGACAAAGTGATGACCTGTGCAGCATTTGTTCAGATGGTGGCCAGCTTCTGCTTTGTAATACCTGTCCAAGAGCTTTTCACAGAGGTAATGACATTGCATAGCCAATATGAGATGCTACGTGTTTGCTTACTGCTAAATTAAGCTACATTTAACTCTTTCATTAGGATAAGTGTCTGTCTAGATAAATGTTTTCTAGTGGAAGGCTAAATTTATTGTCTACAGCGAATTTACTGATGCTTAAAATCCAGGTGTCAGACCTTCCAAAATTTTACCTAAATTATTTTGTAACTCTATGCTCAATTTGTTGTTGTTGTTAAGTGTTGAAGCACAATCTGGCCATCCTGGCCCATATACTCTCTAGGCCCAAGAGGCCCATATACATTATGCTCATATACACAGCAAGTCTACTGCTGCTCCCAGTGAGACACTCTCGTTCATTCCTCAGAAGGTAACATGGAATCAGAGCAGGTAGGGTTAGGGATAGGATAGTCCCACCCGAGATCCACTGTTCCGATCCGCCGCCGGCCGTCCGGCGGCCGTCTGCTGTCCGCCGTCGCGGATCCGCGAGTTGCGGGCCGCCAGCTGCTCGTTTTTGGCGCCGCCGTTCGTGGAGTCATCGTCCGTCCGTCCGCCTGCCACGGACTCTGCTGCGACTGCCCGCCCGCCTGCCCACCCTCTGTCGTCCGTCCGCCCGTCGTGGACGTCCGTCGTTGCTGCGCCTCCCTCCCGTGCTGGACTCCTGCAAGCATCCGCCTCTTCTCTGCTGTGCTGCTCTGTTCTGCTATCCAGTTGGGTGCTCTGTTCTGCAACAGGAATCTACCGTGTGGTAATTGCTTCCTTTCTGCCATCCTCTCTTGTTTAGTCAAGAGTGCTAGTAGCTTTCACTATGGCACAGCTCAATGCAATAGCAATCAGTATCACTCTTGATGGTCAGAATTACCCTGAATGGGCCTTTTGTGTAGAGACTGCACTCAGAGGTCATGGTCTCTATTTTCATTTAACTGATGATCCACCAGTGAGTAAGTCTGATGGTAGTAATGCCACTGATATCAATACATGGAAGATTAATGATGGGAAAGTGATGGCTGCTATGGTTAATAGCACTAAGCAGTCCATGATTATGAGTCTGTCCAAATTCAAGACAGCCAAGGATATATGGTCTTCTCTTAGGCAGCGCTATGTTCAGGACAGTGGTGCTCTTTTGCATACTCTCATGCAGCAAGTTCATGTAATTGAACAACATGACATGTCCATTGATGATTTTGATCGTCTGGTGGGATCTTTGACCTCTATGGTGGCTGAGTGCACTGCTAGTGATTGTCCAGCACACAAGTTTCTTGACAGATTTCTTACATATCGCTTTGTCATGGGAGTACGGGAAGAATTTGATTCCATTCGTAGACAGCTGCTTCAAGGTGACTCTAATTTGACCATGGCACAAGCATTATCTGCTTTACTTGCTGAAGAAACTCGCCTCCAGTCAATGTCTTCTTCGGTATCTTTACCTCATAGTGTGTTGGCAGCTTCTCAGCGGTTCAATGTGCCAAAGGCTACCTCCTTTGAGCCTTGTAAGCATTGTGGCAAGAAGAATCATGCTTCAGAGAATTGTTTTTCTCACTATCCAGAGAAGTTGGCTGAGTATCGTGCACGTCACCCTTCTCGTTCTGCTCGTGGTCGAGGTACTACTTCCACCACCAGAGGCTCTGTATCTGCTGCTGCTGCCTCTCCTATCGGTGCTCCTCAGTCATCATGGGTTCTTGATTCAGGCGCCTCCTTTCATGTGACATCTGATCGGTCTCATTTGGCTGCCTGCAAGCCAGTCAACGACGATATCTCTATTCAGACAGCTGATGGTACATCTTGTCAAATCACTCATCAGGGTTCTCTTTCTAGTCCAAATTTTTCTGTACCAAATGTCTCCTTTGTACCTCAGCTCTCTATGAACCTCCTTTCAGTTGGTCAAGTCACTGACCATAATTGTTTCGTTGGATTTGATGACACATCATGTTTTATTCAGGATCGTCGAAGCGGGACTGTGATTGGGACTGGCCATCGCCGTAGAGGTTCTCCTAGCCTCTATATTTTGGACACCTTGCGGCTTCCTTCTTCCGCTGCCTCCACCGCTCGTGTGTCATCCGTCGAGGAGTCATCCGCCTCATCCTTTGCCAAGTGGCATCATCGACTTGGTCATCTATGTGGCTCTCGCTTGTCTATATTAATCAATAGTGGTTGCTTAGGGCATACATCAGTTGAGTCTAGCTTTCATTGTAAGGGTTGTAAACTTGGAAAACAGATCCAACTTCCATATTCCTCTAGTGTGTCACATTCTGCTAGACCTTTTGATCTTGTTCATTCTGATGTATGGGGCCCTGCTCCTTTTGCTACTAAGGGTGGTCATAAATATTATGTTATCTTTGTTGATGATCATTCTCGGTATACTTGGATTTACTTCATGAAACATCGATCCCAATTGTGCTCAATTTATCAGTCTTTCACTTGAATGGTCCATACTCAGTTTTCTACTTCTATTCGCATTTTTCGTTCTGATTCTGGTGGAGAGTATTTATCTGATATTTTTCGTAAATTTTTGATCTCTGAAGGAACTCTTGCCCAACTTTCATGTCCTGGTGCGCATGCTCAGAATGGTGTTGCTGAGCGTAAACACCGCCATATCATAGAGACTGCTCGGACCCTTCTGATTGCTTCTTTTGTTCCCTCTCATTTTTGGGGTGAAGCTGTCTCTACATCTGTATATCTTATCAATCGACAACCATCATCCAAATTGTCTGGTAAATGTCCTGGTGAAGTCCTCTTTGGTAGGCCTCCTAGCTATGATCACCTTCGAGTCTTTGGATGTGTCTGCTATGTTCTGCTTGCACCTCGTGAGCGCACTAAGCTGACTGCTCAGTCGGTCGAGTGTGTTTTTCTAGGATATAGTCCTGAGCATAAGGGTTACCGTTGTTATGATCCTTCTTCTCGTCGCATACGTATCTCTCGTGACGTGACTTTTGTTGAGGATCGTCCTTTCTTTTATAAATCCTCTATCCCGTCATGATATTCCCCTACAGAGTCTACGTCTTTTCTGTATCTTCCTCCTATTTCAGTTAACAATGATGCTCCTGCCCCTACACCAGGTACACCATCTGCTTCTCCTATGCCTTTTCCAAGTAAACCACCTGTCACAAAAGTTTACACTCGTCGCCCCAAACCTTCTACCGAATCTCCTTGTGATCCTCCTTCTTCGGTCAGTCCTGATGCTCCTGTTTTTAATGATTCTAATACTCTTAATGAGTCACATGATGTTTCTGATGAGCCACAGGTTGGTCAGCACTACAATCTACGTGCTCGTGCCACTATTGAGCGACCTGACAAGTTGGGTTTTCCACGGGTTGGTGCTGTTATTGATGAGCCATCCACTTATCATGAAGCTGCCAATATTCCAGAGTGGCAGGCTGCTATGGCTGAGGAACTAGCTGCACTTGAGCGCACATGTACTTGGGATCTTGTTCCATTGCCATCTCATGCAGTACCTATCACATGCAAATGGGTATTCAAAATTAAAACCAAATCAGATGGTTCTGTTGAGAGATACAAAGCTCGCTTGGTTGCAAGGGGTTTTCAGCAAACTCAAGGTCTTGATTATGACGAGACGTTTGCTCCTGTTGCTCACATGACCACTGTTCGCACTCTGATTGCAGTGGCTGCTTCTTGTTCTTGGACTATCTCTCAGATGGATGTTAAGAATGCTTTTCTCCATGGGGATTTACATGAGGAAGTGTACATGCAGCCTCCACCAGGTATTCATGCACCTTCAGGATATGTTTGTCGTCTTCGTCGTGCATTATATGGTCTCAAACAGGCACCTCGTGCTTGGTTTGAGCGCTTTGTTTCTGTAATACGGGCTGCAGGTTTTTCCCCAAGTGAGCATGATCCAGCCTTATTTATTCATAATTCTCAGCATGGACGTACTTTGCTTCTTCTATATGTTGATGATATGTTGATCACGGGAGACGATATAAAACACATTTCTCATGTGAAGAAGCAACTTGGGGAGCAATTTCAGATGTCTGATTTAGGTCCTCTCAGCTATTTCTTAGGGATTGAGGTTTTGCATTCTGCCAAGGGCTATTATCTTTCTCAGTCCAAATATATACAAGATCTTCTTGATCGTTCTGGCATTACAGATAATCGGACGGCTGCAACACCTATGGATCTTCACTTGCAGCTTCGCCCTACTGATGGTGCCCCCTTGGAGGATCCCTCTCGGTATAGGCATATTGTTGGGAGTCTTGTTTATCTCACTGTTACACGACCTGACATTGCTCATGCTGTGCATATCTTGAGTCAGTTTGTCAGTGCTCCTACATCGGTTCATTTTGGACACTTGCTTCGTGTTCTACGTTACTTGAGGGGGACATCATCTCAGTGTTTGCTCTATGCTCATGATAGTCCACTCTGTCTTCATGCTTACTCGGACTCCACTTGGGCCAGTGATCCTACAGACCGCCGTTCAGTCACTGGTTACTGTATCCTTCTTGGTTCTTCTCCTCTTGTTTGGAAGTCCAAGAAGCAGTCAGCTGTATCTCGATCGAGTACAGAGGCAGAACTTCGAGCACTTGCCACTACTACTTCAGAGGTTGTATGGCTTCGATGGTTGTTAGCTGATTTTGGTATTTCCTGTGATACCCCCACACCTCTCCTTTGTGATAATACCGGAGCCATACAAATTGCTAATGATCCTGTGAAGCATGAACTCACAAAACATATTGGTGTTGATGCCTTTTTTACTCGGTTTCATTGTCATCAACAGACAATTGATCTTCAGTATGTCCCATCAGAGCTGCAAGTAGCAGATTTCTTCACTAAAGCACAAACTCGAGAGCAACATCGACTTCATTTGCTCAAACTCAATGCTACCAATCCTCCACCTCCGCCTTGAGTTTGAAGGGGGGTGTTAAGTGTTGAAGCACAATCTGGCCATCCTGGCCCATATACTCTCTAGGCCCAAGAGGCCCATATACATTATGCTCATATACACAGCAAGTCTACTGCTGCTCCCAGTTGTAACTGTTTCTTACTGTCATCGTGCAGTTCTTAATTCTAACATCTAGTGTCTGTCTATGATAGCGTGGGAATATCTCGTATATTGAATGGAATGCCTGAGTAATCAGGGGTTACAATATATATACCCCAGATCAAGGCAATCCTAACCTCCCTGACTTATAGCAACAGAATCAGGGAGGGATGCCGATCTGGGCGCATGCACAGGAGCCAGATATGGCTGCTACCGTGAATAAAGGAGACCCACAGCTAAGGAAGGCAATAAGCCTAACAAGGGAAATATATATTCTAACACCCCCCCGCAGTCGGAACGGCGAAGCTGCAGATGTTCAGACTGGACCGAAATTCGCTGAACACGGAAGTGGGCAAACCCTTGGTGAAGATATCAGCAAACTGGGACGCCGTCGGAACATGAAGAACGCGAACGTCACCAACAGCAACCCGTTCTCGGACGAAGTGGAGATCAATCTCGACGTGCTTCGTGCGCTGATGTTGAACAGGGTTGGACGACAGGTAGACAGCACTGATGTTGTCGCAATACACCAAGGTTGACTTGGTGAGAGGGCAGTGGAGCTCAAGGAGAAGTTGGCGAAGCCAGGACGCCTCAGCCACGCCATTGGCAACAGCCCTGTACTCTGCCTCAGCACTGGAGCGGGAGACAGTAGTCTGTCGCTTAGAGGACCAGGAGACCAAATTTCCGCCAAGGAAGACAGCGAATCCAGATGTAGACTTGCGGGTATCGGGACACCCGGCCCAGTCAGCATCCGTGTAAACGACGAGCTCAGATGGCGAAGAAGGACGTAGGAGAAGGCCATGATGAACGGTGCCCCGGAGGTAGCGCAGAATCCGCTTCACAGCTGTCAGATGAGGCTCTCGGGGAGTGTGCATGTGAAGGCAAACCTGCTGAACGGCATAAGAGATGTCCGGCCGGGTGAACGTGAGGTACTGAAGAGCGCCCACCAAGCTGCGGTATTGGGTGGCAGCAGTATCAGAAAGACAGTCACCAACAGAAGCGGAGAGCTTGGCCAGAGTATCAACTGGTGTAGAACATGGCTTGCAATCAGACATACCAGCACGATCCAGAACATCCAAAGCATACTGTCGCTGAGAGAGGAACAGACCAGGAGCACGACGCTCAACAGCAATACCCAAAAAATGATGCAGGGGACCCAAATCCTTCATAGAGAACTCATGCTGAAGGGCAGTGATGATGCGGCGAAGGAGCTGTGTGCTGGATGCAGTCAGGACTATGTCATCAACATAGAGGAGCAAATAAACAGTATCAGCTCCACGACGGTAGATGAACAAAGATGTGTCAGACTTGGCCTCCACAAAACCAAGCCCAGCCAAGTGAGAGGCAAAACGGCTATACCACGCACGGGGAGCCTGCTTCAAACCGTAGAGCGACTTGTTGAGCTTGCACACGTGTGAAGGAAGGGCTGGGTCGACAAACCCAGTCGGCTGACTGCAGTAGACTGTCTCGGCAAGTGTACCGTGGAGGAACGCGTTCTTGACGTCAAGCTGGTGGATAGGCCAATTCTGAGAGAGAGCCAGTGACAGAACGGTGCGAACAGTAGCAGGCTTGACCACCGGACTGAACGTCTCGTCATAGTCAACACCGGGACGCTGGGTGAAGCCCCGAACAACCCATCTGGCCTTGTACCGATCCAGGGAACCATCAGCCTTGAACTTATGTTTGAAAATCCACTTGCCAGTTACGAGATTGGTACCAGGAGGCCGAGGGACGAGCGTCCAAGTATTGTTGGACAGGAGAGCATCAAACTCCTCTTCCATGGCGCGGCGCCACAGGGGGTCGGCAAGAGCAGAGCGACACGTCTTCGGAACTGGGGACAAGCTGGTGGAGACGTAGGCGGCCGGGAACCGAAGACCTTGCTTCCCTCGGGTTGCCATGCCATGCTGGTTGGTGGGTAGGTCACGGATCGTGACGGTCAATGATACCATGATAGCGTGGGAATATCTCGTATATTGAATGGAATGCCTGAGTAATCAGGGGTTACAATATATATAGCCCAGATCAAGGCAATCCTAACCTCCCTGACTTATAGCAACAGAATCAGGGAGGGATGCCGATCTGGGCGCATGCACAGGAGCCAGATATGGCTGCTACCGTGAATAAAGGAGACCCACAGCTAAGGAAGGCAATAAGCCTAACAAGGGAAATATATATTCTAACAGTCTAGATAAATGTTTTCTAGTGGAAGGCTAAATTTATTGTCTACAGCGAATTTACTGATGCTTAAAATCCAGGTGTCAGACCTTCCAAAATTTTACCTAAATTATGTTGTAACTCTATGCTCAATTTGTTGTTGTAACTGTTTCTTACTGTCATCGTGCAGTTCTTAATTCTAACATCTAGTGCTTAATCAAGAGTTATGTTTCATGTGTTTGTTTTGGTGAAGCCCATTGAACAGAGCTGCATTGCTTGATTCTCATTACTGTTATGTGGCATTTCCTCCCTTTTATATCATGCAGAATGTGTTGGCTTGTTTGCCACCCCAACGGAAACTTGGTGTTGCCGATATTGTGAGAATAGACAACAGAGGGAAAGTTGTTTGGCATATAACAACAATGCCATAGCTGCTGGGAGGATTGAAGGAGCTGACCCCTTGGAAGAAATATTCACACGGTCGATACGTATTGCTACATCACCTCAGACTGGATTTGGCGGTTGTGCACTATGCAAGTAAGTGTTTGTTTCCTGAGACTATATGTGCTTTCAGTCTTCCCTGAAACATTTGCTGGGTCAACAGAGGATTTGGCGAACCACTTATCAAAGTAATGGGACTTTGTTGTATAGACAGGTTGAGCTAAGGGAGATCAACTCCTCAATGCTTGATCTCTTTACCCTTTACCAACTCGCTGATTACTTCTGCATAGATGTTAATTTTGTTAAGCTTTATCTACCCTAGTTAATTTTTTGTTAGTGTTTTCATGATTTATAGTTATTATGCTTGTTATGGGTTTTGCACGAATTATTTACTGATTTGTGAAAGTCATACCACCGGTGCTTCCTATATAAGAAAGAAAACTATAGATTGGTTTTTGTTTAATGACAACTTCCCAAGTGCCATGACATTTCTTCAAAACCAGAAGTGCTGTAACATCTGGTCCAGGATTTAGTATGTAGGTTTGTTATTTATATATGCTTTCATTCGACTCTGATACTCCCAAGAATATTTTCGTTCGTATATAAATAATCCGTGGAGATTGTCTTTTTGAATTATTTTGGCAGGCTCCATGATTTCAGCAAAAAGAAATTCAGTACCCGGACCGTGCTCCTATGTGACCAAGTACGTTTGCCAATCATATAAGATTATAGATCATGGTTTACCTCTGTGAATGATGGTACTAGTGTCCTTCCATGATTCATGTACAGAGTGTTATCCTGCTGTTTCTGTCTTGTGCTTTTTATAAGGCAGCGGTGGTAATTTGTAACAGTAAGTCATTGTGTCTTTTTTGACCAGTGCGGTAGAGAATATCATGTTGGTTGCCTCAAGGAGCATAACATGGCTGATCTGATGGTGATTTTTCTAACCTGAGACATCTGGAAGAGTTTTTGGCAGAAACTTAGCATCGCATTAATTAATAACTAACTAATGCAGGCATTGCCTGAGGGAGCATGGTATTGTTCCACTGACTGTGTTAGGATTAACCAGACACTGCAAGACTTACTTAACCATGGAGGAGTACCTGTCCATACTATGGATTTAGATGTTATTAAGAAGAAGCGAGAAGAGAAAGGTTTACATGAGGATGTTGACCTTGATGTTAGATGGAGAGTTTTAAAGGATAAGAGTTCAGAAGACAGCAAATTGGTGCTCTCCAAAGCAGTTGCAATTTTTCATGTGAGTTTCTGTCACTTCATACCTGATTTTAATTTGTTCCCATTGATTGTCAACACTTGGTAGATTTGCAAAACCTTATGACCAGTTTGTTGCAAATGTATAGTATGTTAACTGTTAACTGTTAAAAGAAAGAGAAAACTATCCTTATGCACTGTTGTACAGACTACAGAGTGCATTTTTCGATAATTGAGGTGAAATATAGTGGATGTCTTGTTTTGCACATTCACCATTTCATGTTGCAAACCTGCCAGTTTGAACTATAATTCAACAAGAAAAAATTGAAAGAATAAAAGCATCTTCACTTTACTAACTGATATTATTCAAATTCAGGCCTGGCTTATAGAAGGGGAAATGATTGCAGATTCTGCTTAGCAGACATAAACAAGTTTTTATCTATTTACAAAACCTGGGATGCATCATATTATCAATTCAGTATACTATTTTCATTTCTGCAGGAAACGTTTGATCCCATTATCCAGATAACAACTGGCCGAGACCTCATTCCAGCCATGGTTTATGGGTATGGACTAATATCTACCTCATTTATTGTATCACAAGCAAATCAAAATCGTGGAAATAATATATGCTTGTTTCCAGGAGGAGTGCAAGGGATCAAGATTACACAGGAATGTATTGTGCTGTGTTAACTGTGCGGTAAATTTTTGTCTTAGATTGTTTCTGGCTGAAATGAGTTGCCAATCAATTGTCCTAGTTAAGCTGCTCTAATTAATTTTGTTGGTGCAGCAACACTGTTGTTTCTGCTGGTCTTTTCCGCATTATGGGTAGTGAAATTGCTGAGCTGCCATTGGTTGCTACAAGTAGGGATAGCCAAGGCTTGGTAAGTTCGTCAAGTATCGGATACATTATAACTCAAATTTTAATTTGAATTTTGAACATAAAGTATGAATATTTTGAGCGTGTGGAGTCTGAAATAAACTGTGTATTGGCTCCACAGATCATGTATCACTGCATACTTGCTCCTATTCCCCTTGTGTGTAAGGGATAGCAAGCGTGGTCTATTGCTTTAATAACTGCAGCAGATGTGCTGTAGCCTTTGATAGATGGTTTTGATGATGCAGGATGTTTTAGTTCTTTGGATTGAGTTTTAGTAGTTGGATTATTAATTTGAATGTAACTGCAGAGTTGGGGCTTTTCGTTGTTACAAAGTTGTTTGCCGTTGTTGAGACGAGACCTTACATACTCTAGTAGTAACCTTTCTTTTCTTCTGTGAACTGAGCAGGGGTATTTCCAGACGCTTTTCGCCTGCATAGAACGACTGTTGGCATCTTTGGAGGTTAAACATTTTGTGCTACCAGCTGCAGAGGAAGCGGAGTCTATCTGGACAGAGCGGTTTGGGTTCACAAAAATAAGCCAGGATGAGGTTTGTATATGTTCCAGTCCAACTTGCAAATTGAGCGAGACCGAAGAATTAGCTTGAGATTATAATTACATATTTTTTTCTGTGCTGCAGCTGCGTGAATACCTCAAAGGTGGACGAACAACTGTGTTTCAGGGGACGTCAACCCTACACAAGCTGGTCCCACTCCCAGAACGGGAATGCTAGTTCAGTAGTTCTGCTAAGAAGCACATCTTTTTGTGGATAGGAAAGGCACCCTGGCCTGACCCCTTTATGTGAAAAGTTGGTGAGCATGGTGGTATTGTCAAGGCGAAGATGATCATGGAAGATTGTGTCAGATACCTACCAGCGCTGTGCTTGTGTTGAGTTGGTGTTTGTTTGGGCACGAATGAGATGTCGACTCTGGGTCAGGAGTTTCACTGGAGGTGACTGTTTTATCTACTGATGTCTTTTGATTTATGATAGGAGTTAGCAGTGTGATACTAGGCTGTTAGGAATGGGGTGGATTTGGTATGTCTCAAATTCAACGTACAACATGAACATGCGATTCCTTTTGTTGGTCCGCCTCTGTCGCCATAGATTCTGTGTGGATGCAATGTAGTGCAGTTGTTGTAATGTAGCTCAGGTAATGTCTCTGTCCAAGAATGTAAAGCTATTTTGTTTCACTATGGTAGTTATTGATCATTGGTGTATAATGACTTTTGTTGTATAAAATTGGTGTCATTAGATTCGAATTCAAAATTACATACTTGTGATTAAAATTTGTATCACGTAAATGACATTGAAAGGGTGATTTGGAGTTAAAATCTTGTTTTAGTGAAACAAAAATACACTATATTATTACAGACGGAGGGATTATTGTTTTTCTGTATTTTCCAACAGCTTCATCCCTCTTCTGCCACCAAAAAGTGCATCAAAGGGTTACAAAAAACTGTAGATGGATTGAGCATGCTCTACAATCGTTAAAAAAATGATCTAAGATAAGAAAATAAAAAGGAGATCAATAGACTAAGGAGCCTATGATAGTATATCACTTTTACATGAGTCAACTATAATATATACTCTATTACATCACGGGGAGGTTTGGTGCCCTCCCGCGCTTCCGTGCCCCCATTTTCTTCTCTTTTTCTTTTTTTTACTTTTTAACTTTCAACTCTTCTCTTTTTTCTTTTTTTTTTACTTTTAAACTTTCAACAACATACCACTTTAGCCGGACAAAAAAACGCAGAGAAAATATAAATGCGAGAATTATTGTGGGCCTCCCAAACTAGCAATTTTAAGCTTTTTTCCTTCGTTTTGCATACGAGTGTTATTTCGATTTTATCTCAACAAAAAATGCATACGTTTACGTCAGTAAAATAAAGTATGCTCACATAAAATCGGTGCATCCTCATTTGCCACATGGTTTCAGACTTTCAACGTTGCGCTTTGCATACGAGCGCCACACATGCTGATATCTCCGCATTGTCTTCAGAAGAAATAGGTACATCCATGTCGCTGAAAGAAAGCAAGGCCACTGAGAGTCGGTGCGTTCTCGCTTGACACATTGTTCAAAAAGGAATATTACACATATACGTACACGTAAAAGGTTATAAGTGTATCTATATCACGCAAGGATTTGCTGCTCTCCCAGCCAGGGTTAAATTTTTCGCTACAGTAGCGGTTTTTTCGGGAATAAAAACCGGGCCGGTAAACCGGTCAAACCGGCCGGTTAACCAATAGGAGCGGTTTGGTAGTGTCGGTTTTGAGCGGTAACCGGCCCTATTATGCTACCGGACCGGACCGGTTTGACCGGTAACCGGTCAAACCGGTAACCGGTCAAACCGGACCGGTTACGAACGGTAAAAAAAACCCTGCTCCCAGCACTTCCGTATGAGCCTCGCCTTTTTTTCCTTTTTCAATAATCAGATATCTCAACCGACCTGGTATCCCTTCCTGAAAAAAATCGAGCCCACCGCCACCACAGGCACTAAAGCCGTTGTGGTGTGGCCTTCGGGCATCTCGCCTCGCATTGCATGCCACTATATGGGGCCCATGCACCATTCTTGCTCGCGAAAAAATCGGCCACTGGCACCACATTGGCCGGCCCGTCATTACAGTTGGCTTCGGCAGATATCACGTCTCTAGGTAGTTGCCCCACGATATTATTTTCTACTGCTACCTAGCCATATTGTCTATTTCATTTAATATGTGTATGTTGCTTTTTATGTATGCATGTAGTGTTTTTAGTAATTAGCAAAATTAAGAAATATAAAAATCTACAACCATTCATGATACCAACGAGTGATTACAAACGTAATCGGTAACAGGCGCGGCGTTAGCGCGCTGTTTATTCCTAGTCATTTGTGTATTTCAGAACTTAGGTAGCGTTTCGAAGATGATATTGAGGGGCCAGAATCAGAAATTGGCATTGAGAACTCTAATTCAGCTCTTTAGATGGCTTCGGTATTGGCGGACGGAAATGCGCTCGAATGCCAGACTACTACGCCACCCTTGCGAGCCCGGCTCATGAGATGGACGACCCTTGCGCTTGAATGGCCTGCATGAAAAGGAAATAAGATGGTCTACCTCCCTTGGACTAATGAGATGGACGTTGCATTGTTTGTTGAGTCTTTTACCCCTATGCCATTAAGAAAGATGCCGGTTACCTGTGTGCCATAAAAAAGTTTCTTCATACCTGTGTGCCATGAGCCTAAGTTTCCTTTACCCGTGTGCCATTTTGGATGGATGGAGACTTAACAGAGGTGTTAGTGGCTATGAAAAGACCGTTTTGCCCTTGTGTATAATAGTGGCTTAAAAAAATTCGAAAAAAATGAAAAACAGTTTTCAAACCGTATAAAAAATCAGAAAAGGAAAATATTTTTTAAAAAGCGAAAAAATTCAGAAAAAATGTTAAAAAAATTTGAAATTGTATAAAAATCCAGAAAATTCGTTAAAAATGTATAAAAATACGGAATAAATTGATAAAAATGTTTTAAAATACAGGAAAAATGTTTAAAAATACGGAAAAATTTAGAAAAATGTGGAAAAATTTAGAAAAAAGTGAAAAAATTAGGAAAAATCGGGCATAATTTTTTGGAAAAAGGAAAAATAGGTGCATGACCGTTGCATACCAACAAGTAACTACATATCACATGGAAAAACAAGACATGACCATTGCATAGCAACAAGTTCATTTCACCAACATGTAAGCAAATAAGTTTCATCACACTTAGTCCACAAATAGAAGTAGCAGTTCACTAGTGTTCATCACACCAAACCATACTTTTTAAATGACATCAAAAGTAGTAGTTCCACCACTTGATTTATTCAAGCTGGAGTTTCTTCTTACTTCTGGTATTAGAAGCTGGGCTAGATGGGTTGGCCACTTCAACTGGAGCCCTCCTTGGCGAGTACTTCTTCATGACGGCTTGCTTCTTCCTTGGTGTCGGCACTGTCTGTCGAGAGCCTTCAAAGGATGCAATGTCTTCATGAACAGATGCGCTGTTCGGGGTAGGGCGGCCGCCTTGAGCCGAGCCTTGTCTGCGGCGAGGACGGAGGTCTCCGGTGGCGCCCTACAGCACCGCTGCTCGGGGACATCGCCGGCAGTCCGGCCAGCCACCGCCCGCCGCTTCCTTCAAGCTCGAGAATTGTTCGCTCGTCCGTCTTGATGGAAACGAGATGGCCAGGCCGCCGCCCGAGCAGCTAGTTCACGCCTGCGTGCCGCCCTGTCGCCGCCTTGAGCCGAGCCTTGCCGACGAACGCATTCTGGCCTTCTGGGAACTTAGTACGAGGACAACCACGGCATGTCTGCGGCGAGCACGGTCTCCGACGTCCTTAGGCCCCGGCCTGGTAGCCCGGTAGGGCGTCGTTGTCGTTCACATCTGATGCAACGGACCAACTGGCATGGTCTTGGCTCGATTGAAACTTGAGTTGTTCTCCGCCATATTCGAGTTTGTACACATTTCTCTGTACAGTACTCTCTGTTGGCTCTTTACACTGCAGCCAGAATCTTAGAAGTGAACTTTCCTGCTTCTCTGAAAGTTGCTCCTTTGTTTTGCTCCGTTCATGAGGCAGGTGAGAACATCCAGGATTCAGGAGTTTCGCAGTTCCAAAAGCGGACTTGGCATTTTGCCCGGTTTGTCTGTACATGGAATTGAAGCTAATTATGCAGACATCCGGAGGAATAGAGAAGCAGGAAGATCTGAAGCAGATGCGTTCGTACCCGAGCCCCAAGGCGCGGTAATGCGAGGTGCGTGCGTGCCATGCCCGCCATGCGCGCTGAAAGTGCATCTAGGCACTTAATCTAATTTTGGTAATTAATGACAATGTAAATTTGGATATAATGCTTTGCATGAGTTGTGCAGGAATAAAACCAAAAGAAAAGAAAAGAAAGGTGAAAGGAAGGTCCCCAATCCTTATTTGTATGGTGACGAAGTTTATCGGACGATTTAAATTTATTTTATATTTCGAATTTGAGTATAGGATCACCGTACTATCAAGGGGGACGTGCTTGACGAGTTTAGATTGTTAAAGTGCTTATAATTGAGATGACATATACACACGAGAGACACAAACGCACAAAAACCTCCCTTTCACAAGTTGTCTGTGCGTCGGAACTTAGGCCGGAAGATCCGGCCCGGAAGTTCCGGGCGGCTCTGTCTGAAATTATTTTTCACCGGATGATCCGGCCCATACACCGGAACTTCCAACACTTAGCCAGTTTTTGTGTCTTCTCTCCAGGCGCCGGAACTTAGGCCGGATGATCCGGCCCACAAGTTCCGGGCGGCTCTGTCTGAAATTATTTTTCACCGGATGATCCGACCCATACACCGGAACTTCCAACACTTAGCCATTTCTGTGTTTCTCTCTCAGGCGTCGGAACTTCCACCGGAAGATCCGACCCACAAGTTCCGGGCGGCTCTGTCTCTATTATTTTTCCACCGGATCATCCGGACCTTGTATCGGAACTTTCATGACTTAGCCATATTTCAGTGTTTCAGCCTTACGAAATTCAAATCTCGGAAGATCCGGCCCTAGGCCGGAAGATCCGGTACCCCTTCGCAGAACACATAACGGCTAGCTTTTGGGGGTTGGGTATTTATACCCCCTCACCCCCCACATTGAATGCTGCTGCTCCCACGCCCACAAACACTCCAAGAGCATTCATTGCACTCCTCTACTCCACCCAAAAGCTTGATTCTAGCCTTGATTCATCTAGGGTTTGAGTGAGAGGAAAAGATTGAGTGTGTGAGCTTTGAGCACGTGTGAGCTTTGATTCGTTCATCTCAAGAAGCACTTGAAGCAAGCTTGATTCGTCATCCTCGTTTATTACTCTTGGAGCTTTGCTCCTAGACGGTTAGGCGTTGCCGGTAGCTCCCATTCCTTTGTGGTTTGAGTACCGGAAAGTTTGTATTTCCCCTCTCTTTGTGATTGCAATAGTAAGTGACTCGACTTTCCTTTGTGGTTGGTTGAGGGAGGCTAGGGGTTAGTGACAACCCGGTTCTTTGTGAACCCCTCAACGAGGACGTAGCTCCTTTGTGGAGTGAACCTCGGGAACAAATCGTGTGTCTCATTGTTCTTGCTATTGTTCTTGTTGTTCATCACTTTATTTGTGCCCGATCTATGTGCTAGGTGTTGTTCAACCTTAGAGATCATACTTAGGTGCTTAGTTACTTCATTTAGCAACTTTGTATTCAAATAGAATCTTGAATAGCTTGTTAGATTTTGAATCTCGAAGTTAGTCTCCTCTCTGTGTCGGAAGATCCTACAC
This sequence comes from Urochloa ruziziensis, assembly GCA_015476505.1. Lineage (NCBI taxonomy): Eukaryota > Viridiplantae > Streptophyta > Magnoliopsida > Poales > Poaceae > Urochloa > Urochloa ruziziensis. The sequence goes on from CM027126.1 coordinate 19,456,238, forward strand.
AGTGTCGGATCTTCCGGGTGCCCGGAAGATCCGAGACTGCGTCGGATCATCCGACCATCTGACAGTTTCGTGAAGAATTTTCAGGATTTTTTAACAGGCCCTATTCACCCCCCTCTAGGCCTAGTGTTGGTCCTTTCACGCGCCCAGCCGGCGCGAGCACAAGCGCGGCGTGGCGCGGACACGGCGAGCGGCCGGCGCACTCCTCCGGCCGTCGGTGCGGGAGCAGACAGCAGAGTAGCGGAGATATTGCTGGTGCAAGCCAGGGATTGGTGCGCGATTGACATGGGACCTCGCGATCCCCGCCGGGACATAGGGAAGCGGCGGCGGCGGCGCGGCGTGCCGGCGGCGGCGCGCTGGCGGCGGCGCTAGCGTTCCAGGATGAGGAAGAGGAGCACGGGAGAGAGAGAGGAGTTACGGAGAATAGAGATGCAAATAAAATAGGGGCAAATTAGTCATTTCCATACGTGGGTCTCACATGTTAGAGCCATGAAACCGTTAAGTTCTCACAGAAGTTGGACGGAATGACACACGCGTAAACAAAAAATTTGCTCATGGCACACAGGTGTCTGATAACTTTTTTGTGGCATAGGGGTAACCGGCATCTTTCTTAATGGCACACAGGTAAAAGGCTCTTGTTTGTTGTCCTCATGGAGCATCACAATAATGGTGATCATGCCTACAAAGGATGGAAGACACATGTCTACAAGGCTGCTATAAGGAATGTGCGTGAGTAGTGTACCATGGAGATCACAAAGAACAACATAGCATCAAGGTGTAAAACTTTTGACAAACACTATGAGATCATTAGCAAGATTCTTTCTCAGAGTGGCTTTGGCTGGGACCGGGAAAATGATAAGCTATTAATTGATAGTGATGATGTTTGCAATAGATACGTGGAGGTAAGTACATGAATTTTTTTTTGAAAGGACTTCTAGCTTAGTGGTTATAGCACTTGAGTAGCACCCAGCAAACCCAAGTTCGACTCCTCATGAGAGCGAATTAATAGGGTCTAAAATAAAAAAATATGCAAAAAAATGGCTGGGGCTTCTCTTGCCGACTTCGGTAAAAAAAGTACATGAATATTTTTCTTTTTTGTATGCAACAAACTAATACATGTATGTAAGTAAGTTTATTACGTAGGCTAACAAGTCAGCAGCTTGCTAAAAGACCAAAGTAGTGAAGAATTGGGATGCAATCGGCACCATTTATTCAAATGACCCTACCAAGTTCCACCTCAAAAAGTTGATGATGCATCACCAGGTTTGCACCAAAAGAGGAAGCAAACTGGTGAGGCCATTCTATCCATGCTTGGAAATACTAAAAAGAGTTGCGCGCCTCGCCGCGCCTGTACATTGACCGTTTGTATTTCGGCATTTTGAAGCTATTTGTGTTCGTGAATAGTGAAGCATGCAGTTGTAAAAGTATCACTGTATCGGGGTGTGGGTTGGTGTCATTTAGTTGCGATAAATAATTTGCTGGTCCATTTTGAGGTGGGTAGTTGCATTTGTCCGGCTGACCATTTTTGGGCTGGCATTTAGTGTCATTCAATAGCTTTAGGGGCTTGTTTAGTTCTAACTAAAACGCAAAAAGTTTTTACCCAGAGAACTCAGTCCATTTTTCTTTTTGTGCACACGACTCAATGCAAAAATTTTTTACCATTTTTACCATTTTTACCCTAACTAAATTTTCCCTAGATCATTTAATGGGCCATTTGTTTAGTTCGTGTTCATGTGTGTTAGGCAAACTGATTTTTCTGTATAGTACAGGCAGTAGTAGGGGTGAAAACGGCTGCCGACTCGGCTGCGCCGTCTCCGCGTCTGGCAAGTTTGAGACGGCAGGCGTCCGGCAAGTTTGAGACGACAGGTATGGCTGTGTGTGCTAGGCATGTCTTAGGTACCATGCTATGGCTATGAATGCGGTGTTAGCTAGTTCGGATGGACTTTTGTTGGTCGAGGGCATGCTTGAATAAGACCTCTTGTTTGTGCTTTTTCATTTTTGTTTTTCTCTCATTTTCCCCTTCTATTTCATATTTTGTGTTGCTCGTAGATGACATATGGTGATCAATACGAAATAAGTACAAAAGAACTGTAGCATCATGTGGATGAAGGTCATCGTAAAAAGGATCGGAGGGAAATAATCCTCAAATGTGGAAAAGATGAGGGAAAAACAACATGCAAAAAAAAAAACAAAAGGCCTAAACCATTTTTTTTAGAATGAAAGGCCCAAGCCTCAAGCCAACTGCACCGTGTGCATAGCAGTATAGTAACACATAATAGCGTTGGCGGCCTCTAAACACCTAGCAGATGAATATTTGGACCGGCCGCAGGGATGCGAAATCTTCAGGCCACACGGACGGGCCGCATGGAAGATTGAGCCAATAGCAGGCCGCGAGCAGCAACCCATGACCACCGAATGATTTGCACGAAAAGAATAGAATAGATGGGCCAACACGTTGAAAGGTTCAGGCCATGGAGCAGCAGTAAAGAAAATAAAATTTGGACCAGCCAATGAAGGCCTCAGGCAGCAGGGAAACACGCGTCAAAAAATGATACGCCCAGAATGGCGCAGCTGCTGCCGCTCGCTCGGAATTCTTCGTGCCTAAGAGTGTAGTTTATTAAGACCTGGTGTTTGAAGTCCACCGAACCACTACCAATGCCCAATGTTACTTCCTGCTAAAATCCTTGCAATATTTCAAATGATACCTGATTTGACTAGATGTGACATGCTAAAATTTTATGGGAAGGTGATCTTTAATGAACACTTTATTCCAAACGCTCATGGAACAATGAGGAAGGAACGACCCTTGATGTTGAACAAAAGAATGGCAATTGAGGGTGGTTTTGTATGCTTGAGGGTGGGTCTATATGCTTATTAATTACATATGCATCCAAAATCAGCAGCATTGCAAGCCATTTCCATTTCCACTTCCACTCAGCTTTGGCATTCAAACCCCAATGCAATTCCTCCAGCTCAAAGCCAACTTCCAAACACAGCCTTTGTTATGGACTGATTATTGAAGCTGATACAGGTTGAGGTAGATGGGATCTCGCCCTCACGCTGGAGGCTCTGAGATTAAACCCTACTACTTCTTCCTTCACCCTAATTGATACAAAGGTGTCTCTTTATATAGAGACGGCTAACTTGACCTCTAAGTAAATATCCTAACCAACCTGATCTAACTTATATCTATCCTAACAAACCAGCTAACCTAATCTTATTTGTGGCACTGTTCACGCTACAGTACTCATGGCCTAGGCCTCTGGCCGGCCCACTCGCCATAACACTTCACCACCCCTCGAAGACAGCTCGTCCTCGAGCTGTGATAAGGGCTCAAATCTGGAGTCCATGAGATTCGGAAGGTGGAATGACGGATGTGGCAATTCTTGCTCTGTCAACATGGCACTGGCTGACCACACGTAGCATATGGCAGCTGGATAGCCTTCTTCGTAGCATTGGCACCAACAGTCTTGATGCATTGGATGTAGTAGACACAGCAACTCCGAGTGATCCTAGCTCCACCAATGTTCTGAACAACATGCTTGGCTGCAATGTCGCCTTCCCTGAGTATGTTCCATAGCCTGAATATGTTCCAGGTCTTATCAGTTCTCTCAAGGATGCAGATGTCCCAATTGCAACACAACATCCATAATCAGGGTGCACCGTGCACCTTGTAGTCCATAATACCATGCCTCTCAATAAATTGTTGCCAGACCACAATAACGACTTCCTGTGCAGTGTTGCCACATGTTGAACATGCCCCTGCAGTGAACAGGAATATAAACATTGAGCCTACTAAACCACCAACGGAAATCTTTGAGACTGCTAAGTCAACCTCATTGAATGGTAATCGAGAAGAAGCTACTTCATCCACATATGCACTCAACAGGAGGAAGGAAACCAATGTCACCGATCCAATGGCAAATCCCTTTTTAGTTACTTTTGCTGTGTTACCCACATTATCTAGAACGCTTGTGATTTCCCTCTGCTGACTCATCGCAACAATACCACCATCATTGTCAGCTATGGGACCAAACATGTCCATGGTGAGAATATAGCCTGCTGTGCTAAGCACTCCCAATGTTGCTACAGTTGTCCCAAAAAGACCACCATTAGGGTTACCAGACTTGATCCCCAAACCAGAGGTATGACCCAGCCAATATGCTGATATAGTGGCTACACTTATCACTACCAAGCCATGTAGCACAAAATTTGGCCATGCTGAAGGTGCTTGTTCCGTGTACAGGAGCCATTGAAGAACTCCAAATTTAATAACAGCAGGTATGATAGTAGCAGAATAGCCTTTTTGCATAGAGTCAGGTGTCCCTCCGATCAAGAGAATTCCAACCGATGAAACCACCAAAACAAATGAATGGACACCAAGAGGAAACAGGATAAAGCCAGATGGATCCTCAATCAGGCCAATGGGGTCGGAGTCCCATGGCCTGAGACTTGCGGTAATTGGGGCGGCTGCCGGAGTCAGGACCGCGCGCAGAGGGCGGCGCGGGCGCGGAATCCGAAGACAAGGCCTCGCATGGCGCGTGCAGAAATAGGGCCACATGTGGCACGATTGGTGCCGGTGCCGGCGCCGGCGTGGATAGGGCCGCGCAAGGCGTGACATATGCCGACGGTGCCGGAGACGAGGCCGCACGTGGCGTGGGAGATCTGGTGGCCTGTCTGCTGCCACGATCTCCAGCAAAGGAGGTAGTGATGTCGCTGGTGGTGGTGGGGAAGAGAGCACCGGGACCAACACTGCCACAGGGCCCTGAGGGGAGGACAAAGATGCTGGTGGTGCTGGTGAGGATGCACACGGGGTGGCTGTCACGGCCGTCGGGACTGCTGCAGGTGTCGTCGATGGTGGCAGTAATGTTACAGACGCCGGGAGTAATGGAGTTGCAGCCGGCGATGAAGACGATAACACCGGCGTCGGGGCTATTACCAGAGGTGCGGGCGCAACGGCTGGTGCTGGTGCCGACGTTGCCGCCGATGTAGGCGTCTGGTCTTCCGCCGCCGGTAGCTGCACAGCGGTTGCTGCAGCTGTTGGCAACTGGCATCTGAGGTGAAGGGGTTGACGGTGCAGCAGCAGAGGTTGGCGATGTTGAAGAGGATGGTGCGGCGATCTGACCCTTCCGCAGTTTCGCTCTGATCTCATCCTTCAGGAGCAGTAACTCCGCACGGAACTCGCTGAATCTCTCACGGAGTTGTGGGCGGCGCGGTCAAGTGTTTCTGAATAGCGTTGGGCGTCGTTGGAAACACAGCTGATGCTTGCAGCCAGGGAGACGAGATCAGCCATTGCTGATCTGGCGTAGGAAGGTGGGATTTTTCTGGAATCAATCTAGCGCAGGGAAAAAAATTGGTGGTGGACAGGGGCGCAAGATCTTTGGCTCTGAATACCAAGTTGTTATGGACTGATTATTGAGGCTGATACAGGTTGAGGTAGATAGGATCTCGCCCTCACGCTGGAGACTCTGAGATTAAACCCTACTACTTTTTCCTTCACCCTAATTGATACAAAGGTGTCTCTTTATACAGAGACAGCTAACTTGACCTCTAAGTAAATATCCTAACCAACCCGATCTAACTTATCTCTATCCTAACAAACCAGCTAACCTAATCTTATTCGTGACACTGTTCATGCTACTACAGTACTCGTGGGCCTAGGCCTCTGGCCGGCCCACTCGCCATAACAGCCTTAGAGTTAAATTTACCGAACGAGAAATCTGTCTGTTTCCAACAATCTGGAATCCAGGTTATTGAAGAATTTTTACAGTGCTTGAGAATTTTAATAACCGTTCGTTGGCTCAAATCTAATGGTTTAAAAATAGGAGGAACCTATATCTGGAATCCAGGTTACTGAAGAATTTTTACGGTGCTTGAGGATTTTAATAACCGTTCGTTGGCTCAGATCTAATGGTTTAAAAATAGGAGGAACCTATTACAATGAAGTTAAAACATGAACCGATACTTATATTTTACTAGCAAAAGGGCATGTGCCACAGGCACGTGTTTTAAAAAAATTACTAAATTAGAGATGTAGTCAACATGAACTCTTTATATTAATCTAGAGCGCTCCCGTCGCGGGATTGGGTGGCGACGACTTCGGGGATGGGATGGCTGGCGATCCGCGGCGCGGCCGGTGATGGGACGAGGTGGCGCTGCAGTGACGACCTCGAGAATGGGATGGCCGGTGATCGGTGTGATGGTGCTCGGCGGCGGCCAGTGACAGGACGGGGTGGTAATTTCAAATCTTTGAGTACTTATTTGAAAGTACTACAGAGTCTACTCGGCAAGAAGAGTAGTGATTTCAAATCTTTGAGTACTTATTTGAAAGTATTACAGAGTCTACTCCATAATAAGAGTAGTGTTTTCAAAATCTCTGAGTACTTGTTTGAAAGTACTACAGAGTCTACTCCATAATAAGATAGTGATTTCAAAATCTATGAGTACTTATTTGAAAGTACTACAGAGTCTACTCCACAAGGCGAGTAGTAACTTCAAACCTCTGAGTACATATTTGAAAGTACTATAGAGTCTACTCCACAAGGCGAGTAGTAACTTCAAATCTCTGAGTACTCATTTGAAAGTACTCCAGAGTCTACTCCACAAGGCGAGTAGTAACTTCAAATGTGGGGGGTATAGTACCCGGGTACCTCACGAGCAAGCTTGGCAGCCCACCAAAAGGGGGGCGGCCCGGCCCACCGTTCTGGACCTGATGACGTGCGGGACAAGTCGGCGCATGTAGGAAGGATCTGGAAGGAGGAGTTCTGATTAGAATAGGAGTTATTGTAAAGAAGGAAAGGATCCTTAGAGATAGGATCGGATACAAACCGACTTGTAACCCTGCCCCCGATATATAAGGCGGGCAGGGACCCCCTCCAAACAAGACGAAATCTCTCAAGAGAACAATCCACGCAATACAACACCCCAAAACAGGACGTAGGGTATTACGTCGAGTCGACGGCCCGAACCTGTCTAAACCCTTGTGTCTGTCCATCCTAACCATCTTGCTTCCGATCTTTGCGATCTTCCCTACATACAAATCACTTCCGTGGGCTACCCCGTGGAAGACTGCCGGAGAATATATCACCGACAGTGGCACGCCCGGTAGGGGATATCGCCGAGATCAATCTGGCGAGCCTGATGGATCGCGTCAAGATCTTGGACAGCTGCAACCTCCCGAACGTCGACAGATTCGAGATCCAGTTCGGGAACATCACCACCGCCGCCTTGGATACCCAAGCGGCAGGAGCTACGACCGCCACGGAGGTTTCCTCTCTGGCGCCGACTTCGGCCATCACGGCCCAATCCGGTCCGATCGCATCTGATCGTGTCGTTTCTACCCCGCTGAGCCCATCGCAGAACGCGAGGCCCAACCAGTCGGGAACAGATCTACAACCACTCGGTTCCGATCCGGCTCCTGAGAGTCGCGTCGCCGAGTCATCTCATAGCGTAAACGCTCAGCCGACGCGCGTCCCGAGCCCTGAGGTCATCACCATCCAGACCCCCGACTTCCGCGCGCTTACCCAGAAGCAGAAGATGAAGGACATCGTCCAAGCGGATGATTCTCTCTCTGAGAGCGACTCCTACGAGTCAAACCCACGGGGACCCTCAATCCTGGACGACCTGCAAGAGGGTTACACCGCGTCCGACTCCTCTACGGAGCCGGAACTGCTAGGATCACCCGGAGGATTAACTCCGAGTAGCTTGGAGCGTTACACGCCCACAACCGACCTCTCCGAGTTCGAGGAAGATTACCTCGCGCAAGAAGGAGCCGGGTCATACTGCTACATGGTGGCACCAGCGACGCCACCTAACCCCATGTCAGAGGACGAGGTCACCCCGGCCGAAGAGACGACTGAAGCCAGGGACCAGCGCCGAGGACGCAACGCCAATCGGGCGACTCGCAGAGCCGCCCGACCACACGGGGCCACCGCATCAGGATCTGGCACCGCTCGACTTCAAGAACCACCTTTGGAGGATCACCGTCGTCATCGGGATCGGCGCGACAGGAGAAGCAGTCGGAACCTGATGCGCGACGGCATGTTCGAGTACAACGGATTCGACGTCTATGAGACGCCAGTCCAGAACCTCGTCACCATCAACGAGGGAATCGGTCGGCTGCCACCCAGCACTCTAGGCCTGGAAAAGGTAAGGGCTCTCGTGCAGGCCGCCTCTATCCAGGTCCACCAGATGCAGAGCAGAGCACGTGCGGCCGCTTCTGAGCCCGGGCCGTCTCGACGCCGGACCAGCGGTGGATCGGAGCGTGATGAAGATCTTCGCGACATGATCAACAGAGACCGAGACGCGAGGGACGTCATCCGCAGCAGCGCTGAGGAGTGTCAGTGTGTCACCGCGAAGAGATCCGACGTCGCGAAGAATATTTCACGAACAAGATGAAGATTCAAGATTCTGTGGACCCTCAACGACTCCATATAATATTTTGAAGACTACTAATTTAATCAAAATAAACGGGGCTTAAGCACCTCATGGCCTCGTGACAACCAAGACCTGTCCAAGACTGATCAGGAACTCGAAAAAGCACTCGATTGGCTTGGCAAGCACTCGGTTGACGATACCAGGCATGAAGAACAAGAGTAGAGTACTGCAAGGACTCTTCTCTATATGGAAATTAGTCGTATGACTTGTAAACTACTCGGATTGCCTTGAAAAGCACTCTCAGAGTAGTAATTGGTTAGGATTCTACTCGAAACCAACCTTGCAACCCTGCCCGCCGTGAATATAAGGGACACATGGATTCTCTCCAGACAGAGTTGTATCAGGCGTGAAGAACAAGAGTAGAGTACTGCAAGGACTCTTCTCGATATGGAAATTAGTCGTATGACTTGTAAACTACTTGGATTGCTTTGAAAAGCACTCTCTGAGTAGTAATTGGTTAGGATTCTACTCGAAACCAACCTTGTAACCCTGCCCGCCGTGAATATAAGGGACACATGGATTCTCTCCAGACAGAGTCATACCAGGCGTGAAGAACAAGGGTAGAGTACTGCAAGTACTCTTCTCGATATGGAAGTTAGTCGTATGACTTGTAAACTACTCGGATTGCCTTGAAAAGCACTCTCCGAGTAGTAATTGGTTAGGATTCTACTCGAAACCAACCTTGTAACCCTGCCCTGCCGTGAATATAAGGCTGGGCAGTGACCCTCTCAAGAGGAACCGAAGTCGTGAATGTTTTTTGTGGAAAGGTGTAATTTCATGCAAGGAGCTAATTCAAAGGAAACTTTGCTGGCCTTGTAAAAGGAAACTTTGCTGGCCGTGTATTTCATGCAAGGAGTACGTTGATAGGAAACTTTGCTGGCCGTGTAAAAGGAAACGTAGCTGGCCGTGTAAAATTGCACATTTCAAGAACAAGATGAAGATTCAAGATTCTGTGGACCCTCAACCACTCCATATAATATTTTGAAGACTACTGATTTAATCAGAATAAACGGGGCTTAAGCACCTCATGGCCTCGTGACAACCAAGACCTGTCCAAGACTGATCAAGAACTCGAAAAAGCACTCGATTGGCTTGGCAAGCACTCGGTTGACGATACTCGACGATGAAGCGCTTGGGGGCTTGTTGGAGGTACGACTATGGGCCCACAGGGACGCATGGATTCTCTCTAGACAGAGTCGTACCAGGCGTGAAGAACAAGAGTAGAGTACTGTAAGGACTCTTCTCGATATGGAAATTAGTCGTATGACTTGTAAACTACTCGGATTTCCTTGAAAAGCACTCTCCGAGTAGTAATTGGTTAGGATTCTACTCGAAACCAACCTTGTAACCCTGCCCGCCGTGAATATAAGGGACACATGGATTCTCTCCAGACAGAGTCGTACCCGGCGTGAAGAACAAGAGTAGAGTACTGCAAGGACTCTTCTCGATATGGAAGTTAGTCGTATGACTTGTAAACTACTCGGATTGCCTTGAAAAGTACTCTCCGAGTAGTAATTGGTTAGGATTCTACTCGAAACCAACCTTGTAACCCTGCCCGCCGTGAATATAAGGCTGGGCAGGGACCCTCTCAAGAGGAACCGAAGTCGTGAATGTTTTTTGTGGAAAGGTGTAATTTCATGTAAGGAGCTAATTCAAAGGAAAATTTGCTGGCCTTGTAAAAGGAAACTTTGCTGGCCATGTATTTCATGCAAGGAGTACGTTGATAGGAAACTTTGCTGGCCGTGTAAACGGAAACGTAGCTGGCCGTGTAAAATTGCACATTTCAAGAACAAGATGAAGATTCAAGATTCTGTGGACCCTCAACCACTCCATATAATATTTTGAAGACTACTGATTTAATCAGAATAAACGGGGCTTAAGCACCTTATGGCCTCGTGACAACCAAGACCTGTCCAAGACTGATCAAGAACTCGAAAAAGCACTTGATTGGCTTGGCAAGCACTCGGTTGACGATACCAGGCGTGAAGAACAAGAGTAGAGTACTGCAAGGACTCTTCTCGATATGGAAATTAGTCGTATGACTTGTAAACTATTCGGATTGCCTTGAGAAGCACTCTCCGAGTAGTAATTGATTGGGATTCTACTCGAAACCAACAAGAACAAGAGTAGAGTACTGCAAGGACTCTTCTCGATATGGAAGTTAGTCGTATGACTAGTAAACTACTCAGATTACCTTGAAAAGCACTCTCCGAGTAGTAATTGGTTAGGATTCTACTCAAAACCAACCTTGTAACCCTGCCCGCCGTGAATATAAGGCTGGGCAGGGACCCTCTCAAGAGGAACCGAAATCGTGAATGTTTTTTGTGGAAATGTGTAATTTCATGCAAGGAGCTAATTCAAAGGAAACTTTGCTGGCCTTGTAAAAGGAAACTTTGCTGGCCGTGTATTTCATGCAAGGAGTACATTGATAGGAAACTTTGCTGGCCGTGTAAAAGGAAACGTAGCTGGCCGTGTAAAATTGCACATTTCAAGAACAAGATGAAGATTCAAGATTCTGTGGACCCTCAACCACTCCATAAATATTTTGAAGACTACTGATTTAACCAGAATAAATGGGGCTTAAGCACCTTATGGCCTCGTGACAACCAAGACCTATCCAAGACTGATCAAGAACTCGAAAAGCACTCGATTGGCTTGGCAAGCACTCGGTTGACAATACCAGGCGTGAAGAACAAGAGTAGACTACTGCAAGGACTCTTCTCGATATGGAAATTAGTCGTATGACTTGTAAACTACTCGGATTGCCTTGAGAAGCACTCTCCGAGTAGTAATTGGTGAGGATTCTACTCGAAACCAACCTTGTAACCCTGCCCGCCGTGAATATAAGGGACACATGGATTCTCTCCAGACAGAGTCGTACCAGGCGTGAAGAACAAGAGTAGAGTTGTCGGTGATATTATCTCCGGCAGTCTTCCACGGGGTAGCCCACGGAAGTGATTTGTAATGTAGGGAAGATCGCAAAGATCGGAAGCAAGATGGTTAGGATGGACAGACACAAGGGTTTATACAGGTTCGGGCCGTCGACTCGACGTAATACCCTACGTCCTGTTTTGGGGTGTTGTATTGCGTAAATTGTGAGTTGAGATGTGTTCGGCTGTGGTGTAGTTGTTTTGGAGGGGGTCCCTGCCCGCCTTATATATCGGGGGGGCAGGGTTACAAGTCGGTTTGTATCTGATCCTATCTCTAAGAATCCTTTCCTTCTTTACAATAATTCCTATTCCAACTAGGACTTCTCCTTCCAGATCCTTCCTCCGTGCGCCGACTTGTCCCGCACGTCTTCAGGTCCAGAACGATGAGGTGGGCCGCCCCCTTTTTGTGGGCTGCCAAGCTTGCTCGTGAGGTACCCAGGTACTATATCCCCCACAGTAGCCCCCGAGCACTTCTTGGCCGATCGTTGGCTGTAATTGTTCCATCTTTTCTTGCATGATTCGAGTGCTCCAAGTTGTCTAAGATCTCATCCGAGCGGTTTCGAAGAAGATCCGAGTGGTTTCGAGGAAGATCCGAGTGGTTTCAAGGAAGATCCGAGTGCCTGCTCGGACGTTCCTGAAAATAATTCTTCAATTACAGTCAAAATGAGGGGAAGGAGTGCTCTTTTTCACGACGCGACAGCGAAGTGAATACACTTAGCCCCCGGGCTTTGGGCAATTTTAGTATGAAATTGGCCAAAGGTCTTCAACTTTTATCCATCTGTATCTTGATCTTCAATGGCGTGCACCTCCAGGTGCACCCATTGGGTGTAGCCCCCGTGCCTTGAGTAGAATAGAATATTCTGGTCGAGGGTCAAAAATAAATATTATGAATCTCTTTTTGAACTTGATCCATCAATGGTGTGCACCTCCAGGTGCACCCATTGGGTGTAGCCCCCGAGTCTTGTTACGACTCAGCATGATCGTGTCAAGACTCTGAAAGGCATGAATTCCGACTGATTTTTTCAGCCCCCATGCCTCTGGACATGGATTTTAGATAATCTTTTCCTTCAGAGGCTTTTTTATTTCCCCTTTATAAGGATTTTGTCCTCAAGTTCTTTGAACTCGGCATGACCTCCAAGTCGTGTCCCACGACTCAGCTTGACCATATGGTAAGCCATCTTCTCACAAGATTTATACTTGTCAGCATTTGACCCAGATTTCTGAGTCAATTTAGCGATAGTATCGCATGCCTTACATAAAAATCAGTTGCGAGGATGCAATATTAATTGCAAAATCAAGTCTGGCCGTCGACTAATTTTAGCCTCACGACCGAGTGGTTTCTGCCCCTGAACCCTAGCTCAGGAACCCACAAATTTATTATCGTAACAGAACCGAAAGGTCGTGCTATATTTCAGCCCATTTAGGCCCATTATTCCTTAAAGTCCGTTGCGTCCCTAACGGTCGCTTTACGGAAGGCGAGATATCGCGAGATATCGCGACTCCCTACCGCATCTTTGAATTCAAAGCGACGGGACGTGCCTGCGTCGGTTGAGTTCCCGAGACAAGCGCCGCGCCGCGCGCGGGAGGAACGGTTTATTCCTTTATAAGCCATCCCTGCCGCATTCTTCTTCCTTTACTTGCCATTTGCCTTCCCCGACGCTCCAGTTCTCTTTGCGCCAGAGCAAACCCTAGATCTGCTCCCGCAGCTTTCTTCCTCGCTCTTCAGCACCGCTCGTTGCCATGGCGCCCAAGAGGAAGGAAGCCTCGAAGCGGAAGGAGAAGTCGCCGGCCAGGGCCCGGTCGTCCAAGGCCAAGGCCACCGCCGAGGTCGCCGTAGATCGCGCCGCCGAGTGGAGGGAGTCCATCACCACCACCAAGCGCCTCGAGCAGCACGTCGTCGACGGCGTCCTCCCTGACCAGCAAACCGCCGAGTGGCGCGCCGCCGCCGGTGAGTCTTTCCCCACCCCAAACTCCTCTGATTTGGTGGTGTTCGAATCTTTCTTTCTTCGTGGCTTTGGCGTGCCCGCGCATTCTTTCCTCCGCGGGCTGCTGCATTACTATGGGATCTGCCTCTGCGCATTGAATCCCAACTCCATCCTTCACATCGTCATTTTCATCAACCTCTGTGAGGCCTATCTTGGGATAGAGCCTCACTTCAATCTTTTCATTCATCTTTTTCTTCTTAAGCCTTATCCCCGAACCGACTGCCCACAAGTAGTCGGGGGCGCCGGACTCCAACTCCGCGAGGGTCGAACTCGGGAGTATTTTGATATCCCTTTCCTTACCTCCAATAAAGGGTGGCAGTCCGAGTGGTTTTACGTACGAAACCACTCGCCTGCCATCTCTCCAGAAATTGACTCTCGTCCTGTTCCCTCCCAATCCTGGACCGCTCTTCCCAAGGAGAGTGAAATGGATCAGGTTCGGGAGCTCCTGGGTCTTATTTCCCAGTTGAAGGACAATGGGTTGTCTGCCGTCGGTGTGGCAGCCAACTTCGTTCTGCGCCGGGTCCAGCCACTCAAGCAGCGGGCTCACCCGGCGTATGAATATTACGCCGAGGGGGACAACACACGCGAAGCCCCCGAGCGCGTCGACAAAGTCCAAGCCGCCGCTCGGCTTGGCAAATTCTTTGCGACTGGAACCTCCCTGAGGACCACTGACTGTCCTCCGGCGTTCAACTTGGGAAATCCACGCCCTAAGGTATTTAGTCAATCTGTTGTTGTTTTTATTTCAATTCCACCCATTGGGTGTAATCTCAGAACTGAACCCAATTTTTGCAGGGTCGAGTTGCCTTTGTATCCCTCCCTCCTTTGCCTGAGATGCCAAAGGGAGTGGATCAACCAGCTCGACGCAGGGCCGTTGGATCTGAAGAAGCAGTCGGGGAAAGTGAGAGTGATCTGCGCGACTCGGATATCACTCTGTCATCCTCTCCTTCTCCCGATGTGCAATCTCCGAGTGGTGAGAAGGCTGCTCCTGCTCTGAAGAAGCGGAAGATCTCCACTGGGATCGTGTTTAGGGATGCGCCAAGCCGCCGCCAACTCCTTATCTCTGAGTCGTCTGACTCGGAAAAAGATGAAGCTAGCGCCGCCGAGTCGTCACTCCACCCGCCAATCACGAGCTCGGAGCAGTCTCCCCTTGCAGTAATGCCTCTGAGTGCTGCAAGTCCGAGGGACCTCCCTTTCCCTACTCGGAAAGGAAAGCGCCTGAGAATGCGCATTTCTACTCTGTAAGTATCCTTATCATCTCTTGATTTTGTGGGGGATATAGTACCTGGGTGCCTCACGAGCAAGCTTGGCAGCCCACCAAAAGGGGGCGGCCCACCTCATCGTTCTGGACCTGAGGACGTGCGGGACAAGTCGGCGCACGTAGGAAGGATCTGGAAAGAGAAGTCCTAGTTGGAATAGGAATTATTGTAAAAAAGGAAAGGATTCTTAGAGATAGGATCGGATACAAACCGACTTGTAACCCTGCCCCCCGATATATAAGGCGGGCAGGGACCCCCTCCAAAAGATCTGAACCACAACTACACCACAACTCGACTCATCAGACAACAACTCAACACGCAATACAACACCCCAAAACAGGACGTAGGGTATTACGTCGAGTCGACGGCCCGAACCTGTATAAACCCTTGTGTCTGTCCATCCTAACCATCTTGCTTCCGATCTTTGCGATCTTCCCTACATTACAAATCACTTCCGTGGGCTACCTCGTGGAAGACTGCCGGAGATAATATCACCGACAGTGGCGCGCCAGGTAGGGGATATCGCCGAGATCAATCTGGTAAGCTCGATGGATCGCGTCAAGATCTTGGACAGCTGCAACCTCCCGGACGTCGACGAAGTCGAGATCCAGTTCGGGGACGTCATCACCGCCGCTTTGGATACCCAAGCGGCAGGAGCTACGGTCGCCACGGAGGTCTCCTCTCTGGCGCCGACTTCGGCCATCACGGCCCAATCCGGTCCGATC
The DNA here is from genome assembly GCA_015476505.1 of Urochloa ruziziensis. Classification (NCBI taxonomy): domain Eukaryota; kingdom Viridiplantae; phylum Streptophyta; class Magnoliopsida; order Poales; family Poaceae; genus Urochloa; species Urochloa ruziziensis. The sequence continues at coordinate 19,471,567 of CM027126.1, forward strand.
GCATCTGATCGTGCCGGACCTACCCCGCTGAGTCCTTCGTAGAACGCGAGGCCAGACCAGTCGGGAACAGATCTACAATCACTCGGTTCCGATCCGACTCCTGAGAGTCGCGTCGCCGAATCATCGCAGAGCGTAAACGCTCAACCAACACACGTCCAGAGCCCTGAGGTCATTACTGTTCAGACCCCTGGCTTTTGCGCGCTTGCTCGGAAGCAGAAGAAGAAGGACATCGTCCAATCGGATGATTACTTCTCTGGGAGCGACTCCTACGGGTTAGATCTACTGGGACCCTCAATCCTGGACGATCTGCCGGAAGGATACACGGTGTCCGATGCCTCTACAGAGCCGGAACTACTAGGATCACTCGGAGAATTGACTCCGAGTAGTTTGGAGCGTTACACGCCCACATCCGACTTCTCCGAGTCCGAGGAAGACTACCTCGCGCAAGAGGGAGTCGGATCATATTGCTACATGGTGGCGCCAGCAACGCCAACCAATCCTGTCTCAGAAGATGAGGTCACTCCTGCTGAGGAGACGACCGAAGCCAGGAACCAGCGTCGAGGACGCAATGCCAGTCGGGCGACTCGCAGAGCCGCACGACCGCACGGAGCCGCCGCGTCAGGATCTGGCACTGCTCGACTCCAAGAGCCTCACTCTGAAGATCATCGTCACCAACGGGATCAACACGAGCGGAGGAGCACCCGGAACTTGATGCGCGACGGCATGTTCGAGTTCAACGGACACGAGGTCTACGAGACACCAGTCCAGAACCTCGTTACTATTAACGAGGAAATCAATCGGCTGCCGCCTAACACTCCGGGCCTGGAAAAGGTAAGGGCTCTCGTGCAGGCCGCCTCCGTCCAGGTTCACCAGATGCAGGGCAGAACGACCACGGACGCTCCTGAACCCGGTTCATCTTGACACCGGGCCGGCGGCGGATCGGGTCGTGATGAAGACCTCCGCACCACGATCAACAGAGATCGAGATGCGAGGGACATCATCACCAACAGCACCGAAGAGCGCCACCGTGAGGAAATCCGACGGCGCGAAGAGTACGATCGGGATCATGGAAATCCCCGTCGTAACCCCAACAGGAGCGGCTACTCGACGGAGTCAGACTACTCTGACCTCTCCGGTAGCCCAAGGCGCGGCAACAATGGCGGTCGCACTCCACCACGACGACGAGTGCTTCCACTACCCAGGCGACCGACTCCACCAAGAGATCGAACTCCACCGCGCAGCAGAGCCTACCGGCAGGACCGAACTCCACCTAGGACTCGGAACTATCGGAGGACCTGTTCCCCGCCCAGGGACCGGGATCGCAGGAGGGACAGCACACCCCCAAGAGCAACTGACGGATCGGGTCTGAGCGATTCCCGCCCTAGAGGTCGGATCGGCGGATTCCAGTCTTTCACCGAGCGCTTGAGAAGCGTGACGTGGCCCAGAGGCTTCAAGCTGTCGGATATCGACAAGTACGACGGGAAATCTGACCCATCTCAATGGCTTCAGATCTACTACACCGCCGTACAGGCGGCCGGCGGCGACGAGGACGTGATGGAAACTATCTTCCCATCATGCTCACCAAGGACTGCCGCAACTGGCTGGCAGGACTCCCGTAGGACGCCATCGACAACTGGGAGCAGCTTACCGAACTTTTCATCGGTAACTATCTCGGTACCTGGGAAAGGCCCGGGAGCAAGCGGCTCCTCGGTCAGATCAGGCAGCGCAAGAACGAGACCCTGCACGACTTCGTGCGCAGGTTCTCAGAAAAGCGCAACTCCATCACGGACGTCACGGATCAGGAGGTGATGTCAGCTTTCCAGCGCGGCATCTCCGACGGCAGACTGGTCCATAAGTGGACTCGGAAGCCACCCGCGACTGTCAATGACATGTTCCGGGTCGCTAGCACGTGGGCGGACGCCGAGATCGCGGAAAGAGAACAACTCAGCGAGGATGAAGACCGACACGACGACCATCGACGCAATGACAGCCAACCTCGCAAGAAGAAGAGCGAGGGAGATATGGTCGCCGCCCTGGACCAGTCCAGAGGCCGGGTAACTCCAGAGGACTTCCAGCGCATGTTCGATGAGCAATGCCCTTACCACAAACACAAGCACTCGG
>CM027126.1:19473695-19845085 GCA_015476505.1 Urochloa ruziziensis
TCTCGTTTGCTTTGCTTGCTGGGTAAGGTATGGAGAGTATAGAGGGAGCTACCACCGGACTGATTGGATCAAGAATTACACCACTGTCGGCGGCGCCTCAGGCTCAGGTACATGCGATCGATCCTTATCCTCTTCAGACTCCATTCTTTATCAAATGGAGTATACTATAGTTATTGAATTGGGATCGCTGGTGGTTAGGTCGCGGTAGCTCGAGGCCGGCCGGAAAGCATGGAGGGCGGCTCATCCGTCGCACACATCGGGTCTCGGATCTCCCGCATGAGCTTGCTCGCATCTGCCGCTGCCTGTAACAGCGTCATCCGACGGATTTCTGATGCTACAAGCAGCAGCAGCGGCAGCTCGGGGTTCTCTCGGCTGTCGTCCGATCGCGGGTCCCATGCAGCTAGCGATCTGTTCTGGTTGTTCTACCAAGAAGTGCGCGGATCCGAGGAGGAATCCTGTGGCGCCAGCAACTGCAGCATAAACAATGGATACGGCGACCGGGACATGGAGAGGTTGCTAAGGCAGCTGGACGTCAGCTGGGTTCCAGAGTGAAAAAACCCTGTCTATATGCGGCCGCGGAGCCTAACGGAAGCTCGCCATTGGTTGCATGCAAGCGGCTGGCCCACACTGCATGCGCATGCGGAATCCACTTTGAATTACTTTATGTCGGGTGGGTCCCATACGGTCAACACTCCCACGCCTGAATGCTGCTTGATGCCCTCAACGCTGCCTGCCTCAGGCCCTCAACCCTGCCTCACGACCCTAACGCTGCCTGCGGCCTGCCTCACGTTGGCTCGCCTCCTCCTTTCTTTCTCCGTTCTTATCCCATCCGCTCAGCCGTCGCCTCCTCTCCTCTCAATTGTCCTGCGCCCTCTGCTCCCCGTCGCCCTCCTCCATCTCTCCATCGCCGCCGCGTCCTGCGCCCCTGCTTGCCGACGCCTCCGCCGCCCTCCAGCTCTCCGTCGCCGTCCTCCTGCGCCCTCCGTCCTCCATCTCTCCGTCGCCGCCGCGTCCTGCGCCCCTGCTCGGCCAACGCCTCTGCCTGCTCCTGCTTCGCCGCTGCCCCCACAGCCACCGCCTCCTCCTGCTCTTCCGTCGCCGCATCCGCCGCCCTCTTGCTCTCCGCCGCCCTGCAGATCTCCATCGCCGTCCTCCAGCTCTCCTGCACATTCTGTTATCTGCCGCCCTCTTGCAGCTCTCTTTTCCCGCACTCCTGCTGCCCTTGGTTGTGAAGTCCTCGGCAATGGCTCACTCCATTAGTTCTCCGGAGGTTTGTTGTGGATCTTTGATTCTCTGGTCTTTCAGTTAGTGTTGATTACTCGTTTGTGTAGATCTGACGAAGAAATTGTCTTGCTATCCTTACATTGTTCTTTCTCCTTTCCAATAGCACATCATCAGATCCCCAATCATGATGCAGACTATGCAATCCACACAAATTAGCTCCCCTAAAATAAACCAGAATGAACGGTCTCCTCTTCAGTTGCTTGTGCAGGTAAATTATTTCCCCCCAGACACCATCCGTCAGCTATTATTATTATTTCTTCTGAAGGCAAGCCAAATGTGGTATAGTCGGCATATCGATGGCAAGGAGACACTAATTAGACAGAGTAGACAGGATTATAGAAGTATATCGATTTTTTGTAACATTTCTAAACTGTCTGATGGCATATGCATTTCATTGGTAGTTGAAATGAATGATGTAAGTTCTATACTTCTATTGACAACGATGCATCTCATAAGCATATCTTTTCAGTCTTATTATTCCTCTGTCCATGCCATACATACACAAATGTGTACTCCTCCATGTTATGCTACTAGGCCACCAAGTCTGCAATATGCACTATTTTACTTTTTTTAAGTTAGTATAGTACAAGGAAGATGCACCATATATGTCATAAGGTATATGCCCATTAAACACATAGCTTTGAGTTTCCTTTTTTTTATTTTCTATACTACAATAACCATTACATTTTGAAATGCTTAGAGCTATTCCTTTCAATTGTTATTTATCTATTATCACCTAAGCCACGTGGTTTAGGCTTTACATGAAATACTTGAGTTTACTAATACACGTTTTGTTGCAACCAATACACGTGAAGTTATTGGGCAATCTAGACAATTACATAGAAGCTGAATGGTTTGAGAGAGTTTAACCTTTGGTCTTCATTACTTTAGTATAATGGTTTCAAATTGTCTTCAAGATAACTAGTACATATCAATTTTTAAACCATTCATCTTTAATATTCCAAAATTAGACTAGAGCTCATCAAGGTTGCAGATTAGGCTAATGAATTAAGATTTATTATTTAGCTTCTCTATGTTTCAGAGAATTTCACAAATTCTCTTGTCAGCCTTGATATTTCCTGAACAGATCCTCATTAGCAAATCAACGAAATAACAAAAGCTTCATCTCACCTTGGCACTATAGATATACTAGGAGAAAACAAATACTAAATTAGCAATACCTTCTTGAAAATGCAGTGGTACCTATTAGTTAAAGACTCTAGTTTTTTTTTAAAAAAAAGATTGGTACTCAATTCATCAGCAAGGAAGGGATCGGAATGACTTAGCTCAGTTGACCACCAACACAATCCCATGTTTGATGGAAAATAGTACTAGTCATCACATCCAATTAAAAAGGCTCTAATATTTACAGTAATCTGATTGAGTACTTAGCCCAACTAATCTGAACACTTAGCAATTAAAAAATAGTACTCTGAACGCAAGCACTAGACAACATCCAAAAAGAAATGATTTAGGTCACTGGTCATGAACTCCTGATAGCATGACCTGGACAACACAGATATCTAGCTCAATTTTTCTATTCTGGTCTTCTGGATGCTCTCACCAGATGTGAAGGCACTAGTGGTCCCTTCACCTGGTGGACCAAAGCCTTGATGCCCCCATGCACTGTGGTGAAACGCAAAAAAGCGATGCTGGTATGAAATGGGCACTGGAGTCATTTCTTTCCTCTTAAAATTTCATAAAAACATGCAATAGTGGAACCAAGTACCAAAGCAGTGCTATAGTCCGGCATTTGTTTTTTCTGCTTGTTCTATAGTCATTTGTGGTTGTTGTTGTTGTTGTTTTATAGACCGATGTTTGATTATTTTTTTACTGCTTGTGTTTATTTGCCAGCGCAAATAGGAAGAGAAAGAGACAGGCCAGTGGAAAAAATATTGTTTTCTGTAACTGTGCCAGAGCATAGCTCTGAGCTATAAAAGCTGGAGAAGGACGGAGCATTGAAGCTGGCTCGACACGGCATAGCTCTGAGCGAGCTACCAGGAGTAGAATATTTCAAAAAGAAAAGAAACTTGTTGCTGACGCTTTATGGACCCCAAGTGTCAGTTTGGCACATGCATGTCAACGCACAATGGACAGCTACGCTTGTAGTATATGCATCTGAGTATTGCTACAGTTGCTACCTGTAGGCTGTAGCCGGGTCGTCTCGTGTATTAGGTTTGTGATTCAAAATTTAGGGTGCATGAGATGAGTCTGCTTCAATCATTCTTGATAGAGTTGTGCAATCAAATGCTCTAATCCGGGGGAACACATCATGGGGCAAGTTCAGAGGGCCAAGATCGAGGTTGTCCAGATAGAATACTTGTTTGGGGGCTCTAATCCGTTGTAGAGATGTTTTCCTTTCTACTATAAAGAATTTGTATCTGTTATGTGATGAGAATCACTGCCCTCCTTTTTGGCGTATGTGCCCATCCCTCTCCACCTCCACTATGCGAACAGTACTAATTCTACATCCAGTAGTGACTACTCCCTCCGTCCCAAAAGAAGGGTGTTTTGGGTTTCAAATTTTGTCCACAAAGAAGGGTGTTCTCGCTTTTCAATGCAACTCCTATCTCTATCTCTCTCCTCCTCTATCTCTCCTTGTTTTCTGTGCGCTCTCTACTTAATCCATGATTTGCAACAGTAATGCTATAATAACCATATATTAATTATGAATTAATTACTCTCTAATTACCATCATTAGATTAATTAGTTTTATTATTAGTCTATGTTTACTAGTCCTAAATTGGTAAGATTCTTTCTCAAAAATTTTTTAACAAAAATATTTTCGCGAACTAAACAAGGGCCTAGTTTCTATATATTTTGAAAAATAAGCTTATTACAGATTCATATGCATTAGCTTAAGCGTGTTGGTAGTAGAAGTCATCTCATGTTGCTCAAGTACCACCGAAGCATTTAAAAAGGAGTATATCTAGTCCTAAATAGTTCAATTGCATGCTTTCCATGTCATCATGGCACGATGCGGTAAAGGAAAAAAAATCTTGAGTTAATGTATCATCCCAAAATTAGTATGTCGTCATGGCACGGTGTGGTAAATCAATGGCAGAAATATGGACGCTGCTGCAGTTCCCAATTGCCATCAAGCACGGGGTTGTGATGACTCTTTTTTTTTCGTTCTCAAATGTATTACTTCTAGTACTGTAACATCTGAATGTCTACATCTAAACTTTGGTTCGTTAAAAAAAACATCTAAACTTTGGTAAGATACGACAATAGTTTTGGTAAACTCCAATTTGCCCATTTAATATTGATGACTAGCTTTTTACTATAGTATTTCAAAATAATACTACACAAACGGAAAATTATTTACTGAATTTATGCCCATCTAACTGATCACACGAGAACAGTGTTAATAACAACAATATTTTTTAATAAATAAATGTAGCTCCCCATTAAATAATTAATCTTGGCATCCTACACACAATATTGGCCTTGTGCTAGAGTTTATTACTTGTGTACATATTGTTGTGCGTATAGCACAGATGCAAAGTCCAGCCGCGGGTTGCATATTGTGCACTGTGCAGAGAGGTGCTGCTCATTAGTCACCGAGGTTGACCGCTTGGCACCTGGCTACAGGTAGCATACAAGTAAGGTACTCCCTCCTTCCCTAAAAGAGTGTCGTTTTGGGTGTGCGTGTCACAAGTTTGACTCGATTTGTAGAAAATACGTACAACATTTGTATCTTCAAATAAATTTGTTAAAAAACTAGACTAAAAGATCTTCCCAATGGTACTAATTATGTATCATAAATATTAATATTTTTTAATATAAAATTAATTAAAATAATTTCTCGGGAAGTGAGAAAGACACTCTTTTAGGGACGGAGGGAGTAGCCAGTAATCTAACCTCTAACCATTCGCATACAAGCAATCAGTAACATCTGATTAGCATTAGTAAACTATTAGACATCCATATTGTTCTGACTCTTATCATCCGTAACAAATGGATTAGAAAATAACATTCAATAACTTGTATAATAGTATTTTTTTAAAAAAATCTTGTTTAGAAAACAATATTCTAGAAATTTTAAAATTGTTGACGAGTAGATGGACAAGCCATCTGGCAACCACCTGTTCGTTGCTGCATTTGCTTTGATCCAATCAACGTCGTCTTTGTCACATGCTTTATGTCAAAGCGAAAGCCACTGCTGCATACTACCTAGGACGCTAAGACTGTGGGGACATTAGCTTTACATTCCGTTTTGCCTTTCGCCTTTACGCCAAATTAATACCATTCTCAATTGATAGCTGCAATACTATTATCTTTTTTGAGCTCATATACTTGTGGAGTGCACCTGAAGTCCCAACTAATTTTTTTACCTATGGTCTTCTTTTATTTCTAATTAGTGCACATTTATATTATCAAGTATCCAGATACTACTTGGTATTATAGTTACAACCCCAAACAACTACAAAGCCATCAGCTCTCAGTTTTCACCTCAAGGAACGAAACTCTTGGTCCCTGCTGTACAACTTGCCACCCCATCCATGCTGCCACGAGGAGAGATGGCTTCAATTTTGTCCCTCAAGGAATGAAACTCCTGGTCCTACGCCACGAGAGATGGCTTCATTTTTGTCCTATTCCTTTCGCTTGGTTCATGCATTTGTCAGGTCCTCCCCATTCTATCCAAACCTGTCAACAAAACAGAAGTATCCAAAAGTGCGATTCCAAATTAATGGCATTAAAGACTTTTAGCAATATGGAGAGATTTCATATCCTCAAATGTGGTTCCAAAGTATACTAATATGTGGATGAATATTCGGCAATATGCTAGTCCTTATGGTGTGTTGTACGTACTACCATTATGACAAAAGAAACTAAAATCAGACGCTAATAATTTGTCAACATTCCAACAAATACTATAGTTTTGAGAAAATACAGAGTCAAAGCCAAAACATTGCAACACCCACCATGCATGTTGAAGGGTCAATTATGCAAAGATGAAATAAAGTCATAATTAAAAAATTCATCTAACACCCACCATTCATTTAACACAAAGTTACTTGTCAGCTATGCTTGAGAAAATATTAGCAGTACAACATATAAACAAAAAAATATGGATCATAAAAGATGCATATATAGATAGATGCATGTTTGGAATATGAAGTTTAAGTTAATGCTTATAAATTAGCATGTAAAGACATTATCAACATAAAAAAGACTCCATATGCAATTTCTAAGCTTCAGAACTGATCGAATGCAAATTAAAAAAAAAGTTAAGATTCCACGGCAAACAGGCTGCCGAGAAAAAAATATACCACAATTTTGTGTGCAAACAAATCTGTAATATTACAAGTAATCTGACATGGCATAGATACTATACTAGATGTGTAGTGCTTAGCACAGGTGCTCACTTAGCACTGAATGGTAATCTGAGCACCACTACTTGCAATTGTATGCATAATAGTAAATGAACACACAATACAGTTTGTACCAGAACACCAACCAAAAAAAGGTCTTAAGAAAAAGACTAACCTGGGCAATGTTTAAAACAGAATCAACACACACATGGTTTGTCAATCTTTTAAGAAAATTGCCAATCTGCTTCTTAGACTCCATTTTCACATTCTGCGTTTGACACAACAGAGACAAGGTCAGCATAAGTAGAGTACGTGCCAAGAATTCTCAAAGGTCCATAATTTTATTATATCAACCGAGTACCATGCGCAAGAGGGAAATAATCTCTACCAAAAAATCTACAGTCATTTTTTGTTGGTACATTTCCACTAAACAATCACAAAGTGTTTGATTACATTTGATATATTTGTCACAGCAAATTGCCTCCTGTTGTCATAATAACAAGGAACCACACAGTAAGTACAAAATAGAGAGAACATTTCATTTTACTCATTCCATAAATTATTTTCCAGAAATCAAATCTATTAGCATCTGCATTAGACCAGGCTAGAACGTTCTCAAGAACAGCATGCTGGCCAGTTGTACTTCCAACCAAAACTATGAAGTATGATTCATCTCCACCAGAAAGCAAACTAGCGGACCCCCTCCCCAATCGTCGGCAAAAACAGACCAACAACTACAAGCATAGCAAGCTGCTCCCTTTCCAACGGAATTGAAAACTCAAACGAAAACAGAACCAAGAAGGTAAGAACCAAGAAAAGGGAAGGAGAGGCAAGAACGGGGGTGAGATGTGAAGACCTGGAGGCTGTTGGCCGCTAGCAGCAAGCACATCAGGCGGGATTCATCCGTGACGGGGGGCCTCCCGGGAAAGGAATGCAAGACGAGCGGCCGCACCGACGATGGATCCGCCGCCAGAACAACTAGCGCCGCCTTCCTTGACTACTACAGGAAAACCACCGTAGGGGATCCCGAAGACGCTAGCACCTGCGCCTCCTCTGCCGAAGGAGCTCAGGGGAGGCGGGCCCTAGGGTTCCGCCGCCGCAGACGCCGCTCATCCTACTTGAGGGACGGACTCACAAGCAATGGCGGCTGTGTGGAGGAAAGATGGAGTGGATCTAGGGTTCCTCGTTCTTCAGGAAGAGAGAGCAATGGTGGGCGCGGAGGAGGAGGGCAGAAGAAATGACTGGTGGTGGAGTAAAAGTGAACAGACGCGGTGGGCGAGGCTAAAAGGAACGGGCGGGTGGGTGAGGCAAAAATTGGTAAGTGCGCGCGGGCGGGTGAGGCGCCAGGCGAAAATTTCAGGCTGGGTTCTAATCCGGGCTGGTCCCTTTCGCCTGGCGCCTCACCCGCCCGCGCGCACTTACCAATTTTTGCCTCACCCACCCGCCCGTTCCTTTTAGCCTCGCCCACCGCGTCTGTTCACTTTTACTCCACCACCAGTCATTTCTTCTGCCCTCCTCCTCCGCGCCCACCATTGCTCTCTCTTCCTGAAGAACGAGGAACCCTAGATCCACTCCATCTTTCCTCCACACAGCCGCCATTGCTTGTGAGTCCGTCCCTCAAGTAGGATGAGCGGCGTCTGCGGCGGCGGAACCCTAGGGCCCGCCTCCCCTGAGCTCCTTCGGCAGAGGAGGCGCAGGTGCTAGCGTCTTCGGGATCCCCTACGGTGGTTTTCCTGTAGTAGTCAAGGAAGGCGGCGCTAGTTGTTCTGGCGGCGGATCCATCGTCGGTGCGGCCGCTCGTCTTGCATTCCTTTCCCGGGAGGCCCCCCGTCACGGATGAATCCCGCCTGATGTGCTTGCTGCTAGCGGCCAACAGCCTCCAGGTCTTCACATCTCACCCCCGTTCTTGCCTCTCCTTCCCTTTTCTTGGTTCTTACCTTCTTGGTTCTGTTTTCGTTTGAGTTTTCAATTCCGTTGGAAAGGGAGCAGCTTGCTATGCTTGTAGTTGTTGGTCTGTTTTTGCCGACGATTGGGGAGGGGGTCCGCTAGTTTGCTTTCTGGTGGAGATGAATCATACTTCATAGTTTTGGTTGGAAGTACAACTGGCCAGCATGCTGTTCTTGAGAACGTTCTAGCCTGGTCTAATGCAGATGCTAATAGATTTGATTTCTGGAAAATAATTTATGGAATGAGTAAAATGAAATGTTCTCTCTATTTTGTACTTACTGTGTGGTTCCTTGTTATTATGACAACAGGAGGCAATTTGCTGTGACAAATATATCAAATGTAATCAAACACTTTGTGATTGTTTAGTGGAAATGTACCAACAAAAAATGACTGTAGATTTTTTGGTAGAGATTATTTCCCTCTTGCGCATGGTACTCGGTTGATATAATAAAATTATGGACCTTTGAGAATTCTTGGCACGTACTCTACTTATGCTGACCTTGTCTCTGTTGTGTCAAACGCAGAATGTGAAAATGGAGTCTAAGAAGCAGATTGGCAATTTTCTTAAAAGATTGACAAACCATGTGTGTGTTGATTCTGTTTTAAACATTGCCCAGGTTAGTCTTTTTCTTAAGACCTTTTTTTGGTTGGTGTTCTGGTACAAACTGTATTGTGTGTTCATTTACTATTATGCATACAATTGCAAGTAGTGGTGCTCAGATTACCATTCAGTGCTAAGTGAGCACCTGTGCTAAGCACTACACATCTAGTATAGTATCTATGCCATGTCAGATTACTTGTAATATTACAGATTTGTTTGCACACAAAATTGTGGTATATTTTTTCTCGGCAGCCTGTTTGCCGTGGAATCTTAACTTTTTTTTTAATTTGCATTCGATCAGTTCTGAAGCTTAGAAATTGCATATGGAGTCTTTTTATGTTGATAATGTCTTTACATGCTAATTTATAAGCATTAACTTAAACTTCATATTCCAAACATGCATCTATCTATATATGCATCTTTTATGATCCATATTTTTTTGTTTATATGTTGTACTGCTAATATTTTCTCAAGCATAGCTGACAAGTAACTTTGTGTTAAATGAATGGTGGGTGTTAGATGAATTTTTTAATTATGACTTTATTTCATCTTTGCATAATTGACCCTTCAACATGCATGGTGGGTGTTGCAATGTTTTGGCTTTGACTCTGTATTTTCTCAAAACTATAGTATTTGTTGGAATGTTGACAAATTATTAGCGTCTGATTTTAGTTTCTTTTGTCATAATGGTAGTACGTACAACACACCATAAGGACTAGCATATTGCCGAATATTCATCCACATATTAGTATACTTTGGAACCACATTTGAGGATATGAAATCTCTCCATATTGCTAAAAAGTCTTTAATGCCATTAATTTGGAATCGCACTTTTGGATACTTCTGTTTTGTTGACAGGTTTGGATAGAATGGGGAGGACCTGACAAATGCATGAACCAAGCGAAAGGAATAGGACAAAAATGAAGCCATCTCTCGTGGCGTAGGACCAGGAGTTTCATTCCTTGAGGGACAAAATTGAAGCCATCTCTCCTCGTGGCAGCATGGATGGGGTGGCAAGTTGTACAGCAGGGACCAAGAGTTTCGTTCCTTGAGGTGAAAACTGAGAGCTGATGGCTTTGTAGTTGTTTGGGGTTGTAACTATAATACCAAGTAGTATCTGGATACTTGATAATATAAATGTGCACTAATTAGAAATAAAAGAAGACCATAGGTAAAAAAATTAGTTGGGACTTCAGGTGCACTCCACAAGTATATGAGCTCAAAAAAGATAATAGTATTGCAGCTATCAATTGAGAATGGTATTAATTTGGCGTAAAGGCGAAAGGCAAAACGGAATGTAAAGCTAATGTCCCCACAGTCTTAGCGTCCTAGGTAGTATGCAGCAGTGGCTTTCGCTTTGACATAAAGCATGTGACAAAGACGACGTTGATTGGATCAAAGCAAATGCAGCAACGAACAGGTGGTTGCCAGATGGCTTGTCCATCTACTCGTCAACAATTTTAAAATTTCTAGAATATTGTTTTCTAAACAAGATTTTTTTAAAAAAATACTATTATACAAGTTATTTGAATGTTATTTTCTAATCCATTTGTTACGGATGATAAGAGTCAGAACAATATGGATGTCTAATAGTTTACTAATGCTAATCAAGATGTTACTGATTGCTTGTATGCGAATGGTTAGAGGTTAGATTACTGGCTACTCCCTCCGTCCCTAAAAGAGTGTCTTTCTCACTTCCCGAGAAATTATTTTAATTAATTTTATATTAAAAAATATTAATATTTATGATACATAATTAGTACCATTGGGAAGATCTTTTAGTCTAGTTTTTTAACAAATTTATTTGAAGATACAAATGTTGTACGTATTTTCTACAAATCGAGTCAAACTTGTGACACGCACACCCAAAACGACACTCTTTTAGGGAAGGAGGGAGTACCTTACTTGTATGCTACCTGTAGCCAGGTGCCAAGCGGTCAACCTCGGTGACTAATGAGCAGCACCTCTCTGCACAGTGCACAATATGCAACCCGCGGCTGGACTTTGCATCTGTGCTATACGCACAACAATATGTACACAAGTAATAAACTCTAGCACAAGGCCAATATTGTGTGTAGGATGCCAAGATTAATTATTTAATGGGGAGCTACATTTATTTATTAAAAAATATTGTTGTTATTAACACTGTTCTCGTGTGATCAGTTAGATGGGCATAAATTCAGTAAATAATTTTCCGTTTGTGTAGTATTATTTTGAAATACTATAGTAAAAAGCTAGTCATCAATATTAAATGGGCAAATTGGAGTTTACCAAAACTATTGTCGTATCTTACCAAAGTTTAGATGTTTTTTTTTAACGAACCAAAGTTTAGATGTAGAACATTCAGATGTTACAGTACTAGAAGTAATACATTTGAGAACGAAAAAAAAAGAGTCATCACAACCCCGTGCTTGATGGCAATTGGGAACTGCAGCAGCGTCCATATTTCTGCCATTGATTTACCACACCGTGCCATGACGACATACTAATTTTGGGATGATACATTAACTCAAGATTTTTTTTCCTTTACCGCATCGTGCCATGATGACATGGAAAGCATGCAATTGAACTATTTAGGACTAGATATACTCCTTTTTAAATGCTTCGGTGGTACTTGAGCAACATGAGATGACTTCTACTACCAACACGCTTAAGCTAATGCATATGAATCTGTAATAAGCTTATTTTTCAAAATATATAGAAACTAGGCCCTTGTTTAGTTCGCGAAAATATTTTTGTTAAAAAATTTTTGAGAAAGAATCTTACCAATTTAGGACTAGTAAACATAGACTAATAATAAAACTAATTAATCTAATGATGGTAATTAGAGAGTAATTAATTCATAATTAATATATGGTTATTATAGCATTACTGTTGCAAATCATGGATTAAGTAGAGAGCGCACAGAAAACAAGGAGAGATAGAGGAGGAGAGAGATAGAGATAGGAGTTGCATTGAAAAGCGAGAACACCCTTCTTTGTGGGACAAAATTTGAAACCCAAAACACCCTTCTTTTTGGGACGGAGGGAGTAGTCACTACTGGATGTAGAATTAGTACTGTTCGCATAGTGGAGGTGGAGAGGGATGGGCACATACGCCAAAAAGGAGGGCAGTGATTCTCATCACATAACAGATACAAATTCTTTATAGTAGAAAGGAAAACATCTCTACAACGGATTAGAGCCCCCAAACAAGTATTCTATCTGGACAACCTCGATCTTGGCCCTCTGAACTTGCCCCATGATGTGTTCCCCCGGATTAGAGCATTTGATTGCACAACTCTATCAAGAATGATTGAAGCAGACTCATCTCATGCACCCTAAATTTTGAATCACAAACCTAATACACGAGACGACCCGGCTACAGCCTACAGGTAGCAAACTGTAGCAATACTCAGATGCATATACTACAAGCGTAGCTGTCCATTGTGCGTTGACATGCATGTGCCAAACTGACACTTGGGGTCCATAAAGCGTCAGCAACAAGTTTCTTTTCTTTTTTGAAATATTCTACTCCTGGTAGCTCGCTCAGAGCTATGCCGTGTCGAGCCAGCTTCAATGCTCCGTCCTTCTCCAGCTTTTATAGCTCAGAGCTATGCTCTGGCACAGTTACAGAAAACAATATTTTTTCCACTGGCCTGTCTCTTTCTCTTCCTATTTGCGCTGGCAAATAAACACAAGCAGTAAAAAAATAATCAAACATCGGTCTATAAAACAACAACAACAACAACCACAAATGACTATAGAACAAGCAGAAAAAACAAATGCCGGACTATAGCACTGCTTTGGTACTTGGTTCCACTATTGCATGTTTTTATGAAATTTTAAGAGGAAAGAAATGACTCCAGTGCCCATTTCATACCAGCATCGCTTTTTTGCGTTTCACCACAGTGCATGGGGGCATCAAGGCTTTGGTCCACCAGGTGAAGGGACCACTAGTGCCTTCACATCTGGTGAGAGCATCCAGAAGACCAGAATAGAAAAATTGAGCTAGATATCTGTGTTGTCCAGGTCATGCTATCAGGAGTTCATGACCAGTGACCTAAATCATTTCTTTTTGGATGTTGTCTAGTGCTTGCGTTCAGAGTACTATTTTTTAATTGCTAAGTGTTCAGATTAGTTGGGCTAAGTACTCAATCAGATTACTGTAAATATTAGAGCCTTTTTAATTGGATGTGATGACTAGTACTATTTTCCATCAAACATGGGATTGTGTTGGTGGTCAACTGAGCTAAGTCATTCCGATCCCTTCCTTGCTGATGAATTGAGTACCAATCTTTTTTTTAAAAAAAAAACTAGAGTCTTTAACTAATAGGTACCACTGCATTTTCAAGAAGGTATTGCTAATTTAGTATTTGTTTTCTCCTAGTATATCTATAGTGCCAAGGTGAGATGAAGCTTTTGTTATTTTCGTTGATTTGCTAATGAGGATCTGTTCAGGAAATATCAAGGCTGACAAGAGAATTTGTGAAATTCTCTGAAACATAGAGAAGCTAAATAATAAATCTTAATTCATTAGCCTAATCTGCAACCTTGATGAGCTCTAGTCTAATTTTGGAATATTAAAGATGAATGGTTTAAAAATTGATATGTACTAGTTATCTTGAAGACAATTTGAAACCATTATACTAAAGTAATGAAGACCAAAGGTTAAACTCTCTCAAACCATTCAGCTTCTATGTAATTGTCTAGATTGCCCAATAACTTCACGTGTATTGGTTGCAACAAAACGTGTATTAGTAAACTCAAGTATTTCATGTAAAGCCTAAACCACGTGGCTTAGGTGATAATAGATAAATAACAATTGAAAGGAATAGCTCTAAGCATTTCAAAAATGTAATGGTTATTGTAGTATAGAAAATAAAAAAAAGGAAACTCAAAGCTATGTGTTTAATGGGCATATACCTTATGACATATATGGTGCATCTTCCTTGTACTATACTAACTTAAAAAAAGTAAAATAGTGCATATTGCAGACTTGGTGGCCTAGTAGCATAACATGGAGGAGTACACATTTGTGTATGTATGGCATGGACAGAGGAAATAATAAGACTGAAAAGATATGCTTATGAGATGCATCGTTGTCAATAGAAGTATAGAACTTACATCATTCATTTCAACTACCAATGAAATGCATATGCCATCAGACAGTTTAGAAATGTTACAAAAAATCGATATACTTCTATAATCCTGTCTACTCTGTCTAATTAGTGTCTCCTTGCCATCGATATGCCGACTATACCACATTTGGCTTGCCTTCAGAAGAAATAATAATAATAGCTGACGGATGGTGTCTGGGGGGAAATAATTTACCTGCACAAGCAACTGAAGAGGAGACCGTTCATTCTGGTTTATTTTAGGGGAGCTAATTTGTGTGGATT
Source organism: Urochloa ruziziensis (assembly GCA_015476505.1). Taxonomy (NCBI): domain Eukaryota; kingdom Viridiplantae; phylum Streptophyta; class Magnoliopsida; order Poales; family Poaceae; genus Urochloa; species Urochloa ruziziensis. The sequence goes on from CM027126.1 coordinate 19,488,226, forward strand.
GCATAGTCTGCATCATGATTGGGGATCTGATGATGTGCTATTGGAAAGGAGAAAGAACAATGTAAGGATAGCAAGACAATTTCTTCGTCAGATCTACACAAACGAGTAATCAACACTAACTGAAAGACCAGAGAATCAAAGATCCACAACAAACCTCCGGAGAACTAATGGAGTGAGCCATTGCCGAGGACTTCACAACCAAGGGCAGCAGGAGTGCGGGAAAAGAGAGCTGCAAGAGGGCGGCAGATAACAGAATGCGCAGGAGAGCTGGAGGACGGCGATGGAGATCTGCAGGGCGGCGGAGAGCAAGAGGGCGGCGGATGCGGCGACGGAAGAGCAGGAGGAGGCGGTGGCTGTGGGGGCAGCGGCGAAGCAGGAGCAGGCAGAGGCGTTGGCCGAGCAGGGGCGCAGGACGCGGCGGCGACGGAGAGATGGAGGACGGAGGGCGCAGGAGGACGGCGACGGAGAGCTGGAGGGCGGCGGAGGCGTCGGCAAGCAGGGGCGCAGGACGCGGCGGCGATGGAGAGATGGAGGAGGGCGACGGGGAGCAGAGGGCGCAGGACAATTGAGAGGAGAGGAGGCGACGGCTGAGCGGATGGGATAAGAACGGAGAAAGAAAGGAGGAGGCGAGCCAACGTGAGGCAGGCCGCAGGCAGCGTTAGGGTCGTGAGGCAGGGTTGAGGGCCTGAGGCAGGCAGCGTTGAGGGCATCAAGCAGCATTCAGGCGTGGGAGTGTTGACCGTATGGGACCCACCCGACATAAAGTAATTCAAAGTGGATTCCGCATGCGCATGCAGTGTGGGCCAGCCGCTTGCATGCAACCAATGGCGAGCTTCCGTTAGGCTCCGCGGCCGCATATAGACAGGGTTTTTTCACTCTGGAATTTCACACGTTTTGCTGGTGCGGCCATATCCAAAATGCTCCCCTTCGTTGACTCTCTCGCTGCTCCACCACCACGGACGGCTACCGCCATCGATGATGGGGCACTTCCAGCTCAGAAGCTGCAGGCACTGATACAGGTACGAGGCGCTCTCACCAGGATACGCGGCATTGCAGAGCTTAGTTCTGCAACCTCCGCGGAGGTTGCAAGCGTACACGACGACCTGTTCAGACTCTTGTCAGCTAAACTGGCCAGATTGGACGAGGCCGTGTGGAACACTATGGAAGAGGTTAGTGCTCGTGTCATGCCATTGACGGAAGATGACGACGGCTCCGGCAGCGACTCAGACTCGGGCGCACTCCATGGATCATCCGGCATTCACAAGATGACTCGCTCCGTACTAAACTACATCAATCTGCTGGAGACTGATTACGGGTCGGTGCATCGAATTGTATACGAAGCTGCCAAGCTTCGTAAGTGTGCGCCCGCGATCGGCAACATTGGTACTTTACCCAGCCTGAAACTGGAGATGGTATCCTGTCTTGAAGAAAAGCTTCATGAAGAGTCGCAGTCATTCCCAAACCAGAGCCTCCGGTACCTGTTCATGATCAACAACCTGCACTTCGTGCAGCACAAGTTTCGTTCAATGTTCGATATGAAGTTCCATATGCCCGTTCTCACTAGCAAAATTGACAACTACATACAGAGATATCTGCAAGTGTCTTGGGCACCAGTTCTTTCATGCTTCCACAGTCTGGCTCCTGCACCTCTTTGCCTAGGAAGATACTCCCCGTTGCCCAAGTTTGAGTCTGAATTTCAGAAAGCCTACAGTACCCAGAAGCTCTCCAAGGTCCCGGACCCTGAGCTGAGGACAAGGCTGCGGAAAGCTGTCATCGACGAAGTCACTCCAAGCTTTACAGAATACTTGCAGGATAATACTGTTATCAATAAAGGAATCACTCTCTCTCCTCAGGAGCTCGAGGAGATGTTGCAAGAGTTATTCGAAGGATGAAAAATTACTTCATTTGCATATGAACATGATTCTATTTTAGTTATGCTTCCATCTGTGTCCTTCCCTAGGTCATTCCGGTTTGGAATTAAAATTTTGTTACTTGAAATGATTTCATTTTTTTTTCAAGCTCCCTGTAGATCAGAATCAGATGAAAAGTTGGAGCGCTATTCAAGATTTCATGTACACATTGTTTTTAAAATTTCATGTCTTATTAACCTGGAACAACAGAGAACTGGACTCTCTGTTCTGGTTTCTTTGTTCTAGCGCAAGTGATACTTTTTTTGACAGAACTGGAGGGCTTCCCCCCTACAGATTATATTATATATTAAAAAAAAGAAGAGCAACAAGTGATACTTGTATGTTCTCTATTTCAAGTCAATCCTTCTTGATTATTATCCGGTCTTCCAATTACTTGGCATCTTGCAACTTGAAACGTTTGCAGTAGTATAGCAGCAGTAGTAAGCTTGGTATTGTAGTTGTTAAAGCTCGATGAGTGACTTAGGAAAAAACTTGCATTTCCAAATGAAGAGAATACTCCATCTGGGTTGGCATTTTCATATTGCCACATACTAGTCGGGAAACGGGAATTGGGAACGTTATTAGTATGTAGCGTGTTCAGGTGCCTGTGATTTACGGTGGAATGCGAACGGATCGGAAGAACAGCAGAAACATATATATTTTGTTCAATGGCCCTTGCGTACGTCTACACGGTGTCGCAAAGATATGTTTAATCTTATAAGCTGCTATTAAAAAATTAGGAATATGTAGCAAACGCGTCTTCAGTGGGAAGAAGGAGAACGTCGTCGTTGATCCTAAGATGTTCAGTTCTTCCCCAGACCGGTGAGTCAAGTCAACGCACATTAGCTCTCTGCAGATCACCAGTTGCAAGGTAGCGACCTTAGCATGGAGGTCAGGAATGGCGGCCGCAAGCAGGCACGAAGCCAGCGGTGGGACTGCCCCGTGGTTGCGAGGAAGAGCCTGAGGCTGGGCGTATTCCGGATCAACTCCAGTTTGCACAGTTTTTCCAAGAAGCCATGTTGAAAATGCTCACTTTTGTTGACTTCCTAGTTGATACCGAAGTTGTAGCTAGCAATTCGTTGAAGGAAGAACCATACGAGAAGCTCAGTACACTGATGGGTGTGCGTAATGCTCTGTCAGTCTGTCCAAGGCCCGACATCAAGCCCGTGTTTAGTTCGCGAAAACATTTCGTGAAAAGATTTCGCGTTTTGATTTTATCAATTTAGAAGTAGTAAATGTAGACGAAAAAAGTGGAAAGTTATATGGATAGGTTGGAAATCTCGAGACGAATCTAACGATGGTAATTAGAGGGTAATTAATCCATAATTAGTGGATGGTACTGTAGCACTACTGTTGCAAATCATGGATTAAGTAGACTCATTAGATTCGTCTCGCAATTTACAGTCTATCCATATAACTTTTCACATTTTTCATTTACATTTAATACTTTATGCATCAAAGATTCTCCTTTGATGTGATGGATGAAAATATTTCGGGTGGAAACTAAACATTGGCCAAATCCATTTGTCATCCTGCTCACCCCCATCAGCAGACGTCGTCAGGATACAGCGCGACATGGTCAGCATCTTGGCAGCAAAGGAGAGCAAGGCGGATGAGGCCATATGGACCACAATGCAGCAGATTTGGACTCGTATCAAGAAGGAAGATGGCAACAAGTCGTTGGATACCCAGACTCCACAGGGATCATCGGACATTCACAAGGCCACTCGGTCCGTAATACGCTACATCGGATTCCTGCAGGCTAATTACTCGTCAGTGGCTCCAATTCTATCTGAAGCAGCTTGGTGCGGTGAGTATGCGCCTCAGAATGGAGACATACCACCCTTGGACAGCATGGTCAGAGGTGGCGTCTTGTCTAGAAGAAAAGCTTGATAGAATTTCGCAGTCATTCCCAAATAACAGCCTCGGGTTCCTTTTCTTGATCAACAATTTATACTATCTGATGGAGCAGCTTGGTCCAATGAATTGTCTCAACTTCAATATTTCAGCCCTCTCTAGCAAAATCAAAAATATATAGAGTATTATCTGCAGGTGTCTTGGGCACCAGTGTTGCTATGCTTGCATATTAGTCATACTACTACACCTCTTCGGTTGGGTATATACTGCTCCCCATTGCCTAAATTCGACTCGGAGTTTCTGAAAATCTACGAGATCCAAAAATTCTGGAAGGTCCCGGACCCTAAGCTGAGGGAAATCCTGCGCAGATCTGTCACCGAGAAGGTCATTTCAGGCTTGACAGAATACTTGAGGGATACTAATACTGTTGGGGACAACCTAGGAAGCACTTTCACCCCTCAACAGCTGAGGAGATGTTGAAAGAGCTATTTGAAGGATGAACCAGTGCTTTCTAAGATAAGGTACCTGCTCTTCATATTTGCATGATCTTTTTTTTTTAAACGAGATGATCTTTCTTTTGCATTCAAAGTAAACATCATAGACCATAACTTTTTATCCGGAAATTAATATTAGATGAATTCGCTCCAGTCCGACGTGTAGTGATTTTTTTATCATATTGATGTTATCTTATGGAGGGTCCATTACAAACTCACGCCTGCTTTCTGTTTGCTATTTGTATTTGTTCATTCCATTGCGATCCCCAGTTCAGGTCGATCAGGAGATCAAAGCAGAGACTTGAATACGTAGGGGTGTGTGGAGGTCCAGAGTTACCTTTTAGTTCCATAATTATTGTATCTTATTATTCGAAAAATGATTATTGTATCTTTCTGTTGAGTTTTGAGTTGCACCCTTTTATGTAATATCAACTACTATGTAAGAATCTATTTGCTCTTCCTACTTGAATGACATAGTAGCGCTCCTGCAAGTTTCTCAAAAAAAAAGATTAAATGTTAAATCCATTTTGTTTCTTAGAACATCGATCCATTTGTTGACCTGTTTAATATTAATGTAACTTTATCTTTTTTTCTCAATATTCAACATTTTTCTTGAGTAGCAATCGTGAAGCTAAAACAATTTTTATATAAATTGCCCACCTACGTTGCTATAAAAAATAATTTAATAGGTCGTTTTGAATTTTCTAAATTTATAAATTTTGCTATGTATTTAGACATAGTGTATATCTAGATGCATAGAAAAAACTATAAAAGCCAAAATATTAAACATCAGTACCAGTCAAGGAAGCCGAGTTTAGTACCGATTCGATTTCGATCAGTACTTAAACACGCTATTTAGTGCCGGCCGGTAACACCGACCGATAGCGTGCTAAAAAATAGCCAGGAGGCTCGCACACACGCATCATCGCAAGTTGTTACAAGTCACGCGATTTTTTCACGCATAAATGTGCGTGCGCAGACGCGAGGATTCGAACCCACGACCTCTGGCCTTATGCGAAGCTACCTTGCCATCCCAACTATGCATCACGTGTGATTGAGTTGGAGATGTTTTTTTTCTTTTGAAGTAACTCGTGGAGTACCATTTAGTACCGGGCCTGTGGGATTTTGGTACCTGGGGGCCCCTCACCGACCAGGATTATACTCGGCCTGGGTCCACGTCTGACAGCGATGTGGGCCGACCCATGGCCGGGCCCACAAGACAGCCCAAGTTTGGCGCACAAGACTACGAAGACTTAACCCGCAAGGCGTGCGGTGTGACGCCCGCGTCAAGCGAGATACGAGCGACCTAACTGGCAGATCGCGCCCGGATATCTTGGAGATTACGTCGTAGCCGACTCGGATTGCCTTCCAAACTGTAAACCGATAGGATTAGATCTCAACCGACTTGTAACCCTAGGCCGTCAGCCTATATAAGGCGGCCTAGGTCAACCCCTTAAGGGCATCCCATCCAATCCCATCACGCCTCATATCTCGCATCCCTCTCATCCATTGTAACCACTCATAGACTCGCCATTGCTCAAGAGCTTTGGCCAGTTCGTCAATACAAGACACCACCGAACACAGGACGTAGGGTTTGTGCCTCCCGGCCACCTGAACCTGTATAGACCTTGCGTCTCTTGTGTTACCTCGAGCTCCCTAGCCTTGCGATCACCCTTGCCAATAAATCTACCACTTGGGTACCCCCCTAGTGGATTGCCGGTCCTAGAGTCCGACAGTTGGCGCGCCAGGTAGGGGAATTGCAGGGCATCTACAGCTAGCTCGATAGCAGTTCCTTCCCGCGGCGTCATCTTCCCTGAAACCCTCAAGGAGGTTCCTGAGCACGTTGAGGGGATCAGCTTCTTCGCAGAAACCCACAGCTGCGATGCCGTCAGCCCCGGCTCGGTCGGCAATGCCGCATCTGACCCGACGCTTGACGCGCTCTTCGATCCAACCGGATCCAACGATGAGGTCCTGGAGGCACGCCCTTGGATCGTCATCCCGCTCTTCCACCGGCAGGGTGTGCTGGCCTTGAGGGACAGGGTCCCGGATCTGTTACCCCGGCGCAGGTTTCCGTCACCCGGCGAGATCGTCGCCGGGTTAGATCGCATCTACGACACCCTCTCCGACTGCGTCGCCATGTCGGAGCAGGCCCTGCGCGGGTCGGCCGCTCGCTTTCCATTCGGCCTGAAGAACGCCACCGCTACATACTCGGACGGCCTGCGCAGGTCGCCGGCATGGGCCCCATCTGAAAACCCAGTCCACCCCACCCAGTATCCAGAAGGTGGCGAGTTCCAGGTCACAGTCCGCACCCTTACAGCGGATCAGGCCACTGTAAAAAAGACCACGACACTTCCCCACGTCGGGAGGTGTTCGTCTCTGAAGATAAGTCCACCCAAGATGGTGAGACGAACACCATGGGGGATCGGCGGAGGCAGCGCAACCAGGAGAAGGCGTGCCAGCGCGCGCGCGAGGCTCAGGCTGCGGCAGCCGCTGCCGCGGCCGTCCCTCAACGGCGTCAACCCCCCGCAGGCGACGTTGTCAATGACAATGTGGCCGACAACAATCAGCGCCATGGCGCCGACAACGACTATGATCAGCGCTACGACAACGACGCCGACAACGATGACCGCCACAACGGTGGTCGGCAGGAACCCCGCGGACGCCGTGATGCCCGCATCGCGCCCAGGAACCTCGAAGCCGACTTCCGAAGGGCATACAGGACTACCCAAGCTAATGTCGCCGCCGCTCTAGCAGAGTTAGCGTATGTCGACGATAACCCGGCGATCCGCCGTGCAAGAGAACGACTCGAGGCTGCTCAGGAGCAGGTCGAGAGGTCATACCAATCTGGACGCTGGCACTCTGGCAGGGCCGATAGCAACCGCTCGGGACACAGTCGGTCGGGTCAACACAGACGCCGACAGGACGAACCCCAGCTCCAGCCTATCAACGAAGAGGTTGACCAGCACAACCCCGAGGCAGAAGACAACGAGCCTGGCGATGGGCGCAACCCCCGCAACAGGCGTGACCCCCAAGAGCAACCCCGCCAGCCAGGCGACCGGCGGGCAGACCAGAACCAGCAGGCCGCAGGAGATCTCCACGGCCGGCTAGAACAACGTGCTCACGACCTTCAACCAGGCCTCGAAGACCGCCACGCTGCGCGCGACATCGCAGAGCTGGCACGGCGCGCCCGCTACGATGAGGACTACGGCCCCCCCACACAGGCGGGGGCGCGGCACGAACGGCAACGACGCCGAAGCAGCAGAAGAGGAGCAACGTGCCTTCAACGAGCTCATGGAGCATGATCGCTACGATCAAGAGTTCGGTGCCCCATGTGACGACAACCGACCCAATCCAGAACCAAGGCGCGTAGAGCGCGTCCGATTCAGAGCCGAAGCCGGTCGGCTCCCACGCTACGAGAGAGTCCAGGGTGATGACGACCGTTTCGATGGGTTCGTCGCCTTCACGCCACGCCTACGAGCCGTCATCTACCCGGACGGTTTCAAACCCACTCAGGTGGAGAAGTACAATGGGCGATCCGACCCAAAGCTGTGGCTCAAGCAGTATCACACAGCCGTCCGAGTCGCACACGGCTCCAACGACCAGGCGCCCGCCTACTTCCCAGTAATGCTCGGACCGAAAGCCTAGCTCTGGTTTGAGGGCCTACCCCGCAACTCCATCGACAGCTGGCAAGATCTTTGCGCAGTGTTCTCCAAGAACTACCAGGCCAGTTACACACCCCCTGGTTCACGCTACGACCTTGACAACGTCAAGCAAAGAAGGGTGAAAGCCTCAGAGACTACGCCAACCGCTTCTTCGACAGCCGTAACAAGCTTACGGACGTCACGGATCAGGAGGTCATCGACGCCTTTAGTCGCGGGCTCGCACAGCCAGTGCTCTTTCGCACCCTGTTCAAGATCGATCCCAGCGACGTAGGAGAGCTTATGGATGTCGTAAAACTCGAAGCACGCACTGACGAAGCAGAGCAGGCCCAGTTCAAGAACAAGGGCAAGCACATCAATGAAGACGACTGCCCCAACCATGCCAGGAAGCATGAGTCGGCCAGAGTCAGAAGACAGGGCCCTGAACCCGTGGTGGCCGTAGCCGAAGGAGAAGACAAGACGGCTTCCCGATTCCTGCCGGAGGAGTTCCACGACACCCTCAACGACTTTTGCCCCTTCCACAAAAACGCCACACATTCCCTCCGCGAATGCCGCAACCTCCTGCAGGAACTCGGCGTCACCCGGCCACCCAAGAAACAGCGCATCCAAGGTGGGCAGCGCCATTACGACAACGCCCGGCCATTCAACGGCCGTCGAGACTACAACAACCGCAACAGCTACAGGTGTGGCGACTACAGGCGTGACGACTACAGACGCGACGACCGCCCATACAACCGTCCAAGGGACCACGACGACCGTCGTCATGACGACGAGAGGCGGCGTGAAGAACCCCGCAGAGAGCCGGCGCAGCAAGACAACCCCAATGGCGAGTTCCAGCCCGCCGACCGGGAGGTGCACGTCATCATTGGCGGCCCTAGCAAGACCAAGCGTCGCCAGAAGCTCCAAACTCGAGAAGTCAACCTCGTTTTCCACTCGGCCGGTTGAGTACCTCCAGTGGTCCGAGGTACCGATCTCCTTCAGCCGCGACAACCATTGGATCCACCTCCCAGAACCCGGCTCCTACCCCCTGGTGGTCGCCCCGGTGGTGGATCGAGTCCTACTCTCCAAGGCACTGGTGGACGGGGGCAGCGCCCTCAACCTCATCTTCACGGCCACGCTGAACAGCATGGGCTTTGACAACAACAGGCTTCAGGAAGCCACGGAACCTTTCTTTGGGATAGTACCCGGCAAGGCCTCGTACCCGGTCGGCCGTGTCACCCTGCCAGTCACCTTTGGCACGGCTGACAACTATCGAACGGAGCATATCCACTTCGAGGTGGTCGACTTCAAGAGCTCCTACCACGCCATCTTTGGCAGGCCCATGCTGGCCCGTTTCATGGCAATCCCCAACCACACGTACCTCGTCCTGAAGATGCCAGCCCCCAAAGGAGTCCTCACCATCCGGGGAGATGTGAAGATCTCCTTCGAGTGCGACAGCGAGGCGATCTGACTCGCTGAGTTGTCCCAGCAAGTCGGCAATAGCGAGCTCATGGTAGCCGTCGCAGCTACAGGCTCAAGTGGGCAGACGGACAAGGCGTTCCTCACCCATGGAACATTGAGCATCTCGTGAAGTTCTACGCCTAGATAACCATAGCTATGTACCTTTGTTCCCTCTCTTGATATGAATAAAGTTCATGCCTCTTGCTATCCTTTATTCCTCATGCTCGGGGACTGGGTCTTAACGGCCATGCGGCCCCCTAATTGCTAAAAACTAAACCCAGCAAAGGACATGCATCCGAATCAAGATAATCAACATAACACAATCCCTACTGTGGACTGAGCCAGGTTAACCCCATATGACTAAGCCACCCTAAACGCAACTCCCCGGGTTCCTGTACCCACCCGGCGCGCCGCCTACGAAGTAAGACTCCACGCAGAGCATCGTAGAGCGGTAAGCCGTCCTCCACGAGAGCAGTGGTCAGCCGGGCCAAAAGGGGTGACTTGCGATTTAAGGGGTCAGTCGGTTGGTGCCACATCCGGCAACGTTTTCAAACGGGCACGCTTTCCCAAACAAGCTTAAATAAGCATCTTAATACATAAAAACTGACTGCATCCAGTTTCTACAGTTTCCAAAAGCTATATGATACAACTATCTACTTTACAATGTTTACAGGCCCAACTTGGTAGCCACTGTTTCGGCCGCAGGCACGAAGCTCTCCACCAACGGCTCGAACTCTGCCTCGGGAAGTCCGCGGCCATGCCCTCTTGGACCCGCTCCACCGGCAGCCTCGGATACTGCGTCTTCAAGACCGCAAGCACCCGACTCCCTACGCCCACCGCCAGTCTCCTTCAAGAGCCGGGTGACACGGGACGGCGCCGCACGAAGCCGCTCCGCTACTGACAGAGTACTAGGGCACTCTTCAAGCGGCATCAACGCCCCGACGTTCTCCTCGGCAGCACCCCGCAGCTCCGCCAACTCCGCTTGCAAATCTGATCAGGATGCAATTAGGGGACAGCAAGATACTTTTCCTCAAGGCTGGGACAGGATCTCACCTTGAACAACTTTCCGGTGCTCGGCCGCCGCTCGCTGCTTCTCCTCCTCGACCTGACGAAGCTTTTCTTCAAGCGCCGACTGCTTTTGGGTCAGCTTGCCGACCTGGGCATTCAGCGCTTTCTCCTTCTTTTCTGCGCCTACAGTCACGACTCGGCACAGTTCAGTACGAACTCGTTAAGGCGGACAATTACACGTCAAGAACGTTCACCTACCTCTCAAGAAATGCTCCATGTCCGCCTGGAGCTCACAGGTTCAGCTTGGCCGTCAATTCAATCTCCCGCTCCTTCTCGGCCATGGCCGCCCGCGTTTCCCCAGCCATGGTTTTAACCCTGGCCCTCAGCCCCTTCAGTTCACCAAGCTGGGCCTCCGCCTCCTGGACAATGTCCACGCCCCGTTTCGCGTGGGCGAGCAACTTCTGCGCCAAATCATTAAATTTCACATGCCCATCATCGCAAAAGCATAAAGGGACGGTCCACGATGCCGAAAGCATACCTGGACTGCGCCGACGACAATGTTGCCGGCCTGCTGCAACTTCCCTAGCTCGGCGCTAAGGGACTGGGTGAGCGCCATCACCTCTGCAGCCCTCTGGCCTCCTTCCAACCCGGTGACCGCCTCCAAACTCGGCATGTCCGGGTCAGGGTTGCCGAGACCGGCGTCAGCGCCGCCTTCATCCTCAACTCCTCGCGGGAGCGGATCGTGTACCTCCGGCACAACGTTGGAGCGCCCAGCTGACGGCCCGCTGCCAGCCGGGACATCCTCTGCACCCAGGGTCGGCGTTGCGCCCGCCCAGGTGGCGCGCCACCCCCTGCTCCCGTGCCACGCGCCGCCTGACTCCCCCCAGGAGCCGAGTTACTCTCCTCCTCGTGCGCGCGAGCTTGGGCGTCCGGCTCACCCGACGGTACTCGGCCCCCAGGCCCGGGTCGCGGCTCCTCCGCCCCATCTAGTGTCTGGTCGGCAGGCCTGACACAGACACAATGAAGAGTTACTCGTGCACAACATACGACAAGATTCAAAGCATTAAGATAACGGACACTCACCTCGAACTCTTGAAGGTCCGAAACCTCAGGCCTACAGGCCTCACCACAGGCGGCGGCGCCACTGACCTCTGCACCGCCGGAGGAGGCGCTTGCTGTGCCACGCTACCTACAGCAGCATCCGTGTCCTCGGACGTGCGTTGTCTAGATGGCGTGTCCTCCGCCTCGGCAGCTGATGACTCCCCCTCACTGCTAGCCAGCGGACTCCGCCCATGCCGGCTTGGTCCGCCCGCAGGCGCGCCAGCAGTCCTTTGGACCCGGCGCTTGCGGACGGCTTGCCTTGTTCGCCGCGGCGCCATGGTCTCTACAACCTCCGTATCACCCACTTCTTCGTCTTCCAACTCGCCGACCCGCTCCTCCAACTCCCAGTCCATGTCTGTCGGCGGCTGCCGTACTTGGGCCGCCGCAGACGACCCGGCGCCCTCGTCCATCACCTTTTGTGCCCTGTCCCGTGGCATGGCCACTGGAACAGGACAGAAGTACTTTGCGAGGAGCTCCTGCACCATGACAAATGTCAGCTTATTCCCATAATGCAAGCAAACATGTAACTCGCCCAAAGAAACTTACCGGGTCAGCCGGGTTCTTCAGCGAAAAAGCACTCGGCGCCTTGAGATTGTTGATCGCCCCCTTCATGAAGTGGGAGATCCTTTCCTTCGCCTCTTCTCCCGACACCACTCGCGCTTGCTCCCGAGTCGGGTCTGTCGGCCCCCAGTACTCATATGCCAGGGAGAACCCGGTCCTTGATTTGGCTAGGGTCAGGCGCTGGCAGAACGACAGCATCACCGCGCTCGCAGTCAACCCTGCCGCCTTCTGCTTCGCAAGCATCGCCAGAAGTTCATCTGTCTCCCCCACTAACCCGCTCTCCAACACGGCGTCCCAACACGGCAGCACTACTGGGGGGTGTCCAGTCCGACTTGGCACGGCCGGCTCATGGTTGCCGATATAAAACCAATCATTGTTCCAACCCTTGTTGGAATCGTTGGAGTCCAGAACAAGATATCTCTTGCTCATCCCGGACCGCAGTGCAAACCCGGCTCCGCCGACAACCTTTGGGGGACCAGCGCCTCCCCAACTAGCTCCTATCGACTTCAACTTGTACAACCACCTCCACAAGTTGAAGTGCGGGGGAATTCCAAGATATGCCTCGCAGACATGGATGAAGACTGCGATGCACAAAATTGAGGTTGGATTCAGATGCGTCACCTCAATCTTGTAGTACTCGAGTAGGCCGCGGAAGAAGTCGCCCGTGGGGATTCCAAATCCGCGCTCGAAGAATGATGTGAAGACCGTAGTCTCCTCGGTGTTCTCCCAAGGCCGGCGGTCCTTCCCCGGCACCCGCCATTGCAACTGCTCCTTGGAGCCCATCAGGCCACGTGCCTCCATCGCCTTCAACTGCGCCTCCGTGACGCGCGACGGCGACCAGTGCTGCTCTTGATCCGGCACCATCTCCTCCTCCCCTGCAATGGGACTGACGACCTCCTCCGCCGCGTCTGCGGCCGCATCCTGCTCTCTCTAACTTCCGGCCATCCTCTTCGACCGGAAAGTGACTAGTTTCTTCACTCGCATCCACACGCTCACGAAGCGTGCACCCCCGACTACGGCGGCGATTCACAAGATCTAGCAATTCGCGGCGGTGCACTAGAACGGCGGAAATGGCTGTGGCTGCGGCGGCGACTGATGAGAGAATGAAGAAGACGACTGCAGGTAAAAACCGCCTTCCTTTTATTTACTAATAACCCTAACCCTAACCGCGCCGTCCGAAGCGGACGGAATCCGCGGCGGGGCCGTTAGCGGTCCAACGGGCGGATCTAACGGCGATAACTTTAACGGCTCGAACCGGCGCTACCACGCCACGGTCGGCGCGTCCAAGAGACCAAGCCAGCCTCGTATACTCAGGGACTGGGCGCCTCAATTCTACTCGGCGTGTCCAAGAGACCAAGCCAGCCTCGTATACTCGGGGACTGGGCGCCTCAATTCTACTCGGCGCGTCCAAGAGACCAAGCCAGCCTCGTATACTCGGGGACTGGGCGCCTCAATTCTACTCGGCGCGTCCAAGAGACCAAGGCCAGCCTCGTATACTCGGGGACTGGGCGCCTCAATTTCACTCGGCGCGCAACCACACCCATACGCCTGGGAGCCGGGTCTTATTTTTATTTCACTCGGCAGGATAATACAATGTGCATTTCTTAGACAGAAATATGTACATAAAGTGATGCGGCCACTCGCCGCTTACAAACAAGCAAAGATATTTGCACCAACTTGGTGCATATACATAAACACCAGTGTGCCATCTGCTACATGCCTATGCAACTTGGTCCACATGACCTCATCGCAAGTTTTCTTGTAGCATCCGGACAACAACTGATGTTCTTGCGGAAGGGAAGTAGAAGGCTGGCAGCATTCAGGTTTCCCTCGGCACCGGCGATGCTGTGATGTGCACAGCTCCTGCGCCGCCTGCTACGCTCATAGCAGGATCAGGGCCACCAGCTGTCCAGGCTCTCCTCCCTCCGCTCGCAAGCTTTCTTCTAGCACCATGGATGACAGCTCCCGACTTCTTCTCCGGCGAACGAGCGGCCTTCCCTCCCCCGAAGAATATTTTTACTTGGCTACCTTTCATCTCCCACACTTTGATGTCTCCTCTCAAGACCCATGGGCCTCCTTTTATAGTGCCCGCGGCTGTGCATGCACAGGCCACCGTTACTGTTCGCGCGTGACTTCCGGATTGCGGCAAATCCGGCCCCAATGCGCTGGCCCGCCTTTATGTCGCTTTAATGCTTTTGACTGTCTCGTGCATGCATGCATGCGACGATCACGGGATTCCTATTCGTGTCTTGACCAGCCAGGCTGTCGTGGCGTTCTTATCCTTTGGGCGGCCCAGCAGCTTTTTAGGCTTGGATTATTTTTCTTCTTTGACATTGGTCCGATTATGCTAATCCCACCAATGCTCGGGGACTACTCCATATGGAGAGCTCCTTTCAGTCGCTCTCCATATGCCCGACAAGTCGGGTCATTTTTTCTTGAAGTGACTCGGCACCATCAGGAGTTCGACTCGGCCACCAGCTGGCACCAGGGTTTTTTTTACCGTTCGTAACCGGTCCGGTTTGACCGGTTACCGGTCAAACCGGTCCGGTCCGGTAGCATAATAGGGCCGGTTACCGCTCAAAACCGACCCTACCAAACCGCTCCTACTGGTTAACCGGCCGGTTTGACCGGTTTACCGGACCGGTTTTTATTCCCGAAAAAACCGGTACTGTAGCGAAAAATTTAACCCTGGCTGGCACCCAGCCACACGGGTCTGACCCGATTTTAATCAGCATCGCACACCCTTGTGTCGGCCTAGTGATGAAGATGCTTCAACCATGATCAAGATGTTTCAACCATTTCAACCATTTCTGCCTGGGAACTGGCCTGCCCAAATAAATGGCACCGCGTCAGTGGTGACGAGCGGGTAGCGTAATACGTTGCATAATTGGTATTACTAGTACTAGTCTACCACCATTCCTATCGGGTCTCACTCGAGTCAACAACGACGCGTTTGTTGGCTGGATAGCACAGCGAGGTAAGGTAGGTCTCATGGCGGCGGCCCGGCGGAGAGCATGGACATGGAGGTGGTGGTGGGTCTCATCCACAGACCGAGGAGCCGGCGCCGGCGATTCGCTGCAGCCTACTCCTGGTCACCCGAATCAGCGATCGGATCTGGTGGAAAGCAGCAACAACTTTGGCAGCGGTCACACCACAGGTACCACCCTCTCGATCAACACCCACACCACCACATCATCAGATCGAGTGCTAGAATCTGCCCGTGTTTTCCGTCATCCGTCTGTGTTTGTCCCCACGCCGCCGGCGGTCGTGCAAGAAAAAGCGGAGGAGGAGAAGCTCGACCAAGGAAGAGGCAACAAGTTCCTGGAGGAAGAGAGGGCGAAGACGCGCGAGCACATCAGGGTCCTTGTCCGTGGAGCCGGTGGCCTGGACAGGTGGCTGTCGGAGCTGCGCGTCGGCTGGGTTCTCAACTCCGGTGAAGTACTCGATGCATCTGCACGGAGACGATTCCAGTATTGTGCAGAGGGCTGGATCCTGGCTGTATATGTGATCAGCAGATCCATCTCTAGCTTCAATGGATGGTGCTGTCCCCAGGAGGAAGCAGCCGTCTGGCCACCTGCTTCTGAATTGGTGCGCTTTGTCGTTGCAACCTTGCTGAAGATGCTCCCTTTTGTTGACACCATTGTTACTCTAAATACTACCATCGATAATCCTACCGCCACTGAACATCCTACTGTTTCTTGCTACGGGGGATTCAGTGCAGTGCCTCCAGCTGACAAGTTCCAGGCACTGGTAGACGTGCGTGACGCTCTCTCCAGGGTCTCCGAAAGGGCCCAACTTTGGGCCTCATGGCTTGATTTGTCAGCCGATGTGGAAGCTGCTCGGAGGATTAGTGAGATAAGTTGCATCTTGTTAGCAGAATTGGGCAAGTTGGATGAGGCCATATGGGATACAAGGCGGCACATGGGGGACCGAATCATGACCTTGTTGATGGACGACGACGGTGACTCTCCATGGAGAGCTCGAGTTCACCAAAGGTCAGCAGATATTCACAAGGCCACTCGGTCCATAATGAGCTACATCAATGCGCTGTCGACTAGTTACGACATGCCAGGGATTCCTACTGCCACTCAGCCCAAAAATATGACTCCTTTGACCAACCTGATCATGGAGATGGTTCATTCCCTTGAAGAGAAAATTGAGAGAAAGTCCCTATCATTCCATGATCATAGCCTCAAGTTCCTATTCTTGATCAACAATTCCTACTTCATGTGGCAGCAGCTTCATGCAAATCGGCTTTTGAGGACGACGGCCCTCGCTCTTAAGATCGACGACTACATAAAGAGCTATGTCCAAGTATCTTGGACACCGGTCTTGAAATGTTTGCATAATAATCGTGCACCTTGTTGCTTCTCGATACATTCACCATTGCATAGGTTCGAGTCAGAATTTCAGAAGACCTACAGAGCCCAGAAGCTATGGAGAGTCACGGACCCTAAGCTGAGGAAGAGGCTGCGGAAAGCCATCATCGAGGAAGTCGTTCCGGGCATCACAGAGTTCTTGGAGGATAACAGTAGTATCAGCAACCCAGAAGTCAGTCCCGAGAAGCTGGAAGAGATGTTGGAAGAGTTATTTGAAGGATAAACATACAGGTGCACCAAAAAGAGACAAGTTATTATCACACGTTTAGTTAAATTAATTCTGCTTCATCTGCGTCCATTGTTGTATCCCGGTTTCAGTAAAATGATGAACCACTTCACTCCTGGGACTCTATGTGAAGCAACCGAAAGGCTGAAAGTAGTACAAGTTAATTTGTTTTCGCTGCTGTACACGTGTTGCACTTCAAGAATCTGTAATTGAGTAAGATTTCGCTCTCTGTGATATACTGATGATATTTATATAGCTGCAACAGGGCAGGGTTAGTCCAAAAACGTGCAATCGAGTTCCTGCTCCAAATGTAAGGGTAGCTTAACAAATGGAAACCTGAGCACTCTGATGGTACGCTGTCAATGGCCTTGTTTAGTTTCAAAATCCAAAATCCAAAATGAATGTTTAGACACATGTATGAGGTACTAAATGTAGGTAAAAAACAAATCGCATTATATAGATGGACTGGAATTTGCGAGACGAATCCAATGAGTCTAATTAGGCCGTGATTAGACACTAAATTGCTACAGTAATGCTATAGTAAACATGTTCTAATGACAGATTAATTAGGTTCTTTAGGTTCGTCTCGCGAATTCCAAACGTAATCTGCAATTAGTTTTTTAATTAGTCTATGTTTAATACTTCAAATGTGAAAAGATTCCCTTCCAAAATATTTTCACCGCGGAACTAAACACGGCCAATGTGCCAAGCAAACACTTCTCCACTTCTCTTTTGCCCGTGTTTAGTTCGCGAAAACATTTCGTGAAAAGATTTCGGGTTTTGATTTTATCAATTTAGAAGTAGTAAATGTAGACGAAAAAGGTGGAAAGTTATATGGATAGGTTGGAAATCTCGAGACGAATCTAACGATGGTAATTAGAGGGTAATTAATCCATAATTAGCGGATGATTACTTTAGCACTACTGTTGCAAATCATGGCTTAAGTAGACTCATTAGATTCGTCTCGCGATTTACAGTCTATTCATATAACTTTTCACTTTTTTTCGTTTACATTTAATACTTCATGCATCAAAGATTCTCCTTTGATGTGATGGATGAAAATATTTCGAGTGGAAACTAAACATGGCCAAAACACTGTTTTGCTCCGCTCTGATTTGTTTTGTGGCGTGTGGCAGACCAAGATCGGTCTTATCCCTCCGCCGGACAATCTGTTCCTTTTTCTCTGCGTGTAACAAATCCGATTTTTTTACCGGGAATAATCGGGGGATGTATGTATTACATGTCTTTCTTTTCATACGAAATAAAGTACATTTCAAACCTTGATCGACATTGCTCCTCCGTGTCGTCATCCACCCGATTACGACTTTGGCTGTGTTTAGTTCGCGAAAACATCTCGTGAAAAGATTTCGGGTTTTGATTTTATCAATTTAGAAGTATTAAATATAGACGAAAAAGGTGGAAAGTTATATGGATAGGTTGGAAATCTCGAGACGAATCTAACGACGGTAATTAGAGGGTAATTAATCCATAATTAGCGGATGATTACTGTAGCACTGCTGTTGCAAATCATGGATTAAGTAGACTCATTAGATTCGTCTCGCGATTTACAATCTATCCATATAACTTTTCACCTTTTTCGTTTACATTTAATACTTCATGTATCAAAGATTCTCCTTTAATGTGATGGATGAAAATATTTCACGTGGAAACTAATCATGCCTTTGGAAGAAAAAAGCAAGGAATTTCTGTCGATTGGGACCACACGGAAAGGAAACAGGAGAGAGAGTGACTCAACTCCTTCGGTGCATGCATTATCGACAGGTCTAATCACGTCAGGTCCGGTGTCAAACACGCTACGTCGGTCAGCAATGTGTTGCCCCGGCGTGCAATTAGTGGAAGTTTTACGCAATTACATAGAATGACACCTCATCTAAAACATGTTGAAACCGTAATTTAACACCATCTCTCAATGCATAGTTTCATCCATTGTTGTTTTTAAGGTTACATGCAAGACACAAACTGTCTACTAGGTAATACTGTGTAGAGAGAGTTTCATCACCATGAAACTCATTTCACCTCTCTCTTCATTCATACATTGTCACATCTTCAAGCGTGTTGGCATGACAGCCTATTTAATGACCATAAAACTCCCACTGAGACTGGCCTAAGGCGCGCACGCATAACAAGATTCAAACTTCACAATTGTTTACCAATAATTTATCTAGCAACTTTTATCTTTTATAATGCAAATTTGAAATGGATAGTTTTCAAATGAAATATACTCTCTAGTGATAAAAAACTTTATAATCATAAATAATATAATATAAGATAAATAAACAATCAAAATGTAATTTAGGAGACTGTCAGATCACGCCTTATAAATAGAAACGGAGGGCCGATGAAGCACTACACGTTTGTGTTTGGCTGCTGTGTACATTTGTTGCACTTTACAAAATCTGTACTTGTCAGGTGTTAAGTTCTTATAATGTATTGGCAAAAAAAGCTCATGTAGTTCGCTAGTACGACTGCTCATGTGCGATTTTATTACGATGTTGGTCATGGATTTGCAGCAAGCACTTGCTAGCAATACGAAGGGCAGGACTGAAGTATTCATACGGGGCAAAACGTGCGAGTTTCTGCTCCATATGTGACGGTAGCCTGACATGTGGAAACCTAAGCATCCAATGCATAGAGCAAACACTTTTAACTTAACTTTTTTATTAGTCTCATCACTAAAACTTGCTAAAATCTGAATCAATCCAAACCCTTGGAACCTTCCTAAAATAAATGTTAGACTTTAAGGGCTCATTCGGTTTTAGTGGAATGATTCCACCCGAATTGAGATCAATATAGCATAAACTTTATGAAAGTTATAATAAGAGACCGGGATTTATTTCGGGTGGGTAACTGTTGACGCAAAAATCGGGACTTGACAGATGCGCGAACACATGAGCGAAGGCGTGGCCTTGAGAACCGAGACGTGTCAGTCAATCTGACATGTTTATTGACAAGGACAAAAATCGGAGGTTAAGAAAGAGCTAGAAAGCCGATTCTTTCGTCAGTGAAAACGGATGTGAAAAGATTGATTTCGATATGCAGCGAGACAGCTACGAAAGCCGATTCCGATATTCAAACAGCAGAGAGCCGATTGAAAGCTAAACAATAAAAGATAACTATAAAAACGATCCGATAGAGCTTAGAGTAACAACACTTAAAACAAGTTAAATAGCTATTATGTAGAATCGGTGATAGAGCGTTCAACAGAGCCGATTAGATCGTGTTCTAAGCTGGATAAGGGGTGATAAAAGTTAAAAATAACAAGAAACTTGTAAATCTAGCTGATATCGATAACTGTCGAATAAATCTAAACGAAGCAACAGCGATGCGCCCGGATGCTAAAGGTTAGATGTTACTCAGTAGGGGTAGAACTCACGAGCAAGCGTTTGGGGATCGAAATCGCCTCAACTCGCCCAGGAGAACTTGAATCCATGCACGACCCTTGGGGATCGAAATCGCCTCAACTCGCAAGAGAACCCGAAAAAAAAGCTTTGGCGAAGTCGCTGACTTTAAAATAAATCGCAAGAAGTAAATGTTTGTTGTATTGAATGTGTATTATTCTTCTCATGATCCTCAGGGTTTATATTTATACCCTGAAATTACAAACTCCTAGTCGAGTACGACATGGTTAAATTTGACGCAAAAGAAAGAAACTCTCTAAAGATGATAAACTAAAACTATTATTTAAAAGATACATAAAGCGGCTCAACTTGGCCCAATTAAGCCCGTAGAGTAGCTATCTGAATCGGACATCTTTTCAGCCTGTTCACTCCGATCTTGGCCCTTGCCACCCAGCATCTGATTCCGATCCAGAATCTCCTCTTTCTTTCCCTTTCTTGATGCCGATTTGAGACGTGTCAAAAAACTGCGTCAACAAGAACCAATTTAGGGCTCGTTCGGTTTTAGTGGAACGGTTCCACCCGAATTGAGATCAATATAGTACAAACTTTATGAAAGTTACAATAAGGGACCGGGAATTATTCCGGGTGGGGAACTAATTTACTAATGATAGGGACAACAAAAGACCCGGATTGGTTCCCTAACTCTTGACTAGTGGATTGGTTCTCGGTCTCTTGTTGTCTCTATCATGAGTAAATTGGTTCTTCATCCGGAATAAATCCCGGTCTCTCATTATAACTATAATAAAGTTTGTACTATATTGATCTCAATCCGAGTGGAACCATTCCAATGAAAACGAACGAGCCTTTACTCATGATAGGGACAACAAAAGACCTGAATTGGTTCCCCACCTCTTGACTAGTGGATTGGTTCCCGGTCTCTTGTTGTCCCTATCATGAGTAAACTGGTTTTTCATCCGGAATAAATCTCGGTATCTCATTATAACTATCATAAAGTTTGTATTATATTGATCTCAATCCGGGTGGAACCATTATTCTAATGAAAACGAACGAGCCCTAAATAGTATTGGGCCGAAACCTCCTCACTCGCTCGGCTCAAACATCATAGTGGCCCAGCTCCCATTTTTGACCTAGCACGGCATGGGCCCAAACTAACCCGGCACATCTCTCTCTCGCGCGAAGAAACTCCGCTGCCGGAGGATTAATCGCGCCGCCGCTGTTGGCGCACGGATCATTGTAGCTCTTCCCTTAGAGCATTCCCCCAAGGTTTATCAATCCGTGGATTGACAGCGAAGTACCTAGGGTTTTCCATCTAATCTAATAGATCTAATCCTAACATTAAGCGTTGATTGCATAGAGAAGGTAAACCCAATAGATATGAATTAATGTATAAAGGTTGATCTCATCCATAAGCATAGGCAAAGGTAAGGCGCAACCAAAAGGATAACTCGGCCTATCGTCTTCTAGTTGCAGTTTTAGCCAAGAACGGTAAACACATCAAGCATCTCATTCGAAGCCTTTTTAAATCACCACCTCCGGTCAAATCCCCGAGAACTACCACCCTACATAGGCCACGCCCTGTCACGACACTCGTTATCGGCATAGCAATTACAAGGGCACGTTCGAAGAACGTGTTGTACTCCTTGGTAGATCCGGTATGAACTCCTAGCCCCCATGGCTACAAGAACACCCCGAGCAATCTATCCCAAGAATAGATTGAAGGTAAAGCAAACCCAAGAAAGCACAAGATCATAGAAGGAGATACTTTGATCGCTAAGGAATCGGATGACAAGATGATCATTACACAAATGAAGTATTCATTACACCATCACCTCTAAGTACATACCATAGACGATGAATGATTGTCTCTTGAACTCCACCATAGCACAACCACGCAGGGAGGCCATGGTGGCTAGGGTCGGCCTAGGCCATCCCCTAGACAACTTCGAGGACTTGCGACGGCCGTCGTCTCCCTCCGGTGCTCCCTTCTAGGTTTCACCGACTTCTGGTGAATGGATGATGCCCTCCTCTAGAAGACGAGATATTTATATGCCGAGGAAACCCTAGCTCAAAGGGGAGACCGAACCGACCCAAAAAAGGCTTGGGCGGCGCAGCCAAGGGGGTCTTGGCCGCGCGGCCAAGGGCCTTTTTGCCCCCCCCCCCTCAGGCCCATCTTTCACGTGCAAGCTTCTCTGATGTTCAATATACTGCGTTCCAATTCTTGTGGGCTTTGGACGTCATTTGCTTCGGGATATGGATGGGTCTTTATGTGTCCTCAGAGTCTGCGCTGGATTTGCCTTCCTCCGGCCTTATCTTCAATTAAGCCTTGTCTAAGGTGGCCCGTTGGAGTAGAGCACGAACGGGCTTTGGTTCTTGTGGGCTTCATTAGGGCTTTTGGCCTTCATCTTGCCGTGTTGTTGCTAGTTCCCAGATTCAGCCCATATTCGCTCCAAAATAGCCAAATACCCTGCGTAAACCAAAATGCTCCAAGAATATGTGCACAAGCGGAAACGGGGTTATTTCAGTGCCAAGTGGTGGGGTTAGTATAAATATTAGTCCAAAAACATAACCTAGATGGCACTAAAAGTGTGTCATTTAACAGCGTCAACAATCCCCCCATGCTTAAACCTTGCTCATCCTCGAGTAAGTCCAGGAACATGCTTACCATAGAAATCAGTGTTGCCCTTCAATGCCTTCCATGCACTTAGTCATACACAACAAAACACATTGCTCTCTCAAGTGTTTAGAATTTAAAGTTCAAGTTGTAACCGGCTACTTTTCTCTATGGAAGATAGACTAACAATAAAGCACAAGCCACAATTAAATAAATATAATGCTCTCGAATTTAAGCGAACTTCAAACCTTTACCTTGTTCCATCGTGAGGAGTTTTCAAAAACATACACATCAAACATAAGTGAGGTTCTCTTGCAAAAGTTCATGGAAACTCTCATCTCATCAAGTCGCTCAAGACTATACTAGATCATTCTCAACCTATTCTACTCATATATGAATGTGGAAGGCTTATATAGAGCTTGTTAGGTTAAAACAATCCTAGCAAAACATTATATCTGAAATATTGTCAAACCACCGGAAGCCATGAAAAAATTGAGGTTTCCTTGTTCCCTACGCGGCCGTCGCTCCCGTCCGAGCTCTACGTGCACTGCCCGGAGCTCTGCCTCACCGTCCTCCCCCGTGTCATCCACACGACGGAGGATCTCTTGCTCCTCCGCGTCGCTGTCGATTGCCCACCCAACTTGAATGACTCCTCGTAGAGGGAATCCGACTACTTCGTCTACAGGGCCGGCATCCAAAGGGAGCCCTCGCTCCAGCGGCTCTCGCGCCCGCACCCCACCTTCTACGACGAGGACGTCAGCCTCCTCAGCCGCGGCGCCAACTGCATTGTCGCCGCGCTGGTGGCCGACACAGGCACGCCGCCGGCCTACGACTATGGCCTCCACATCTTCCACTCCGAGAACCCCTCCCAATGGATCCGTCGGAAGGTGTCGGCGACGGAGCCGATGCGTAGGCTTCCGCTGCTGATCCCCGACAACTCCAGCCGCATCCTTGACCACGAGACGAGCACCGTGGTCTCCATCGGTGGCGAAGGCGGCACCATGGGCTGGGCCGATCTCTGGCACGGCGCCCTTCTCTGCGATGTCCTCCGGGACAAGCCCACGCTTCGTGCCTGTGCCGATGCCGCTGGACCTGGTGAGCTGCGACAATGCCCGAGGGGATCAACTAGACTGTCTGATCCCCTTTCAGGGCATTGCCTTCGTAAAGGACAACCCCAACGGTGATGGTTGCCTCAAGCTTGTTCACATAGAAGCCAATGCCACTTTGGTTCCTGGTAACGAATACGATGACGAAGTAGGGTCTCCCAACTTCCAAATGCATGGCTGGACGATCCTCACATATACCAACACTGCCATGACGACCTCCTGGAAGGATTGGCGCAGGGATTGCTGGGTCCAAAGCTTCTGACATCACAATCGACACCCAGAGCTGCTGCAATCTGGACTCCTTGGCTCTGCACCAGGCGAAGCCTTGCACAACCTCTTGGTGTCCCACCCTGCTCTTGACATCTCTGCTAAAGCTGCTCATAAAGGTGTTGTTTACCTCATGGCCAGGAAGAAATACGAGCAACCCGAGGCATGGGTCCTTGCTCTTGACACGAAGAAAAAGACATTGTTGGGTGCAGCTGAGTTTGGCACTGAAAGGCAACCCTTTGCACCTGTCATGTATTGCCCTAGTGCCATTGCCAAGTATATGGATCCATAGATGGATACAAGTATGCAAATTCTTAATAAAGTGATGAGGAGGTGGATACATTATGCGAATGGACACACATAGCATCGTCGGTTATTGTTCTTGCTAGGTGGTTCCTTGCCCTTGTTATCTTGATTCTGAGCTAACTTCAACTTGTTAGTTTATGCAATGGCTTTCTTGCTCTTGTTTTGAGAAGGTCGTGCAATCTGGGCCAAGGGCGGTTCAACCGCCCTGGTGACCTGGTTAAACCGGGTATACCCAGACTCCATTTCACTTGGTGGAATCTTGCATTCATTGATCAAGTGGCCCTTCTCCTTACACCTGTAGCAGACTCTATGGGTTTCTCTGTATCTTTGTCTGCTTGCAAGCCTTGTTTGACTCTTTTGCTTGCGAGAACCATTTGATGAAAGATCTTCCAAGGGTGATTCTTTTGATCCTTTCATCTTTTCTTGAGTCTTGTAACTCTTGACTTGATCTTGTTGAGAATTTGAGCTAGTGACATTAGATCCCTTCTCAAGCTTCTTCACCATGTTGTCACGGTTATCTTGTGAAGGTTGCACTTGACTCTTGCTTCTCAATTTGATCAAGTCATCTTTTAGCTTTTGACCTCTTGCTTGACTTCATCATTTTCTTTTGCAATAAGGTCATCACGAGACTATAAATACATGCTCAATACTAGATTGGCTTGTTTGAGAATAACAAGATTTAGTGCAAGTGAGCATGTGCATGTGGGTGTGGGAGGTTGGTAAAGTTTTACCGATGTGATTACAACCTCATGAGCTATTTCTAGTGAAGCATATGAATGTACAAGCTTCTAATGAGAATATTCAAGTTCTTTATGAGTTCTAAGCGTGCTATCAGCCGCTTAGAATAATCATTACATGTCCCCCAACCGCTTCATCTTGCACGAAAAGTTGATAGTGTGGTCATGTCCTATTTATTGGTACTCTGCTTCCTTCGTTCATCCCCTGCATCTTATCTTATTTTTTGTCCATTTTTATTTGCAATGAAACCAAGAGGGTGGGCATGGAGGGACGGGGCGCTGCGAGCTTGTCAACCAAACGGTGCTTCAACAACTTTAGATAATCCCCGGAGATCAGAATCGCCTCGTCATTGCCTTCATTGCGCCTCAACTGGGACTAGGTCGTCGCCAACGACACCCCCGCCGGAACCCATTCATCAACATCAGCTTTATCGTCAAGCACGTACTCGGGCATTACCACTCCAACATAGCAATGGAGGGCGACTGCTTTGACCACACCTTCTTCGAGCGGCTTCCTGAAGCAGGAGACGTGGATATGTTTGATGGCTGCAGCTGAAAATGGAGGGGGCAGATGGTGAGCTTCTATCGTGTCGACGAGCTCCAGATGAAGACGGGTTGGCTTGGGGCCGTACAACCCGCGCCTCAACTGCTGCAGTGTTGCCCTTTCCCCAGGATATAAATCTGTAGGGTTGCTTGTGTGCAGTGACTGTGAATGCCGGAGTGTTTAATTATTAGCATGTTTATCTGTAACGTTCCGTACTGTGAACAACGTATTGTTTAATTATTTGCATGTTTATCTAGATTTATGCTTCGTGTTTTATCTTTTTTAGTATTTTGTGGACTCATTCTAAGCGGTCATACACATGCTGCTTGAAAATGAATACTAATCTAATCGGTCATGGACTATTTAGAATGATTCCGAGCCTATATCTAAAGCGGTCATTCGCTAACTCTAACCCTATCCGCTCCGCCCCAGCCGCCACCACGCGCCCACCACCACACACATCTAGATCTAGATCTCCTCCCATCTCCTCCTCCACCTCTTCTTGCGCCCTCCACACCTCCTTCACCATGGCGACACCTCGTCCATTTGAGGTCTGGCGCCACGCCAGTCCACATGACACCGCTGCCATCCTCGCGCACTATGCTTATCAGACGGCAAAGTTTGCCTTTTGTCGCTCCTTGCTCCATGCCTTCCCGTGGCCAAGATGAGGAAAGTCGTCATGCGCATAGAGGCAAGGGTTGCGTACAGGGCAATCTTGGCCATGAATGATTCTGTGTCGGTCGACCGTCGAAAGGAGCTACCGTTAAGATCCATTGTCAGGACCGTCAACACTGGCCGGGAAGTGGTGGGAGTAGAGGCTCTTCAGATGTTGTCCAGATTCTTCGTCATGGCGGCTGCCTACAGTCGACATGTCCAAACCCTTGCGCTCTTCGAGATGTGGCTGGATATGACGCGCCTTCGTCGTTGTGTCCTCTTCGACCATGACCTCCGTCCCCATGGTGGGCACGACGGAGGTTCTGCAGGTGTGATGGCGGCGCTTACATCGCCGCCACCCAGCAGATCCAGTGAAGTAAGCGCCGACGTTATGAACAAATTGCCATTTTGTCCACTAGATTTCATTGTTCTACCATTGCCATGTGTTTAGCTAAGTTACAGTTGTGATGCTTAACCTAATTATGTGATGAACCTGTACCTACTATATTGCCATGTTATTATTACTAGCCGCTTCGAGTATCTTACTTTTCTAAACGGTGCATAGAATGCCGACAAGTTTAAGCAGTCATTGGAAGCGGTGAAATAACCGTTTAGGATGACCCTCTTATTGGCATTTCTAAAAGGGAAGTGGCACTAGCGCCAACGCGGATGAGGTTTTCGCACCGTTTAGGATAGTGGTCTCTGCCTATTCACACCAAATGACCCATTTAGTTGGGGTAAAAATGGTGAAAAAGACGAAAACTTTCTTTTGCATTAAGTCATGTGTATAGAGAGAAGAAACGAACTGATATGGTTCTTTAGGTAAAAACATTTTGTGTTTTAGGTGAAACTTAACAGGCCCACCATAGCTCAAATAGTTCAGCACTCCGCAGTCCGCACAACAGCAGCAATTAGTGCATGCCGAAATGATCGAACAGAATTTCCTGAAGACCGCACCTGCCACCAAGGGCTACAGCCATTTGGTTCTCAAGATAGCTTCTACTGTACAATCCAGACTCAAGCCGCTCTTCACTTGGAGCAAAGAATGTGAGTCCACCCACGAGGAATGATGGAAATCTGAGCCACCGGATCATATTCGGGCACGAGGGCACCGACGACGAGAGCGTGATCAGCCTCTGCAAATTAGGAATCCATGGCTCAGGATTTATGGAATTCTTTTCTATGATTGTAAAAGGAATCGGTGAATTCAAAATAAATTCGGGTCAAACTAACCGTCTTTAAACCATGTAACCTATTAACAAACTGAACTTTTTTTTGTTTTGCAAGGACAAACTGTAGTTCGACCGTTGAAAAAAACTTACCAGACCTTCCCGCGTGAAGGACCGAAACGGCGACCAGAGAGGAAGGAGTGAACGAGAGCCGATAAAAATTCTTTACAACCAATCCGGCTATTCTCTCAAAATAACTCCGACGCCTCCGAAAGCGATCTTGCCAAGATCACGTAGCCACTTTCAAGCTACTGACCCTAGGAACAAGAAAGACGCAGCGGAACTCAAATCGATCGAAACGAGCACAAACCGAACCAAAACGAGGCAAAACCTTCTCTATCCAGCCAGGGGCGGTTTAACCTCCCTAGGGGCGGTTTAACCGCCTAGGGGGACGGTTTAACCTCCTGGGGCGGTCAAAACCGGCCTGGTCTGGAAGCTCTCGAGAAAAAGTCAACTCGTGAGTCGATCTCCCAAACGGCTTGAGCTCTTAAGACGAAACTTTGGGGAGATGATGTACACCTCCAGTGGAGTATATTCCCCAAAATCTCGACCTCAAAACCCACTAGAACTCCCGGAATCTCAGATCACGTGAAGAACACTTCCACCCCGAGTTCATCCAAAAATCCCAAATCCGAAGCGATTCTTTGCGTTTTGAGGGGGCAAATCACCAGAAAAAGAGTGTCCACGACCTCATGTGTGAATCCCCCAAACAAACACGCAAGGAAACGACCTAAAACACAAGGAATCGAAAATCCCCCAAAGGGGCCAAAAAGAGCCACGGGATGAACAACGAAATCACACAAAGAGGGATACAAGAAAGCCAAATCTTCCATACATCACGAGGTCAACTTCTTTACAAAGAGGGTAGCTACCCTCCCTTTATCCAACCCTCTCAAAGATTTCTCCGGTGAAGCACTTGGCTAGCCTATGGAAAACTAGAAAGAAAAACTAGAGGAAAATAGTTCAAGTGCAAGGGAAATAAAACTAGACTACCTAGATGACAGCACCAACCCCTAGGGGGTCTATTATATAGTCCAAGTGATGCTGCTCTAAAGACTAAACTATCCCTAAGTGATACATACCCCTCAGGGGCAAATTTGACATTTGACTCGTAGATTTTTCTGGCTGGGACACCTTCCACCGCAAGCTAGCTTCCCTCCGACGCAAGCCTTGCGGTCACGCCGCGTGTCCTCCGGATCGAAGCTCCTCGACGCCAATTTTGGGCCGGCCCAGGGGGAGGCGGTTAAACCGCCCCTGGCTGGTCACCTCAGCCCAGCTGCCCAATCTCGCCTCGTCGAGTCCTCGGCCTTGGTTTTGAGGCCCAAACCAAGGGAAACCGTCCACCGATGATTTTGTGGCCAAATCACCAAACCCAGCGCGCAAACTTCGGTTGTTAGCCGCTACCTTGCGCCGGCTTCTCGTCCGCGTACGAGCTTCGGTTGTCAGCCGCTACCTCGCACCGGAACCACGTCCCCTTGCTCGTTCTTGCCACCATGTGAACCGCACTTGATCCATCTGGCCACCGGGTCCCTCGAACCAAGCCTACTTGTCTCTCCGCTCCTCGGAGGCCGCCATGGCTAAGACCTTTCGCGCCTGTTCTTCACCTGCACCAATGCAATCAAGCCGCATTCTACACCTGCAATACTTGAGCCAAGCGAAACGTCAATCCACACCACGTTGTCAATCACTCATCACACCAGAAGCGACCATCCACCGGTCCTCGGACACGGGTCCTCACCGCGGAATAATTATCGGACTCGTCAATATTTTGTTGACAACAAATTTCTTCTTGCGAGGATATCGATGACTGGGATCCTCGGGGACGATGACGGTAACTGGTGCGGCTTCCGTCGACGGCGGTGAGCTAGAGGAAGGACGTCCCCGTCCTTGGGGGAATAAGCGGATGCATTCGATGTTGACGTTCCGCCTTATTAACAAGGAGCTGAGGTTGCTCTCTGCAGATTATTGCCCGTGGTTTAGCTTTAGCATGGACGCCATCATGGGCAGGGATGGCGGGGGCGGGCCTTGGAGCTACCGCGAGCGGACCGGCTCCAGTTCCTACACCATTAGCAGCTCATGCTCATCAGGTACCCTCTCGACTGCCTACGCATCTAGTGGCTCTCGCCTGTCGTCGTCTCTCTCTATGGAGGCGGCCATCATGCAGTTCGAGGAGATGGAGAAGAAGGGTACTACTGAGTTTGTTCAACCACCAGCCAAGAAGTGCCGCAAAGAAACAGATACTGAGAAGAAGGTGAAGCAAATCAAAAGCCTTGTAAAGGAATTCTTTGGTGCGCCGTCGGCGAATTGCAGCGGCGACATGAGGGTCCTGGAGAGGTGGTTCTCGGAGGAGCTGGGCGTCGGGTGGGTCCTCCACCTCGCTGATGATGCACCTGCTGGGAAACTCCAGCATACTCTTGATGCACCCAGCTGGATCTGGGCTCTCAGCAAGATCACGGATACCTTCTGCCTCATGAGGAGGTCGCTCATCTTTCCCATGGAGGAAGAAGAACAAGTGCAGTTCGCAATCTTTACCCAACAAGCCATGTTGAAAATGCTCGCTTTTTTCGACATCATTGTTCTTACTGGAAATCGGGTGTTCGCGCCGGCACCATACGGGAAGATCCATATCCTCCTGAGCGTGCGGGGTGCTATGTTCGATGCCTTACTCCGGATCGGGCAGCCATCCCCATCCAGTTGGGAGCCCTCTGCAGAATTTAAGAGGATACATGGAGAGATTGTCGACGTCTTGTCAGCAAAGAGAGGCAAGGCGGGTGAGGCCATATGGAGCGAAATGGAGGTGGTTAGGACTCAAATCATGGAATCACTGGAGGACGGCAGAGACTCATCATCTGGCACTCAAAGCCCACAAGGATCGTCAGACATTCACAAGGCCAGTCCATCCTTACTAAGCTACATCAAATTCCTGCAAGCTAATAATTACTGGACACTACTGGAGCAAGTTGTTAGTAAGTATGTGCCTCCGATTGGGAACTTATCACCTTTAAAGAGCATGATCATAGGAATGGCGTCTTATCTGGAACAAAAGCTTGCCAACAAGCCAGAAGCATTCCCAGATCAAAGCCTCAGGTTCTTATTCCTGCTCAACAACTTGCACTTCATACGGAACCAATACTACATTTCCGAATCCTACAAGGCAGCCCTCACTGGCAAAGTAGAGGGCTACATGAATAGTTATATGCAGGTATCTTGGGCACCCGTGTTGGCATGCTTATTCAATCCCACACCTGGTTGCTTCGGAAAAAACTCCTCCCCACTGCCTAAGTTCGAGTCTGAGTTTCGCAAAACCTACATTACCCAAAAGCTGTGGAAAGTCCCAGATCCTATGTTGAGGAAAAGGCTGCGCAAAGCTATCGCCAGCAAAATTATTTCAGGCTATACAAAATACATAGATGATAACAATGTTACAAGCACAAGTCTCACTCCCCAAGAGCTGGAGGACATGCTGCAAGAGCTATTCGAAGGATGATATGGACAGAGTGCAGCGCCACAGACAAGTCGCCATAGATACATTTGTGCTAGTTTTTGGAATGAAATGTCGATTTTGTTTCTTCAAATGACACGGCTTCTGAAGCCGTGAATGAAACAGATAAAAAGCTGAAGCATTATAAAAACTTCATTTCCCTTTTTGTATTTTGTTCATCGTTTCTGAAACAAATACTGCATGGCATAGCAGAGAGCTGTATGTACATTCTGCCTTGCAGGTTTCTTCTTTCTCTTCAAATCAGGCATCTTGGATTGATGTTTCTCCAAATGAATTTGCCATCAAAAGCAAGCCGAATCGGCTCTCCGTCAAAAACAAGAATTTTCTGGCCCAAGGAGGGGAGGTAGCCCTCAAAAGCAAGATTTTGCTTTACGGTTTCAAACATCAAGCCTAGCCTAGCGAGGCTAGGATCTTCTTGCTGAGGATCCAAACGTACCCTTAGTTTCAATACATGTGGCACCAGAGGCATCAGACACGATGTTTGCTGCTCAATCGACACTGGTTCCCACTAATCCCCGGACGCAGATCGTCTGCAGGAGCCGATAGGCGGCGCTGGTTTCGTTACATAACAAACAAGAGAGAAGACATCACGTTATACAGGTTATTGTTACCGTCTCATCTGCTATACAGATCTGAACAGATTTCTATTCATAGGGGACAGAACCATGAGTGGTGATATAACAGTAAGCAATATCATTTCACTTGCTTAAATGTCAGTAGGTGCTTTTTACAAGGAACAAACTATACAAATATGCAAAAACATCTTTGGCTACATCAATGTGGTTCCTACAAGGTGGGCTCTCCATTTCTCTCCGTTTACCCGTACAAAAGCGCACAGATCTGCCTTCTTTCCTGCCTCACGCAACAAACAGCTCGGCTTGCCCATCGATGAACAGGCTCATGAATTCCTCCCCATCCACCGTCTCCTTCTCGATCAGAAGCTGCGCGAGCTTGTGGAGGATGTCAATGTGCGTTGTGATGATCTGTGTTGCTCTCGCGTAGGCCCTCTCCACGAGCTCCCTCACCTCAGCGTCCACAACATCCGCGGTAGCCATCGAGTAGTCCTTCTGGCTAGACATCTGCAAAAACAATGTGAAAAAGCTTGTCATATCATGTCTCACAAAGTTGCTGAGAATTAGGGTGAGAAATTCTGAGTAGTATACTAATCCAAGTGAGACACTTCCAGGTTAGGCAGGGAAACCAAGGTTTGGCAGCAACCACACAAGATGAGATGTCGTTCCTATTCACACCTTTATTTTCTATGAATCTTGTGACCCAGAAGCCTGATGCTGATGGTGAAATTGGCAGTATAGGAATGGTGTGTTACAGGACGGCATTAGCAGACTGGAAGCAACTCAAGCCAGGGTGCAGTGGTCATTAAAGATTCAAGGTAGCTGGGCTGGGCAATAATGAACATAGATGAAATGATTTTCCCTAGATGTGGTAGCTATTTTCAGGACACAAGCAGATGAAGACAACGAATGCAGAGCGCATCTGTTGTAACTTGTAAGCGTTGAAGTTTGCACGCCAAGTTCTTCACTTAGCTCTTTTACAGGTTCTGATTCCAGGGTAACAGGGCTTTTCTTGCAAAGTCTATTTCAATTATAATAGTATACCTGCTGTCCGAGGAAAGGGTTTCCACCAGGTCCCCCAATCGCAACTTGTCCAATCTTCTTACTGAATCCAAATCTTTCAACCATTTGTCTTGCGACACGTGACACCTGCATAAAGTCATTGGAAGCTCCTGTCGTAACATTTTCTTGGCCAAAGATCACCTCTTCAGCAACCCTGCAAACCATGATAGCTCAAATAGTTCAGCACTCTGCATGCCATCAGAAATTAGTGCATGCCAAGATGAACAGATTTTCATGAAGACCGCACCTGCCACCAAGGGCTACAGCCATTTGGTTCTCAAGATAGTTTCTGCTGTACAATCCAGACTCGAGCCGCTCTTCACTTGGAGCAAAGAATGTGAGTCCACCAGCTTGGCCACGAGGAATGATGGAAATCTTAGCAACAGGATCATATTCGGGCATGAGGGCACCGACAAGAGCATGACCAGCCTCTGCAAATCCAGAAGTTCAGAAACAGATTAGGAGTTCATGTCTCCAAGAAAGGGTTGAACTAGACGTTGCGTTCATGAAATTTACCATGGTAAGCCACAAGCCTCTTCTTCTCTTCAGAAACAACTGCGTTTTTCTTCTCGGGCCCAGCAATGATCCTCTCAAGAGCATCAGAGATCTCATCCTTGCTGATTTCCTTAAGATCACGGCGAGCAGCAAGAATGGCAGCCTCGTTCATCAGATTCTGGAGATCAGCTCCAGTGAAGCCAGGCGTTCTTCTAGCAATTTTCTCAAAATCAACATCTTTAGCCAATGCTTTTCCTCTGGAGTGGACCTATGAGATGGCAACATGTCTTGTAAGCTCACGCATACATTTAAATGCAAATTCAAAATGCTGGAAAGTTCAAGGCATCTTTAACATACATAAAAAAGGAAAACTTTATGTATGCCAGCATATAGCTTGTAGCTAGAAAGGTTAGCTTGAGTAAATGGAAAGCCTTTGTTTGAGAATTGAGAACTGAGAATTATCACAATAGAAGCCACTGTTTTGTTGGCTGATACATATAATCTATCAATCCCAGTGCTGTTATACTACCAAATCACTCTTCTAAGTAATCAAATTGAAGGTGTAGCAAGTGCAGAAAATCTACCATTTTCAGCTGACAAAATCAGTTATGGCCCAGCATCTTATAATGCACTATCACATGCCATTGAGCAGAGCCAGGTTAAATTATCAAGTTACTATTTCTTATAGCTATGTCTGTAGAATTCCAAGCAAGCAAGCAAGCCTATTTAAGTAGGATAGAATCGACCACAATATAAGCTAACTGAATTCCAATCATCAGAGGCAGTTAGACTGAGTGAGTTTGCAAATCTATATCACTTCATCCGAATTCAAAACTACTGGTACTTCAGAAGCATATCTATAATCAGCAAACCAATTAAAAGCAAGTTAAGAGCAGCAGCAGGCTCGTCACTCACCTCGAGAATCTTGACGCGGCCAGCGACATCTGGCCTGTCAACGGTGACCTGCCGATCGAACCTCCCTGGACGCAGAAGAGCCGAGTCGAGCACATCGGGCCTGTTGGTGGCGGCGAGCACAATGACACCGCTGTTCCCGGCGAAGCCATCCATCTCAGTCAAGAGCTGGTTAATGGTCTGCTCTCTCTCGTCGTTGCCACCACCAAGGCCGGCACCACGCTGCCTGCCGACGGCATCAATTTCATCGATGAAGACAATGCAGGGTGCCTTGGCCTTGGCCTTCTCGAAGAGGTCGCGCACCCTGGAGGCACCGACACCGACGAAGAGCTCGACGAACTCTGACGCGGCGCAGGAGAAGAAAGGCACGCCGGCCTCTCCGGCGACGGCACGCGCCAGGAGGGTTTTACCTGTCCCAGGCGGGCCGACGAGGAGACACCCCTTGGGGATCTTGGCCCCGAGAGCGGTGTACTTGTCGGGATTCTTGAGGAAATCGACGACCTCCTGGAGCTCGAGCTTGGCCTGATCGGCGCCGGCGACGTCGACGAAGGTGACGCCAGTCTCAGGCACCTCCTGGAACTTGCTCTTGGAGCGTCCAAAGTCCATGGGCCCGCCGAGCCCACCGGGGCCCGCGCCCGGCCCGCCCTGGGCGCGGCGGAAGAGGAAGAATAGCCCCGCGAATGCGATGAAGGGGAAGAGGAGGTTGCCAACGAAGGCGAGGAACCCCCCGGGCCCCGCGGCCTCGCCCTCGGAGACGGAGATGTCGACGCCGTTGGTGGCGAGGATGTCGATGAGGTCGGGGTCGTTGGGGACGACGACGGTGGCGCGGCGGCCGTCGACGGCGGTGAGCTGGAGGAGGCCGCCGTCCTTGGAGAAGCGGACGCGCTCGACCTTGCCGCGCTTGACGGCGGAGAGGAACTCGCTGTAGCGCCACTGCGCGCCCTCGGGGAGGTCTGCGGCGGCGGAGGGCTTGGGGGCCGTGAGGAGGGAGCTGGAGAAGGGGTTGGCGGTCGGGGTGGCGGCCTCGGCCTGGAGCTCGGGGGCGGGCGCCGGGGCCGGGGCGGGGGGAGGCGCCGGCGCGTCGGCGGCGAGAGCGGGCGCCGCGGCGAGCGCGAGGAGCGTCGCCGGGAGGGGCTTGGCGGCGAGAGGGAGGCGCGGCGGGCGGAGGGAGGAAGGCTTGGGCTTGGGGAGCGAGGCGGTGATGAGGAGGTGGGAGGCGGACACCGAGGGCGGCGCCATGGCTGATGCCTTGTGTCCTTTCCTTTCCTTGGGTAAGTTGGGTGGGCGAGTGGAAGCGCAGAGTGTTGGGGAGGAGAAGATCCGGAGAAGAGATATAGGGAGTGATGGGTTTGCGGTTGACGTGGAAACGACGCCGGCCAGAGATTTTGCTATGGTTCTCCTGCTATCTCCACAATCCTCCTCACTGCTCGTAGTATCTTCGTGCACGTCTCAACTTCAGAGTTCACGGTCATTTGGTATCTGACTTGTCTTTTTGACGAGAATGGAGAAAACATATTTTTTTCTGATTGGGAATAAAGCCGGCCCGTGAAATTTCATAGATGAAACGTTGCAAGATGCTCGTAGTATAGATGTCACGAGTGTATATCTATGCTCATATTGCTAGCAAGCAGGTGCACTGCGTGTCCTCTTATAGCAACAGATATTTTCTCCCCCTTCTTTTTGTGCCGAGTTTTTAGTTGGTTTGGTTTTCTTTGTGTTGTGAGAGGTGGTGTGGCTTTTGGAGCCAAGAGATAACCACCTGGGCCAGAGACTGCCACGAAACCAGCCGCCATTCTCCCCACCCGCCACAAAGCAAGCTCTCTGGTCGCAAATTGGGCTGGCTCGGTCAGAAACGAACTCTGGGCCAAAGCGTGCGTGGTTAAAACCATCCAGGAAGCCCATTTTTTTTGTTTCATCACATGGGCCAACAAAGAAAAGCTTTCGTTTTATGACGCGACGCTGGACATAGGGCGTGTTTGGTTGCCCGCCACGGACCTCAGCTTAGACGGCGCCACAGGAAAAGTGCATGCTTTGTTGCTGACACACTTGCGACAGCCACAACGTTTTGCAGTTCATTTTTGGTGTGGCGGCCAAATTCAGCGCCACATCTCAGGCGATGGTGTGCTCTGGCTGGCAACCAAGCACGCCCATATATCACTTTAATTTGGCAACAAGAGACTCTTTCACACAGCAATTCGGTTCAAATACTCCCTCCGTCCCATTATCTTAGCACTTAGAGCATTCAAATGCAACAAATAGCAGTTGGTAGAAATGACGCATGTGCCCTTGAAAAGGTGCTAGTACATTCCACAAATGCCAGCACACGTGGCTCAGGCAAAAAAAAAGTGCCAGTACATTCTACAGCTTTCCTCCGGGCGCCAAACTCAGCAAGCGGGAAATTCAAAAGCCAAAATCAACGGGGAATACATAAAGCCTCTTTGGACCACACCATCCAAAAGCATCAAACCACCACAGCTGCACACGAGCACACCTCCAGGCTCCAGCGAATCCACGCCGCCATGGCTCTCGATCTCAATATTCCACCCACTGAAGACGAAGAGGACCCTCCACCTCTTGCTGGAGCCCGCCCAATGGGACATGCTTCTGGACAACCTTTTGACCTCAACATGGCTGCACAAGAAACAGGTTAGAGATTTTCCTAGACCACAGCATACACTATGAATGCATGCATACACTTTGGATGTTTTGGTTATGGCTTTGACATCAGAGTTTTCTCACTCTTTCATGTCCTCTTCCATGAAGTGGATGGGGTCAATGCACCTACAACAGCATCAAACTTTGATGTGGAGGTAGTGGATGGGTTCAATGCACCTACAACAGCATCAAACTTTGATTTGAAGGAAGTGTATGGTTTCACTGCACCTACAGCAGCATCAAACTTTGATTTAAATTTTGATTTGGAGGAAGAGGAGGCAGGTACAGGTTTTGACTTAATATCTGACTCATGCATATGTTAACCATACAGTAATCTGAGAACTGTGATAGTACCGGCTATATATAGTTTAGAAGGGTGAAGCACCTTGAACTCAGCAAATGCAAGGTGACAAGTGGTTTTCAACCAATTGATGCGATACAGTTTTCCTACGAAGTATCTTACATTTCTTTTTACTGCCGCCTTGTAGATGAGGACGCCGATGTGTATGCTGAGGATTTTCATGTCGTCTTTGCCGAAGAGGAGGTCCAAGGGTCCAGTGATCATGGCGATCATGGTACCTGCAGTGAATGAAATTTTACTGTTGCAGCGACTTTAGCATTACAAGCTTTATGTAAATGTTTTACCTGTGGCATTTATTTGATTCCTCCATGTAGGTGGTGCGTTCAATGCCGCCGATGGAGCAGCTGCCTTTGATCTGACCTATGACTTCGAGCAAGAGGTGCTCGATGATTCCAGTGATGAAGAATATGTTGAACAAGGTTAGTAGTTTCAGAAAAAATTAGTAGTTTAAACATTACAAAAATTAGTAGTTTCAGCAATACTCACATAATGACTTTGCAATGAAAATAATCTCACAGGTAGCCAAACTCAACATGCACGCACGGTGATTAGAAGGAAAAATTTGTCGGACAAAGAAAGACAAGAAATTTATGAAGCTGTACTTGCCCGTAGCGTGAATGGCAAATTGAAAAGAAGGACCACCACAATAGTAGCCAGTTTGTTCAATGTGAATAGGTGTTATGTGCAAGCTATATGGAGGACAGCAAAGAAGTGCATTGCTGCAGGTGTACCAGTCGATGTATCATGCAAAAGGAAAAAAAAATTGTGGTCGCAAAAAGGTTGCAATTGATCTGTCTAGAATTGCAACAATACCTTTGAACAAAAGGACCACTATTAGGGCTCTAGCTCATGAGCTAGGTGTGAAAAGGTCAACGTTGCACCGCAGGTTCAAACAAGGCCACATACGTCGACACTCTAACACTCTTAAGCCATATTTGGGAGATGACAACAAGAAGGCACGACTGCTATATTGTGTGCATATGGTAGATGCTAATACATTGCAGTTTATTGATATGAGAAACATTGTTCACACAGACGAGAAATGGTTCAACAGCACAAAAAAAGTAAAGAAGTTCTACATGCTGCCCGATGAAGAGGACCCATTGCGAACAGTTCAGAACAAGAATTACATTAGAAAATGTATGCTCCTATGTGCTGTAACTGAGCCAAGATATGATGCTGCTGGGAACTGCTACTTTGATGGCAAACTAGGCATATGGCCATTCGTGAGACGGGTGTGCTTCTAATCACCAATACAGCTGTTTTTTCCTTGGAGTTTGACCAATATTACCAGCTTAATTCTGCTTTCTTTTAACGTTTCAGGAACCAGCAAAAGAGGCAGCAAAAATAGACTGAAGGGTACTCCAGTCACAAAACCAATCAATGTGACAAGGGATGTTAGTAGAAGCTACCTTATTACAAAGGTTCTTCCTGCTATTGTTGCAAAGTGGCCCCGGGAAGCTAGAGGGGAGACAATCTGGATCCAACAAGATAACGCACGCACGCACATAGAACCAAATGATGAAGCATTTTGTCATGCAGTTCGCCAAACAGGGCTAGACATTCGCCTCTTTAACCAGCCCGCTAACTCACCAGATTTGAATGTTCTAGACCTGGGTTTCTTCGCAGCCCTACAATCCAAGAGTTATCTTACAACGTCCAAGAACATGGATGAGTTAATTCAGAATGTGCAGAGAGAGTTCAGTACTTATGATGAATCCAAAATTAGAAATGTCTTTTTGACTCTACAAGGGTGCATGATAGAAGTAATGAAAAAAGGAGGAGGAAATGGTTATAAGATCCCTCATATGAACAAGGATGGGCTAGAGGCTGCAGGATTGCTTCCTGATAGCCTTAGTGTCGATCAGGAGTTGTATCATGCTGTCCTACAAAAATTGGCTGCTGCATAATGAGGGAACTTTGCCGTAGATATTAGTGGTTCAGGCAGGGAAGGGAGGAATATGTCTTTTGCTGTAGATATTAGTGGTTCAGGCAAGAGAAAGGAGGAAGATGTCTTTTGTTGTAAATATTACTGGTTCAGACTTGTGATGGATGTATTTCATACATTGCAGCCTAGGCATTTGGAAGTGCCTGTACAACTCGTTTGCATGTAGAATATGGCATCATATTTTGTAAATAACTAAACTGTGATGAAGGTACAAACACATACTCCAATCGACTGCCACATTCAAGTAATCACGAAAGCATTATCCAATCGATTACCACATTCAACTAATCACAAAAGCATCATCCAGTCATCTACTACATTGAACTAATCACAAAAGGATCAAACAGTCGTCTACTACAATCAACTAATCACAAAAGTATCATCCAGTCGTCTACTACATTGAACTAATCACAAAAGCATCATCCAGTCGTCTACTACATTGAACTAATCACAAAAGATTCATCCAATCGACAACCACATTGAGCTATCCTTCGGACCAGTACTACCATCATCCAATATACATGTACCATCACCCAAAAGATGTCAACATATGGTCTTGAAGGAGAGATGCAGACGATTACCCACTGTAGGTCCTCTTCTTATTTAGGCACAAGGTCAAGCCAGACCTCGGCACAATCCGAGACCAGAGAATCTCCCGCAGTCGAGGTAGCAACATCAGTCGCGAAGTCCGTGCCTCCCATCGACGCCGCCGCACCCGTGCGTCTCGTGAACGCCGCTTCCGCGCCTCCGGCCCCAGCCGCAGAAGCCGGCGACGCTGCTGCCGCGCATCCCGCCCCAGCCGCAGAAGTCGGCGACGCCGTCGCGCGTACCCCCGCAGCCGGCGACGCCGCCGCACCTGCGAGTGCCGCGCCTCCCGCAGCTGTCCCCGCCGCACATCCCGCCTGAGGCGCTTGCAGATCAGACGCCGACGGCACCTCGGCATCCTCGTCAGGGAGCCACGCCAAGGCCGCCATTGCACGACGCATCGCCGCCTCATGACTTCCCCTCCGTCGTGCCACAGCCCTACTCCGCCGCGCCCAGGCTTCGTTCCGCCGTCGCCGCTCCAACATCATTCGCCAGCGGCGCTCACCTCGCCGGAGCCTATGATCTCCTTCAGCCGTCCCTTCCATGGGGGAGGGAGGAGACTGATGAAGGAGCGGCGGTGGGTGGGGAGGTTCTGGTGGCTGGGGACCGGCTGCTGAGGGCCGTGGCAGCGGCAGCGAAGGGGACCTCCGTGGATCTGCGTGGCCTTGTGCGGATGGGGGGCTCTGTGGCCTTGTGCGGATGGGGATGACAGACTGGGTGCGGATAGGGACAGGGAAGGAGACGGAGTGGTTGGAGATTTTTTTTTTGGAAAATCCCATGTGTGGGGCCCACAAGACTGCAGAAGTGCTTATATTTTGACAAAAAATTGAATGCTCTAAGTGCTTAGATAAGGGGACGGAGGGAGTATGTAATTCAACTAAGCAATGAGCCCATGACTAACGTCTTCTTCTTCCTCCTGTTGTGCTGCTCGCACGCGTCGTCGTTGTTACTTTGTTAGGGTTCGAGTTCAAGGTTCCAGGAGGCTGCGGGCCCGGAGGAGCGGCGGGTTTCCAGGGGGCGGAGGCGACCGGGATCTCCGGCGATACTCTGGCCGAAATGCGAAGTGGGCCGAAATCGTTGTTGGGCTGCTGTAGGTGATGGTTGGGAATCTATCACCTACAGCGACGGAGTAACTCGTATTGATCTAGCCATCTACGGCGACAACTGGCGCTACGAAACGTCCTGGAAAAAGAAGTACCACTAAGAGGCTGAAGGAGGTCAAATTGCACATCACCAAAGTGGAGGATGATGGCGAGCCAACTGAGCCCAAAGAAATTGCCAGAAAATATGTCTCTCAATGTGGGGTCCTCCATCGCTGGTCCTAGATCCTCTGCTCGTCCTAGTTCATCATCAGCTGGTCCAAGTGCAGGATCGTAATTTATGGATACTAAGTTAGAAAACTTAACTCTTTTAGCACTATGAGATGATGTAACTCTTTTGGCACTAAGATATGTAATATATCTCTTTTTTATGCTTATACGAGCCTTATACAAATACTAGTGCAGTGTAGTACGACATCCGTATTAGAACAAATACGTAGGCGAAATACGTTGGCAAAATACTAGTGCAGTGTAGTACGACATACGTTATACAAATACTAGTGCAGTGTAGTACGACATCCGTATTAGAACAAATACGTAGGCGAAATACGTTGGCAAAATACGTATACAAACAAATAAATATGAAGGTTGGAAAAGAGAAAATTATATGGTCCTCCTTTAGCACCGGTTCTAGCCACAAACCGGTGCTAAAGGGGCTCGCGCAGGGGCCATGTGTGCGGCCCCTTTTAGCACCGGTTGGTTTCGAGACCCGGTGCTAAAGGTGTACCCCTTTAGCACCGAAAGATTAGCACCGGTTGAGAAACCGGTGCTGAAGGGGGTTTACCAACCGGTGCGGATGCCTCATTAATTCTCTTCTAGTGCCTACGTGTCCTGATTGATTCCTCACCTAACACGTATAGTACCAATTAGGCCGGTCATGTATCACGTGCTCCTTAATTAACTCTACAATATACTGCTACGGAGTAGTACTAGTGTACTAGGTGTCATCTGATTGATTGATTGCTAATTAAGCTAGGTACGTTCCGCATCAGCAATTAGCATCACCCACACCAACTACTCTTGCATTGCGAGAGAAATCAGTCAGCACCCATTTCGCAAGAGCAGCACGGATGACGGATATTGTAGAAAGGCTCATCATCAATACAAATATTCTCAGTCTCAGCAATAGTACGTGACAAATTGATCTGTGTTGGAACTTGGAATGTGCTAAAGGATATGCCCTATAAAAACAAAAACAAAAGAGGATATGCAGCATCTTCAATGCCGACTCGGTATCATACTGCTTGGTGCAAAGTCAGTGATCTCAGCCTTAAGATGTGCAGCCACACTTCTGTCTGCACGTGGAGAGCTCACGAACTGTGTTCTTTATATCGAAGAACCATCGCATGTACTCGCGGAGTGACTCGTTTTCCTAGTGTAATATACTGGCGAGCAGGGTTACATGATGGAAAGAGTAGAATCCTAGTCTAATACAAGTAGTAACTCGTATTGATCTCACTATCGCGAGTACTTTCCATATATAACGACTTATTTCCATATATTGTAGACTCCTATGTCGTCCAATGTCATAGTCTTCACTCGTTGCCATATCCTCTCTTGGAGTCTTCTCGCATCCATGTAGCCCCTATGCCTCCATGTCCGATAGGGAGTGTCAGTGTTTTACCGTCAATCCTACCAAGAGGTATCCTGAGGTAATAGGGTTTAGGTGGGGTGTCACCGAGATCAGGAACTCAATGATAAACGTGGGACACAAGACACAAATTTATATAGGTTCAAATGTTTGGAGTAGTATATTGCGCCCTGCGCTGAGGTGTATGAGGTACGACCCTCATGTTGTACCCTCCCTATTGAGAGTTGGTCTATGAGTCTATGCTTCTTCTACCGATCTAGGGACCCCTGCCCTCCTTTATATACTCAGGGAGCGAGAGCACTAGCTGGTTACAAGGCGAGTCTTAGTAGGATTATAGGGTATGAGTCCTAGTAGGAATATAGGGGAATTTTATTAATAGGAGTTTGACTTGTAATTTCCTTCCTTCTAGTGCTCTCCTTGCGGGTACCTGGGGAACTACGTCCCATAGGGAGTCAGTGGGCGATGCCACAGCAGCCGCCACGTTGACGCGGATGATTGCGCCCGCGGTCATGGTGGAGCCAGCGGTGCCAGATGCCGTTGCAGATATGATTGTGGTATAAAACAATATAAACAAAATAAAGTTAGCCTAAGTTAACTAGTTCACAAGCTTGGAATCAAAGAAATGTATCATGCTTCCTATTTCTCTCTAAAAAGAAAAT
This sequence comes from Urochloa ruziziensis, assembly GCA_015476505.1. Lineage (NCBI taxonomy): Eukaryota > Viridiplantae > Streptophyta > Magnoliopsida > Poales > Poaceae > Urochloa > Urochloa ruziziensis. The sequence continues at coordinate 19,531,137 of CM027126.1, forward strand.
AAATAAAAAATGAAAGAGAATGGGTTGCCTCCTGAAAAGCGTTTCGTTTAAAGTCATAGAGCTCGACTTTCGCACATATCTTCTCATTGTTGCAAATTCGTGGTCCTTCATGCAAGAGAAGTGCACATGCAGCTTCCATCCACTTCCCATCCTGCACATGATCTTTCACTAATAATAGTAGATGCCCAAATAATCCAACTATTACATGTTATGATAGTGTAAAACATGTGTATCTCTTGATCGAGATGATGTTTTTATAGAAAAAACAAATTAGGTGCTCCCAAAAATATAAGATCCACTTCCTATCATGCACATGATCTTTCAGTAATAATAGTAGGTGCCCAAATAATCCAATTATTACATACTTTGATGTAGCAAGAGTGTAAAACACGTGTATCTCTTGATCGAGATGATTTTTTATGGAAAAACAAATGAGGTGCTTGCAAAAATATAAAACCTATGAACTTCGCATGTAGTAACGCACGGGCATTTAGCTAGTAGCCTTAACTTAATTAAGTAATTAGTTTTTCAATTAGCTCACGTCTAATTCTCCTAATTGGGGGTCCAAACATAGAGATAATTTTCTGATAGAAATAAAATCGGTACTGCCAACCAAACAATCAGATTCTCCGGGCAGCCAGCATATTCATAGAAAAGCTCTACAGAAGTAAGCTGCCTCAAGTGTCGAACACACGATCGAATCCATAGATCAATAACCATTTATTTATTTATTTATGCCATGATGAGCCAATTACATAGGGTATTACCATATCGTATGGTGTTGACACGCTCTGACTAGCTCGATCACTAAGTAACACTACTGGCATCCTTGTTGTGAGCTCGATCGATCTGCCAGCCACCAGCAGCTAGCAACAGAGCTCTTTATTTAATTATTGTGCGTGCCCATTTTACTACTATTTATAGGACGACGCCTAATTCGTATAAGGCAGCAGCAGCGGTGGTTATAGGAGAGATTATGCTTCCGAATCCGAAGGGCTTCTGGTTGTAGCAATCCAGGTTGTTGCCGTAGGGGACCCCGAGGATGTCGCAGTAGCGCTTGTAGAAGCCGATCCGGTCGGCGACACGGTCGTCGGGGCCGTGGCCGCACTCGAGACCGCCGTTGATGATGTTGGTGATGACGCCGTAGCCTGGCAGCCTGCCCGCGGCGATGTCGGCGGGCGTGGGGACCCACTGGCCCGTGATGACGTCGTGGGACGACGGCTTGGGCGGCTGCGGCGTCATCCAGAACCAGAGGGCCGTGTCGAAGGAGATGGTGGTGTCAGTGGCCACCAGGTCCGGGTTGTTGAGCAGGTCCAAGCCGAGGGCCTCACCGGCCTGGCCGTAGTTGTAGTTCCAGGAGAGCTGCATGGGCCCGCGGCCGTAGTACTTCTTGCCGGCGGCGCAAGGCCACTGGGTGCTAGGCTGGCAGTAGTCGGGCCCCGCGGCGCCGTTGATCTCCTCCTTGAAGCAGTAGCCCCATGAGTAGGGGCCGTCGGGCGCCGTGGGCCACCCACCGGTAGTCTCGTGGGAGGTCTGTGCCAGGAACGCGGCAATCTCGCGCTTCCTGGTGTCGATGTCGCCGGTGGTGCCGAAGCCAGGAAAGGCGTTGGCCGCGGCGATGAAGGCGTTGTAGGTGTAGAAGCCCTTGGCGGGGCACGCGGCATCGTTGCGGTGCAACAGCATCTGGTCGAACAGTGCCGGCGTGACTATGGATGCGACGCCTTCACCAGGCGGCGGCGTGGGCGAGGGCGGAGGTGTCGGCGTCGGCGGCGGCGGCGGCGGCGGCGGCGTGGGGCCGCAGCCGTGGCACTGGCTTTGGCAGCCGTCACCGCAGTAGTCAGAGGTGGAGCCGCAAAAGCCCCACTTGCTGCAGCAGAGGCAGCCGGGGCAGAGCGCCCCGCCGGCCTGGGAGCCGCACTGCTCGGCGCGCACGGAGACAGCCAAGGCCGTGGCGAGAATGGCCACTAGCACTGCTCCCACTGGTGCTCTCATGATCTTAAGCTAGCTCGATCAGTGTGTGTGTGACTCATCGATCTGGAGCTGAGGGAGCATGTCCTTATATACTAGGAGTAGCCAGCTAGCTCTCTACAGTAGTTGATTGCTCACCGGCCTAATACGCATGCATCAATTATATATGTATGTTATCTCGTGCTCCTTAGTTAACTATCTATATACTGTTATCTACCTACGTGTCCTGATTGATTCCTCACCTAATACGTATAGTACCAATTAGGCCGGTCATGTATCACGTGCTCCTTAATTAACTCTACAATATACTGCTGCGGAGTAGTACTAGTGTACTAGGTGCCATCTGATTGATTGATTGCTAATTAAGCTAGGTACGTTCCGCATCAGCATCACCCACACCAACTACTCTTGCATTATATATGAGAGAAATCAGTCAGCACCCATTTCGCAAGAGCAGCACGGATGACGGATAATGTAGAAAGGCTCATCATCAATGCAAATATTCTCAGTCTCAGCAATAGTACGTGACAAATTGATCTGTTTTGGAACTTGGAATGTGCTAAAGGATATGCCCTAAAAAAACAAAAACAAAAGAGGATATGCAGCATCCTTCAATGCCCACTCGGTATCATACTGCTTGGTGCAAAGTCAGTGATCTCAGCCTTAAGATGCGCAGCCACGCTTCTTACTCCAATAAGGCTCTAGTGTATAGCAGCCACGAAAACACAAAGCATGATAGAGAGAGTTCAGAAACTGAGCCGTATGCATAAATTTCCGCTTATTGTACGTTATAGCCAAGTATAAACAGAGGAGTCTGCTTCAACGGGAGGAATCAAAGGGAATATATGTGAAGAGATTTTAGTGAAACACTGTATCTAAAAGGAGTTAGATAAAAACAATGAGTTGATCTTTCAAAAAAGAAATAAAGAGCAAACGTTTTCAGCTCTAGGGAACTCCCTGCTTACATGAACAACCTTCTGGATTGATATGAAGTTATAAAACAAAACATACATGTGCATCCTGTAAGTGGGATGCAGAAAATAGAAATCAGTGTTGAAGCCAATGGAGGTAGCCACTTTTGCTGCCTTGACAATACAATTTTTTTGGTCAAAGCTGTAACATTTTTCCCATATACCTTATCAGCTCAAATTAGATAGAAACTAGAATGACATTGTACCCTAGTTCCTTATGCTTGGGATGTAGGGATATGGGAGGCTACCCTAGCTCATACAAAACCTTTGTTCCTATAAACCAAATACGCATCTATTATATATATGCATACTCCCTCCATACTGGTACTAGATAATGTTTAGGACAAGATTTTAGTCAAACATTGGGAATATAAATCACGAATAGTGTAACTTTTAAGTCGTTGAGTTTGGAAGTGTAAAAGCCATACGAATAGATTTGTAGTATTTTTAAAAAAGTATACATATATTTTTTTTAATAAATATTTTTGTAAAAGTAAGAAGTCAAAGTTACGTTTTGAAGACCGTGTCGGTGTCCAAAACATCATCTATTTCCTATACGGAGGCAGTACTATAGTTCGTTCTTGGATCTCGTGCTCCTTAGTCAACTATATCCTGTTACGGACTTCAAATAAAAACTGTATATACTGTTACGAACATCAAATAAAACTTATCTCGTGATCTCGTTCTTGGATCTCGTGCTCCTGATTGATTGCTCACCTAATACGCAACAATTATATATCTGCATGCTATTAGGCCGGTCATGGATCACGAGCTCCTTAATTAACTACTCCTTAGTTACCTGATAGCATTTGAGAGATTGAACAGTGATATAAATGCAACATTTGTGGCTTACCATTGGACAAAGCTTTGAAGATCTTGAAGCTTAATTTTCACACCAGCAAACCAAAGGGCAAATGGCCCTTGTTTGTTCGATTCAAAGATTTTGTCAATGTCAGCTTGAAATTGCAATGGGGTATTCTTTGTTAGAAATATAGACAGTTTTTGACATATTTTAATTCTGAATTTAAGCATGTAAATCATGATAAGCATTGATGATTGACAGGGATACATACCAGGGGCATCGACTTCATGTCCGGGGATGGAAAGCCCGTACTCTAGTAAATGTTTGGATCACAACCTAAATTGTACAAAATGGATCCTACAATCTTGGTGGAACAAAACAAACCATACCCGAACCTAGAAATAACTATGACACCCATCTGCATTCATACATGCATTTTTTGAGGCAGGAGAGCTACCGATTATATTAAAAAGAAGAATACGCTCAGACTAAGTACAACAACAACACCGACCTAATACGCATGCATCAATTATATATGTATGTTCGTTCATGTATCTCGTGCTCCTTAGTTAACTATCTATACACTGTTATTACAGTGGTATACTAGCTTATCTACTACTACCTCACTAGAAGAGAATGAGGCATCCGCGGACGACATAAACAGCGGCCATTTTTGGACCCGGTGCTAATGGAGTATTAGCACCGGGTCCAACGGCTAGCAGCCGCGCGCAGGCGCGCACGGCGCGCGTCGGTTGGGGGGACCTTTAGCACCGGTTGCTGCCTGCAACCGGTGCTAATTCCAGAGCAACATTTAGCACCGGTTCTAGCTAGGGACCGGTGCTAAATCCCCGATGTTAGCACCGGTTGTAGCCAGCAACCGGTGCTGATTATCTACCTATATATTCCCTCCTTCCTTCCCACGCCCGAGCCAGCATGAACACTCCGAGCTGTGTTCATGGTGTGTTCGGGTTGAGGGGAGATTTTGCCAATTTTTTTCAAAAATTGTGAAGCTTTCCTTCTTTTGAAGCATTCTACGAGGTACACAATTTCATCCTCTCATGTTCTTGTTTAGTTTCTATTGTTATTATACTTTATAAATATGAAATTTGTGAAGAAAAAAAGAGAAGAGAGAGAAAGGGTTATATATGTGTGTTCATAGTGGTTTAAATTTAATGTTAGATATGTATTGGAGAAATTTTGTTAGAAATGTGAAGAAAAAAAGAGAAGAGAGAGAAAGGGGTATAATATTATACTTTAGAAATGTTTTTTCAGTATGTTTTTTATTATTTTATTTATAAATGGAATAGAATGATTTTTAAAAATGTGTTATGTAATTTTTTTGTTTTAATTGGAGATATGTGAAATTGAATAGTTTATTTTGACAGAAGTTCGTATGTTGTAATGAGTATTTTTTCCAATAACATTTGAGAAATAAAAGCCTTGTGGATATATCGATATGGCTACTGCTGGAGGAAGTGGGACCGGTGATAGCGATCGTGGTTCGTCTCGCGGGAAGGGCAAAACTACAGTACCACCTCATGATAAGTCGAAAAAAACAGGACCTTGGGTGAAAGCACAACTTAATTTTTTGATTAAAACACATGAAGAATGTGTTGCAAGGGGTGAGGAACCTGGTTTTGATCTTCAAGATCTGTTGCGGCGCTACGGTCCAGCTCCACCATCTTCTGCACCAGGAAAAAATATATCAGAGCATCCTACTTTCCCACCGAAGGATGGTTAAAGATATAGGTCATGTTGCATGTTGGATGTGGAGAAATTTATGTATGACATCTTGAATAAATTATGAACATTGGTCGTGTTTCATTATGACTTTGAGAAATACAATTTTATTTTCAATTAGATCACTTTGTAATGTATGAATAAATTATGAACCTTGGTCGTGTTGGATATTTCGTTAATTTTGTAATGTGTATGAATTAATTAGATCACTTTGCTAAATGTAGATGAATAGGCAATGGATGCACTTGGCGGACCGACGCAGTCAGGAGTGGGTTGATGGCATGCATGCTTTTCTCGATGTGGCGGAGGACAACAAGTCACCGTCAGGTGACATGTTTTGTCCGTGTGGGCAATGTAAAAATCAGAAATCGTACAAATCAAGAGGGGTTCTTCACTTCCATCTGATGACCCATGGTTTCATGCAAAACTATGCGGTTTGGTCGAAACACGGTGAAAGAGGAGTCATAATAAAACTATATATACTGTTACGAACATCAAATAAAACTTATCTCGTGATCTCGTTCTTGGATCTCGTGCTCCTGATTGATTGCTCACCTAATACGCAACAATTATATATATGCATGCTATTAGGCCGGTCATGGATCACGAGCTCCTTAATTAACTACTCCTTAATTACCTGATAGCATTTGAGAGATTGAACAGTGATATAAATGCAACATTTGTGGCTTACCATTGGACAAAGCTTTGAAGATCTTGAAGCTTAATTTTCACACCAGCAAACCAAAGGGCAAATGGCCCTTGTTTGTTCGATTCAAAAGATTTTGTCAATGTCAGCTTGAAATTGCAATGGGGTATTCTTTGTTAGAAATATAGACAGTTTTTGACATATTTTAATTCTGAATTTAAGCATGTAAATCATGATAAGCATTGATGATTGACGGGGATACATACCAGGGGGCATTGACTTCATGTCCGGGGATGGAAAGCCCGTACTCTAGTAGATGTTTGGATCACAAGCTAAATTGTACAAAATGGATCCTACAATCTTGGTGGAACAAAACAAACCATACCCGAACCTAGAAATAACTATGACACCCATCTGCATTCATACATGCATTTTTTGAGGCAGGAGAGCTACCGATTATATTAAAAGAAGAATACGCTCAGACTAAGTACAACAACAACACCCACCGGTTGGATTAGGACTTTAATACGGCCGCACAACTCCAAACACAATTCAAAAGTAGCCGGTAGGATTGGACATCAACATGTCTGCACAACTCACTTGAGTCCACTCAACACCCTGTGTTGCACCACCACAACCCAGGTGAAAGCCGGCAAGCAGCCCACAAAACAAGCATCGTTGTCGCAGACGATGTCCCACTCCAACCAGCCGCTGCCATGCAGGGCTGGCCGTCGCAGTCCGCTACAAGCCTTGTAGCTACCACGATCCATTCATGCCAATGTCGTCTTCAGCACACATGGTTATCGATCTCCCAGTCACGACCTTGTGTTGGCATAGGTCCGAAGAGTAGCCCATCGTACCACACTGAAATGGCCATTGCCATGTAGAACCACTTGCCAAAGTACCGTTGTTGCACCTTACTATCAGACTAATCTAGCATATAAGCCAAGCATATCATGATAGCAAGAACATGAACACAACTCAATCATATCATAACTAAGACAAATATTGTATGGAAAAGATATATGATCAAAGTAGATCAAAGTCATCCTAGAACTAAGAGATACAATAGCTTACCCAAGCTCAAAGGAGACCTAGAACCTGAATAGAGCTACTCTAGCCTACTCCACTAAGCCTAGAGCCTATGGAAGAGAGTGAATTTGCCCAAGAGTTGTGTGTCTCATTTGGAGACCCCTCCCTCTTAATTTATAGGCTCCAAGCAGCAGCATCTCGAGCGTATATTCCCTGAAGCACCTCAGAACCGACCTTGGGAGAGTACCAGGAGCTGACACGTGGAAGCAGCAGATGAGAGGGGGCCAATGGCGGTTTGCCGATCCCACGGTTCGGCCGACCCTGCCATGGCCTCCCTCGGATTGTGCTTCTTCAGGGTGGCTGACAGGTGGGTCCCAAGTATTGTCTGCACGTGCACTCACTGAGTTGTGTCGGTTTGGTCCCTAGTGGGCCCCTCAATCCATGTGATGCACACGTGGCGGCTTCTGATTCGTCGAGAGGTTGTCACTTGGATCCATGAGGTGGATTCTTCTCCATTTTCCTTTATTTATGCAGCAAAAAACCTACAACTAAATATTCTTCAAGGACATGTGGAACTACATTATTCGAAGGGAAATATGCGTGTTAGCATTGCAAATCCTTCACTTTAGTAAAGAATGTTGGCGGTTATTTTGGTACTTAACAGCCGCCAACACACGCTAAACGAACGAAACACCCCACTGGATCCTAGACCTCCAAAGCAACTCAAACACTTGGGTACAACCAAGCTAAGTTGAAGGTACAACCAAGCCGCTCCATAAACTTAACCTTTGTCTTGCCATCACCAGAATCTCAGCTACACCACAAAGAGTGACACAAAGCTTCAAAGACACGGTTCATCACTTTGACATTCTCCGCGCTCGGCGTTGAGCTGCCACCACCCGATCGGATTGGGATATCAACACAATCCTGTACATGAACTCCGCTCCGCTCGGTCAGATTGCGTTCTCGATACGAGCCATTCCTTCGCGTCCATCGCAGCACTGCCCCCTTGTTGCCACCGTGCAGCACCTCCATAGCCCATTGCGTGCCCTCGTGCCGCGTCGAGCCACGACCAGAGCACAATAAGCGGCTTGGTGCGTCCAGCCGCACCACCATGGTGGCACCGAAACACCCACTGGATACTGCCAGCCACACAACCATGGCATCACCGGCACTCAGCCAAGCCAGCCGCTGTCGACCATGCCAAACATGTATATATCTAAAACACTTATATGAATTCACAGAACAAACACGTATATATCTAGAACAAATTAATTATTCACACCGAACAAATTGTATGGACTCATAGAAAAACACGTATATACTAGAGCAAAATAATTATTCGCACCGAACAAATTGTATGAACTCCCAGAATAAACATGTATATATCTAATACAACTTGTATGAACTCGCAGAACAAACACGTATACATCTAGAACAAAATAATTATTCATACGAAACAAATTGTTTGAACTCCATAGAACAAACATATATGTATCGAAAATAGATTGCATGAACTCACAAAACAAACACGTATATACCTAGGAAAAAGGGAAAAGTCCAAATTACTCCCCTCATGTATAAGCAAAGTGCGGATAACCCCTAAAGTATGTTTTGGTTCAATTTACCCCCTAAACTCTGGCATTTGGTTCAATTTACCCCTTAATGCAAATTTTCTTTTTTGTTTCTTCATGTACAAGTGGAATTTTGAGTTTAAATTTTGCGAGATGATAATAGACATCATAACGCATGTTAAAAAAATACATCATAATTTTTTATAGTCATTTTCGTATGGTAGGATATTTAATAATAAATTAATCATTGAGATACAAAATTATGTGAAATAATGACAAAAAATTAAAATATATTTTTTGACATACATTGAGATGTACACTACCACCCTGTAAAATTTCAACTCAAAATTCTACTTATGTATGGAGAAACAAAAAAGACAAATCCTATTAGGGGTAATCTCAACAAAATGCCATAGTTTACGGGGGTAAACTGAACCAAAACATTGTTTATTGGGTTATCCAGACTTTACTTTTGAAGGGAGTATTTAGACTTTTACCTAGAAAAAATAGAGAAAGAGAAAAAAATGCAACGGAGAATAAAAAGAAAAAACAACGAACGGAAGAAAACAAAAGAAAAAAATGGATAGACAGGAAGCCACAATCGAAAAGGCAATATACGTGAGGAAGCTACAAAAGCTGGGCTGAAATGCTTTGATTCAATCGGCTAGAATTCGTTGGGCCACTACACAAGCTGGGCTGAAACTCTCCAATCCAAACACGTTGGAAATTGTTGGGCCGAAATGAAAACTGTTGCGCGAGGTTGGTTGGTAAAGACGTGCGCTCGCTGAGCCGCTTTGACGACGACATGACATAGAGCACACTAGGTCTGGCCACAAATTGGGTGGGCTGCTGGATCAGAAACAAACTCTGGACCAAACCGTGTGTGGTTAAGCCATCCAACCACTTAGGTTTGGGCCTATCACTAGAGGCCTATCTTTTTGGAGCCCCGTGTAGAAAGGAAAAAGTCTCTTTTACCTCCCTAGACATGAGGCCGAGTCCGTGTTTCCTCCAACCGCAAAACCATATATCTAGCCTCCTTCAAGTCGCAAAAACGTCCGTTTTACCTCCCTCGGCGGTTTTGACAGCGGTTTTGACTGACGTGGCGGTGGGCCCCACATGTCAGCGCGGGCCCCACCCCTCTCTTCTTCCCCTCTCCTCTTCTTCCTCTCTCTCCACCTCCTCTCCTCTACACTGGACGCCGGCCGCCGGCCTCCCCTTCCCTGCCGGCCGCTCGGCCCTGCTCCGGCCGCCGGCTTCCCCTCCCCCGCATGCCGCTCGGCCCTGCTCCGGCCGCCGGCCTCCCGTCCCCGGCCGGCCCTTCGGCCCTGCTCCGGATGCCGGCCGCTGGCCTCTCCTCCCCCGCCGGCCGCTCGGCCCTGCTCCGGACGTCGGCCTCCCCTCTCCCACGGGCCGCTCGGCCCTGCTCTGGACCTCGCGAGCTCCGTCGGCCGCCGCCTCCACGCCCAAGCCCTGCCGCGTCGGCGCGTCGCCTCTGTCCGTCGGAGCTCCGCCGTCGCCGCCTCGCGAGCTCCTCCGTCCGCCACGCTCGGCGGCGTGCATGGCGGGCGCGAGCTCCGTTGCGCGAAGGTCCGGCGGCGGCTCCACCTCGCCGGCGTCCTTCCCGCCTGCGACTCATCCTCGCGCGGCGGGCCGGCGCTCTGTGCGTCGGGGTCCCTTCCCACCGCCGGTGCCGGAGCTGCGCCGGCGTGCGGGCGGTGAGGGGGCCGCGTGGAGCTCCGCCCGGCGGCGGGGGAGAGGCGGCACCCGCAGTAGAGGAGAGGGGGTGGAGAGAGAGGAATAAGAGGAGAGAGGAAGAAGAGATAGTGGTGGGGCCCGCGCTGACATGTAGGGCCCACCGCCACGTCGGCCAAACCGCCCTCAAAACCGCCGAGGGGGTAAAACGAACGGTTTTGAGAGTTGAGGGTGTGATATATCCGGTTTTGCGGTTTAGGGAGAAAACGCGAACTCGGCCCACAATCGAGGGAGGTAAAAGTGACTTTTTCCGTGTAGAAATGAACTTTTGCTCTTTGCTTTTTCCGATTTCTGCCCTTTCCTTCTTAACGAATCCCGATTTCTGCTTTCAACCTCCTATGTCTTTCTTTCCTACCTCAGTTCGTCTGTATTGTTGTCTCGGGAAACGAATTATGAAGGACAGAACGGAAAATGGGAAGAAGAAGAACGTGATTTTTGCTCACATGAAAAGAAGTAAATAAATCTGTATAATATGATTCAGCGGCGAGGCTAGCCGAAAAGTTTAGCTGGGGCGGACTCGCACGACGAGCATAACATAAGTAGAAAAAAAATATTCTGTCACATGCGACATTTATACTGAAAGTCACGACTGTAGAATCACCAAACTGCAAATAAATGATATATGAAGGTTTAAGATGTCATAACATAATCATCAAAACTTCAACACATATTTTACTAATACAAAAACTATTTATGTCTAGGTTTTCTAGGCTGGCCGAGGCAAGTCTAGACACGAGCAACCAGACTTGCTGGCTTGCTGCATACGTAAGCATAGATGTTCAGCAGTTTCCCGCTCTTGATAGAATACCCGTTTTCTCTAGTAAACCCAATATATTGTTGTGGAGCCAGTGCTGCTTATCCGTTTTCCAGCCATAACTAGCTTGTTCTGACTTATTCTATTTCTTTCCCCCTCATAGAATACTATTAAAACAATAAAATTAACCACAACCAGCGAACTTATCCACCAGCGAAATTGGCTAACGAATATCAGGTCACGATGAAATCTCCATGCCCGTCTTCTCTTTCTTTGAAGCTTGATGATTGTGAACACCATAACAACAACATTACCTTTGTTCAGAGTTATTTGACATTTTCACAACCAAATTGACTTGCAGTTAAATTATTTTATTATGGAGAACATCAACTGATCGAGACCACGAGTACACTTCTGCAATACGTCGAAAGAAATGATCGTTTAGTATAAAACTATTCGATCGCTTGGGATTTGGAAACGCTCGCATCGTTTTTTTTTCTACCTAAATAAAAGGCTAAAAGGAGAAGAAAGAAATGTTTGTTGCAAGTGGACGTCTTTGACTCTTTGCAGGACCGAGCGAGCGTCGGGTGGTGTTTCAGCATTCAGCATAACTTGCTGCGGGTGCTGGGCCAAGCTTATGGGCCATGAGCCCTTTTCCAAATAACCAGCGACGGCTCAAGCGAATTGGCATTGTAGTCCAATGGTAGAACATTCCAGTGGGACGCTACCCACTAGAGTTTAAATTCTGGTGCTCGCATCTTTTCTTGAGATTTTCTCAGGATCTACCGGCGTTACGTATTAAGTGGTAAGCGGTGTTCCCGTCGACAACGATGCGCCAATGGTGACTTCAGGAATCTCCAGATCTGTCGGGTGCTCAGTCTTTCAAAAGTGCTCATAGTGGTAGGGTTTGCGTATATGTGTTCATAGGGGTGAGTGTGTGTGCGTGTTGTGTACGTTGTACCTGTGTAATCAAAAAAACAACGACAGCTCAAGTAGGCCTTTCATTTTTCCTTCTTCTTCCTCCTCCGACCTCCATTCGCCAGAACGTCGCCGTCCGCCGCCTCTCCGACCTTCTGCTCGGCTCTGGCCGCCTAAAAACTTCATGGGGGTGATCTACTCCGACGGTAGCTGGGGCAGTTGCCTCACCCTGCTTTATGGGTAACTTCGCCATTGATGTGATTAACGTGCACGGAAGGAAGTGGCATAATTAATGTGCATGCACGAAGGGTTATATCCGTACGTGAAGGAACGTGATTGCCTTATCTATGGTGTGATCCGTGATTAAATCGCATGAAAAGAAATAAGCATGCGTTGCGCTGACAAGCGAAACGAACAGGCAACACAACGTAGCAGATTTTTCTCTCACAGAACACTATTAAATAAGCGAACCAGCTAAAATAAATAGACTTTTCAACACAGCAAAGCGAACAGACCGCTCGGTTTTTACTCCTAAAAATTGCAGATTGGGACTAGCCTAAAAGATTTGCGGTCAGCATGATGAGAGCAGTGGCGGTAGACGGTAGTGGCCATGTTGGCCACGACCTTCGCCGTGACCGCACACGGCGAGCAGTGTGGGTCGCAGGCTGGATGGGCTCTGTGCCCTGATTGCCGCTGTTGTAGCCTTTTTGGGTTGGGCGGCTCCACCTCTGCATACTGCGGCCTGCGGTTGCCAGAGCTAGTGCACCAGGCAGCTGCGACGTCCCCAGCGTCTCCATCATCTCACAGTCTCAGTTCGATCGGATGCTGTTACAACGCAGCAACAAGGCGTGCCCTGCGAGGAGCTTCTACACCTATGACGCCTTCATCACCGCCGCCAACTCGTTCCCCAAATTCGGCATCACCGGCAGCCTCGACACCCAGAAGCGTGAGGTCGTGGCGTTCCTGGCGTGGACCGAGCTCGTACAAGACCACATGCGCGTAGGCCACAAGCGCCGCCCGACGACCCTTACTCGTGGGGCTATTGCTTCAAGCAGTGGCCCTACGCCACCGGCAAGTTGGACGACCCCGCCGCTAGCTAGGGATCCACTAGGATTGGGGCCGTCGGGATCCGTCATCCCGAGCAGCAAGGTGGTCAGGCTCGAGATCCTTCGCGCGAGATGGAGCTCTGGCATTGGACGACTGGAGATGCTGCCACCTCTGCCAGAGTTGGGGAAGGGGAAGGAGCAGAGGGCAGCGGTTGGCGGGGGAGTGGAGGAGAGGGCCGCCGTGGGGATCGAGCTATTGCCAGAGTACTGCTGCGCTGGAATTGGAGCCGCTCCGCCGCCGGGATTCACCCCTACTAGCTTCGCGTCATGCTCCAAGGTCATCGGGATTCAGCTTGCCGCAGCAAGGAGAGGCGGCACCAGGTGCGACGTGGACGGCAGAGAGGATGGGGAAGGGTAGGGGCGCGGCCCCTCCCCCGCTTCCAGTCGCATGAGCTCTAGCTCTAGCACGGCCAGCGGGCGAGCTCTAGCTCCGCCACGGCCGCTGCTCCTCCCCATGCGGGCGCTAGCCTTGCCGGGAAGAACGAACGAAGAGGAGCCAGAGGAAGGGGCGAGCGGATGGAGCGAGGAGGGAGGGGGAGAGAGACTATGGAAGGGAGGGAGGGCGACAATTTAGGAGGAGGGGAGAGAAATAAAATTAAATAATCCTGACAAGTGGACCCTGCTGCTGGTAGTTAGTATAGAGGTTAAATATAAAGATTGATTGGTGTGGGAGAAATTGATATAGAGGTTAGAATCTTATTGACCCATATAAAATATTCCTTATAGAGGTTAAATATAGAAATTGATGAGTGTAGATAGCCTAAGGCATGTACACACGCATGCATGGAATTCCAGGGCGCATAGGAACGGGAGTAGATAAAAGTGAGAGCATCTCCAACAGTTTCCCTTTCCCCTTTTCCATTTTTCACCCTACAGGGGAATCCTCTTTCACATTTTCACCATTTAAGGGAGATGTGGTAAAATCAGTTCCCCTTTCCCATTTCCATTCACCTGACACGTGGAACCTACTTGTCAATGACTAAACATACCTTCTTCTTCACCCCTACTTTCCCCTTCCCCTCTCCATCCCTTCTCTCTTCTCAAGCACAGAGCAGCCCAACGGCGCCCTGAGGCGGGGAACGATGGTGGCCCGCATGCAGGCCTCTTCATGCCCATGGCCGGGCGGGGCGGTAGGGCGCAAGGGCCGGCCAGAGCTCGCCTAATGTGGCGGGAGACGCAGATGGCGAGCGACGGCCGGCGACGGCGCGGATGGCGAGCGGCGGCTGGCGATGGCGTGGACGGCGAGCAGCGACCGGCGACGGCTCGGACGGCAAGCTGCTGCGGCGGAGGACACGGCGCGAAGGGCAGGGAGGCAGCGGCGAGGACGTGGCCAGCGCCCGACCGGTCGACGGCGGCAGGAGGTGGATCAAGCGGGTGTGTCCTTTCCCAAATGAAAATCAAACTAGCCAGTAGAGTGCGTGGCAAGAGAGGATCAGGTATAATAGCGGCATACTAAGAGCATCTCCAACATTTTTCATATCCTCTTTCCCCTTTCCATTTTTCAGTCATATAAGAGAATTGGAGAAAAAAACCATCTTCAACAGCCTGCATAATGTTAATCATCTCCAAAAGCTCGTGATTGACTCCCCCGTTAGCGTGATTTGTGATTGACTCCAATGGAAAGAAGGAAATAAACCTGCATAACGTTAATCATAATGTTATTAACGTGCATGGAAGGAAGGCCGGAAGGGACGTAACATGCATGCACGAAGGTTATATGCGTACGTGAAGGAACGTGATTGCCTTCTCTATGTTGTGATCCGCGTGATTGAATTGCATGAAAAGAAATAAACCTGCATGACTGAGAATCTTACAAATGGTAGATTGGGACCTGCCCAAAAGTTAATTTTTTAGAATACCTGCCCAAAAGATTTTGTTGGGTCTAGAAACTCTTTCCTCCAACAGCAGTCCAATTTTTCTAAAAAGATAAAAAAAGAGGCTATTGTGTTTTCGCCCTGTTTTGAATCTTAATTATGATTTTACGCTCACTTTTTTTCACTTTGTATTTTTACCCTTACTGTTCACAAACGTAGCCTCAGTTTACCCCTACTCCGTAAACAGCCCTTAACTGTGTCAAAGAAGACAACTTTGCCATTGCCAATATACCCTCATTTTTTTTAAAGTTTGTGATTATACCCTATTTAGAACACATATTTTGGCAACATTTCAACAAGAATATGACCAGAAATTTATAATTATTTTGATAGGATCATGACATAGCTCCCTACAAACGTGCATATAATGTGATTGCCCAAGACATAACAGCTAAATAAAAAAGAATGCCTTAACAGCTCCCTACAGCTGCAGCAACTCCAGAACCAACAATATTGACAGTCTATGCCTAAGTAACCCATGCTTCCTTGAATCCTCATGGCGGGAATTAACAGAGAAACAGGAAAAATTCGCACCAGTCTAAACAAGTCAGGGCGCTGCTAGAACGATCAGTAGAAGAGAGCAGCCATCCCGCTCGGGATCTGATTGCAACAATTCCAACCGATTTAAAAGTACCAACAAAATCCATGGCTCTAGACCCGCTGCTCTGGCTCCATGGCCGGCCACCTGCCCAAGCCGTGCGCACACGCACGCGCTGCGAGCCAGGCTGCGCGCATGCCAAGAAGCACGCGCCTGTGCCGGTCTGCGCTCGCCGGCGCCCGCTCGCGCCTGCCTTCACTCGCTTGCTCCCCTCACCCGATTCGCCGCGCCGCCGGCCCAGACGCATGCGGCAAGACCGAGAGAGAGCAAGATGACAAGTCTGAAAGTTGTAAGAAGAGACAAGGGGCAACTACGTCTTTTCGCAAGGGTTCTTTTATTTTTCTAATTTTTTTATTCTGGTTAAAAAGTAGGGGTAAAAACGCAATAGCTCCTTGAAAAAAATTTCTGCCGCATCATATCGTATCCCAATGCAAGTGGGACCTCCCCTCCGAACCCAACAGCGGAGGGTGGACGGGCGGGATGCTAGATGGTGCCTGAACGACTTGTCCACGCGGGCGAGAAACCTTTTGATCTTGGGAACGCTCATCAAATTTGGCTCCCAAGGTTTGGACGTGCCTAAAAATTGGCATCAGGTTTGGACATCTGTTGGAGCAGGAATTTTCACGTTGATTGTCAAAAAATATGAATTTGAAAGCTTGTTTTGGACACTCATTGAGATGTTCTGACGTGATTAACACTAGAAGAGAATGAGGCATCCGCACCGGTTGGGAAACCCCCTTCAGCACCGGTTTCCCAACCGGTGCGGATCTTTCGGTGCTAAAGGGGTACACCTTTAGCACCGGGTCTCGAAACCAACCGGTGCTAAAAGGGGCCGCGCACATGGCCCCTGCGCGAGCCCCTTTAGCACCGGTTGGTTTCGAGAACCGGTGCTAAAGGGGGACACACATACTCAAAAAACATTTCTAACAAAATTTCTCCAATACATACCTAACATTAAATTTAAACCACTATGAGCCTCTTCTCTTTTTTCTTCACAAATTTCATATTTATAAAGTATAATAACAATAGAAACTAAACAAGAACATGAGAGGATGAAATTGTGTACCTCGTAGAATGCTTCAAAAGAAGGAAAGCTTCACAATTTTTGAAAAAAATTTGGCAAAATCTCCCCTCAACCCGAGCACACCATGAACACAGCTCGGAGCGTTCATGCTGGCTTGGACGTGGGGAGGAAGGAGGGAATATATAGGTAGATAATCAGCACCGGTTGCTGGCTGCAACCGGTGCTAACATCGAGGATTTAGCACCGGTTTCTAGCTAGAACCGGTGCTAAATGTTGCTCCAGAATTAGCACCGGTTACAGGCAGCAACCGGTGCTAAAGGGGTAGATTTAGCACCGGTTGCTGGATGCAACCGGTGCTAAAGGTCCCCCCCCCTACCGACGCGCGCCGCGCGCGCCTGCGCGCGGCTGCTAGCCGTTGGACCCGGTGCTAATACTCCATTAGCACCGGGTCCAAAAATGGCTGCTGTTTATGTCGTCCGCGGATGCCTCATTCTTTTCTAGTGTAACATGTATATGGAAAAAAAAGGGAACATGATTGAGGTGCATGCAAAAATGAAGGAAGGCAATAATCAGGATCGTGCTTGCATGATTCATGCGGTGTTGGGTATGTTTGAGGTGTGGGTGTGGAAAAATTTAGACAGATGGTGAAAACACATATTAGAGGAAACACATATTAGAGAAAACGCAATTTTGGGTGTTTCTCTATCATTCTCATCCTCCTCCTTGGAACCCGGCCGGCGGCCGCGACATCACCTATAAAAGGCCTTGATTGTGCCACACAAATGCAGGCAGCTACAAAGTGTGCCACAACACACTATACACATACATGATGAGAGCACTGGCGGTAGTGGCCATGTTGGCCGCGGCCTTCGCGGCGTCCGCGCGGGGAGAGCAGTGCGGGTCGCAGGCCGGTGGGGCTCTCTGCCCCAGCTGCCTCTGCTGCAGCAAGTGGGGGTGGTGCGGCTCCTCCGACGCCTACTGCGGCGACGGCTGCCAGAGCCAGTGCACCGGCAGCTGCGGCGGCGGCGGCCCCACCCCTCCGACGCCACCGGGCGGCGGCGGCGGCGGCGACGTCGGCTCCATCATCTCCCAATCTCTGTTCGACCAGATGCTGCTGCACCGCGACGACAACGCGTGCCCAGCGAAGGGCTTCTACACCTACTCTGCCTTCATCGCCGCGGCCAACTCCTTCTCCGGCTTCGGCACCACCGGCGACATCGACACCAGGAAGCGCGAGATCGCCGCTTTCCTGGGGCAGACCTCGCACGAGACCACCGGCGGGTGGCCCACGGCACCTGACGGCCCATATTCCTGGGGCTACTGCTTCAAGGAGGAGAACGGCGCCGCCGCCGGGGCCGACTACTGCCAGCCCAGCTCGCAGTGGCCTTGCGCCGCCGGCAAGAAGTACTACGGCCGTGGGCCCATCCAAATCTCGTACAACTACAACTATGGCCCCGCGGGCCAGGCCATCGGGCAGAACCTGCTCGCCAACCCGGATCTGGTGGCCACCGACCCCACGGTGTCATTCAAGACGGCCCTCTGGTTCTGGATGACACCGCAGTCGCCCAAGCCGTCGTCCCATGACGTCATCACGGGCCAGTGGACCCCCACCAGTGCCGACGTGTCCGCTGGGAGGCTCCCGGGCTACGGCGTGATCACCAACATCATCAACGGTGGCCTCGAGTGCGGCCGCGGCGTCGACAGCCGCGTCGCAGACAGGATCGGCTTCTACAGGCGCTACTGCGACTTGCTCGGCGTCAGCTACGGCGACAACCTCGACTGCTACAGCCAGAGGCCCTTCGGCAGCTAACTAATCTGGCTCGCTCAACAATATATAATAATGTTAACTGCTCCGACTCCGACAAGGCAGCGACGAGGTCGTCGTCAACAAGTGTATTATATATGTACGAATAAAATGCAACAAGCAATGCTACATCTGCTGCTGAAGAACGAAGCTAGCATCAGTGCAATAAAATACTTTGCTTTTATTTAGGCCTGGGCATTCGGTTAAATCGGTTAATTCGGTTCGGTTAATTTGGTTTTAATATATTTCGGTTATGACAAACTGTTAACCGAATTTATCCATCAAAATTGATTAACCGACCCAATTCGGTTTCGGTTAAATCGGTTCGGTTAATCGGTTAACCGTAATACATATTATACTTCTATAGAAGATAATGCTACAACATAATCATATTGGAAAGCACCTGACTAGACATGGTCATGCAATAAAACAAAAGGGGAAAAAAACAAATAATGCTTCTAAGAAATAAAGTCTCCTAAAAATACATTTGAATATGTAAATGGTCACACTTTTAGTGTTTAATATAATAAGTTAGAAAGAATTTCGGTTAATCGGTTAATTCGGTTAACGCCAATTCATAACCGAATAAATTTCGGTTAACCTAATAGTGCCAAAGTCTTAACCGAATAGATCATAAAAAATTCGGTTAACCGACATTTTCGGTTAAATCGGTTCGGTTCGGTCGGTTAAATCGGTTTCGGTGAATTTTTGCCCACCCCTACTTTTATTGGTGATCGATCAATAATTTTCGTATTCGCACCTTACTGTCGATGCTCACAAATTAATTACTTTTGTTCTAAAAAAATGGCGAACTCAGTGCATACCTTAATTATATTGCCGTGTCCATGCCGTGCTTACTGTAAAAAATCTTCTTCCGATCCTTCTCTTCTCCTTCTTTTGATCTGTAAAAAAAAAGCTTCTTCTTTCTTAAAAACGCTCGGGTGGTGCAGTCTAGCTAGCTTTTCTCTGTAAAATAATTAAAAAAAACCAAGACCACATCAGGTTTGGCTGAAATCCTCCCACTGCAAAAATATGTTGATGTGCGCCTGCTGGCTAGATAGTGGATACGCATGCATGCACCAAGCAAATATATCTTATCTTTAATTTGTGCTAGGAGATATTAAATGGTTAGAATAATTACAGCCCTGTTTGTTTCGCGTGCTAACTAGTGGCAATCTATATGGATAGATGACAGCAACACGCATGTAGGCACGCTTGCATGTATATGCTACCTGATCTTCTTGCCACGTACGGAGTACTATTAGCTAGTTAGCTGCAAGTGGCTTTAATTAATTTCATTTGGAAAAGGACACTGCTAGCCGATAGCAGCAGCTAGCGCACACATGACATGACCAAGACTTGCACTTTGGATGGCTACATCCTATCCGATCTGATGCATGCATATGCACCAAAAAGGGACGGAGAAAAATAAAAGAAGAAGAAGCAGCGCTGACTGGCCGGGCAACTAGTCGTCTCATCGATCGATCGGCCAAGCGCGCATAATGCGGTGATATTGGGAACAAATGGACTCCAGTCTCCGATGGCGGCGACCGACTACCCTCCATAACGAGACTCGAGAAGCAAGGAGGCTCGAGAAGATGCGAATAGAGAATTAATTCCTGAAGAAGCAAGGAGGCTCGAGAAGAAAAATGGACGCAAGACGGGCCAAAAAAGGACCTAGGCAGGCCGGCCTAGCCCATTAGACAGGCCGGCCCCACCCTTTTTTCGTCCTTGCAAGAAATTACGTGATGAATTAAAGTGTAGTGCAGCTGCGAGCTGAGGGTCTATTGATGGGCCCTGCTGGTTTGCGCTCGCCCGCAGGGGGGCCGCGGTGCGCTCGCACTAGCCGCCAAAAACCGGCGGCCCCCCACGTGCTCTCCTATATAGAAAAAAAAAGCTGTATAAAATTCATCAAAAAATTTTGTAGCAAAATTTTATCAACAAATTTTGCTCGTTTGCTTGTGACAATTTTTCAGCGTAAAAAATTTTGTAACAAAATTTTGTCACACAAACATTTGCTTGCTTGTGACAAAATTCTTCAGAATTTTTTGCAACAAAATTTTGTCAACAAACTTTTGCTTGCGACAAAATTTTTCAGCGTCAAAATTTTGTCAACAAACTTTTGCTTGTGACAAAATTTTTCAGCGTCAAAATTTTTGCAACAAAATTTTGTCGACAAACTTTTGCTTGTGACAAAAAACTTTAGTGCCAAAATTTATGCAACAAAACTTGCGACAAAAATCTTCAGCGCCAAAATTTTTGCAACAAAATTTTGTTCAACCAACTTTTATTAGGTCCCACCAACGGATGAGGGAGTCCTCGCGCGCGGGGGTGGGGAGCGAGCGCACGGCCCAGCCGGTGCGCTCGCCCCCATATTTGGGATCGCGTCTATTGATATAACCTTACTCCAACCACCCACAAAAGCAAGCTCTGGCCGCAACTTGGGCGGGCTGGCTAGGTCATAAACAAACTCTGGGTCAAAACGTGTGTGGTTAAGCATCCAGCCAAGCAGGCATGGGCCTGCCACTAGAGGCCCATCTTTTTTAAGCCGCGGATAGAAATGAATTTTTGCTCTTTTCTTCCCTCGATTTCTGCTTTTCCTACTATTTGTTTCTGTCTTTCCTTTCCTACTTCAGATCGTCTCTAATCTCAAGAGGGAAGTCTCGAGTTTAATTTGGAGGCCTATGATTTTGCTGTCGTGTTGGCCAGTGCGTCGTCGCCTCGAGAAACGAATTAGTTAGGATTATGGAATGGAAAGAAGGAACATGACTGACCTCCATTAGTGTGATTTGTGATTACTCTTCACATGGTAAGAAGGAAATAAACATGCACAATGTGATTAACATGCATGGAAGGAAGGGAAGTAATTAACGTGCATGCATGGAGGGTTATATCCGTACGTGAGGGAACGTGATTGCCTTCTCTATGGTGTGATCCGTGGTTGAATTGCATGAAAGAAATAAACCTCCATGACTTAAGAGTATCTCCCACAGTGTATAATATTTTTACTCCTAAAGATGGTAGATTGGGACCTGCCCAAAAGATTTTGGGTCTAGAAAATACTCTTTCCTCCAACAGTAGTCCAATTTTTCTAAAAAAAAACTGCCGCATCATGGAAGTCAGTCATGCAGGTTTGGTTGCAAATGACAACCCCTTAACTAGTTTTGTTGCGAAAACACCCCCAGTTCATACATGATTTTGTGATTCAATATGTTTTTTTTGTACCGTACAAGTTGTAAATGTGGTTTTTAGTGATCTTAGATACTTTTATTACTATATTCTAGGCATTCTTCCCTCGATGCCCGAGCTGCCTCTGCTGCAGCAGCTCGGGGGTGCACTACGGGAAACGCACGGTTTGCCGTGTGCCAAGGGCACACGGCGAAGCCTGAAAGGCACACGGCAAAGCTGTTTGCCGTGTGCAAAAGGCTTTGCCGTGTGCAAAATGGCACACGGCAAACCGTACGACGGCAAACAGCTGTTTGCCGTGTGCCAGAACACGCCGTGTGCCAAGTGTTTTTGCCGTGCGCCATATGGGGCACACGGCAAAATAAAGTAACTGACGGTGTACACCTGGAAAACGGTGGTTTGCCGTGTGCCACATGGCCGGCACACGGCAAACACCAGGCTGTTTGCCGTGTGCCACGTGTATGGCACACGGCAAACACCAGGCTGTTTGCCGTGTGCCTTGACCTTTGCACATGGCAAACACAGGTTGTTTGCCGTGTGCCTTGCCCTTTGCACACGGCAAACAGCCGCTGTTTGCCGTGTGCCGTGATCTTTGCACACGACAAACAACATATTGGCCAGACGGTCCGCCAGGAATTGGCGGACCGTCTGCCATTCGCGGACTGTTCGCCTCACAAGTGGCGGACGGTCCGCGGTTGTTTGCCGTGTGCCTTGACCTTTGCACACGGCAAACACTTTCGCGGGGATCGCGAGCTGCCTCTTCTGACCATCACCAGCGTCTACCTCCAAGAACCTTGAGGATTCACATTTTGGACAGTACTTTGCATTCTCGTGTTCTTTTCTAAATAAGATGCAGTTCTTAGGACAGGCGTCAATCTTCTCGTAAGACATCTTAAGTGCACGAAGGACCTTTTGTGACTCATACATGTTCTTTGGCAGAATGTGACCTTCCGGAAGCAGACTTCCAAATACCGTCAACATAACATCGTAGGCGTCTCGACTCAGTGCAAACTGGGACTTCACGGCCATTAGGCGCCCAATAGCATCCAATTGGGAAACCTTTGTATGCTCGTGAAGGGGTTGACCAGCTGCAGCTAACATGTCGTAGTACGCCTTCGCGCTTGGCTCTGGCTCATCTTCCCTTCCTCCTTCATCAAACTGAGCTTCCTCAAAGTCATCTAACATGTCCGCCACCCCAGCATCTGAATCAAGTTCCTCAATGCGTTGTCTCACGGCCTCGTCTCTTCTACGATTATTGCCTTCAACATAGTAAGTCCACCGGGTTTGGTCTATCGTAAATCCGTGTTTGAAAAGATGACTTGTCATTTCTTTCTTTGTTCTTCGACGCGTGTTCCCACATTTATCACAAGGACACCAAGTGGTCTTGTTGCTTCCTTTAACCTTTGCAAATGCTTCATCTATAAAAGCCTCGGTCCTCCGAACCCATTCCACACTCACATCACCCCCAGGGTTCCAACCCGTGTGCATCCAGCTACGATCATTCATCAGCTATGACACCGGCAAATGAAAATGGAATTCTTTTACATGTACATAGTGTAGGTCCTACACGATGTCTATACTCTCTACTAGGTGAAGATAGGTCCTAATCCCACCCTAGGATGCGTAGCTAGGGTAGGTTTACATAGTCTACTCCGATCTGGGACAGAATTTCGGCAGCACCTCCCCGCTGTTCTCCAAATACACGTCCCAGAGGGAGATTGTGTATCCGGAGAACACCGGAGAGATGCTGCCGAAATCCTGTACCAGATCGGAGTAGACTATGTAAACCTACTCTAGCTACGCATCCTTAGGCTGTCCAAATAACGTGGACAATTCGAAACAGATACGGTCGTAGATATGCAAAGTTCTGCATATTTACAACCGTATCTCTTTCGAACGGGAGACATCTAACTGGGTTACGTGATCTACGAACATGCATGTAACGCGAGCGTGATGGCGGTGCTTACGGTGGGTCAGCGGTGTAGGCGTGGCCGGCGTGGTGTAGACTCGCGGTCCCGCTCCCGCTCCGGCTCCCGCTCCTGATACCGCTCCGGCTCCCGCTTCGGCTCTCGCTCTTGGTACCGCTCCGGCTCCGACTCCCGCTACAGCTCCGACTCTCCGTCGAATAAGTGGAAGCGGATTCCTGCAATATTCAATAAATGATTATATGAAATTCAAAATTTCGCCAGCACCTCCCCTATACGGTGAGGGTTTCCAAACCTGCAACAAAAACCACGACACGAAGGTCAGGCCACACAGATGTTTAAGCACACGGCTCGATGGCCAGACACAATGCTTTGACCTCCAAAACCACACAAATATTTCGGCAGCACCTAATTATCACTAAGTATATGCTAACTAAGTTTTTCTAACTAAAATAGTAACTAATTATAACTAAGTATATGCTATCTAAGTTTTTCTAACTAAATTAACAACTAATTATTACTAAATTAAATTAAATCAAACAACTAATTAAAACTAAGCAACTAAATAAAAAAACTCTCCGGCTGGCAGGTGAGGTCGTGGAGCGGCCGAGGAGGGCGTGGAGCAGCCGGGGAGGCCGAGGAGCGGCGGAGCGGGGGCCGGAGAGGCGGCCCGGCGGCGTGGCGGCCCGGCGGGGCTGCGGCGCGGCGGCACAGCGGCGCGGCGGCGCGGCGGCGGGGCGGCACGGCGGCCCGGCGGCGCGGCGGCGGGGCGGCCCGGCGGCGCGGCGGCACGGCGGCCCGACGGCGCGGCGTGGTGGCCCGGCGGCGCGGCGGCGTGGCGGCGCGGAGGCGTGGAGGCCCGGCGGCGCGGCGGCGGGGCGGCACGGCGGCGCGGCGTGGTGGCCCGGCGGCGCGGCGGCGTGGCGGCCCGGCGGCGCGGCGGCCCGGCGGCGCGGAGGCGTGGCGTGTGTGAGTGTGTGTGCGTGCGTGTGTGTGTGCGCTGTGTGAGTGGGAGAGGCGGCCCAAAACGGCTAAGTGCCGTGGGCTTCGCCGTGTGCCCTGGATCTGGGCACACGGCAAAGCCTGTGCCCAGATCCAGGGCACACGGCGAACATTTTTTTTTATTTTTTAGAATTTCAAAACTTGTTGCCGTGTGCCCACCGTGAGGCACACGGCAACCAGTCTATGCCGTGTGCCTCTAGGGGAAGCACACGGCAAATATTTTCTGCCTACACAGAAAAAAATTAAAAAATATCAAACGGATTCAAAAAATAACCAAATTTGGGCATGGACCTGTCTAAGGTGTATGAAGACTATAAAAAATGACTTTTGTGGTAAAAAAAAAATTTGAATTGTCACGTTGCTTCAAATCACAACGTCTCATTCAAAACTCTTAGGATCTTCTCCCGAGAAGCTCCGGTTTGTAAAGAGGCAATGCGTCAACTTGCTCGAAACCTTCTACATTTTTTACCATAGCCTCTACGTATAAAAACATGACATCACGCCAAAATTTATAATGTTTTGGCCTTTTTTGTATTTTATAAAAATTTTGAACGAACCGAGCCCAAATGCGGGCACACAGTATGCGAGCAATATATTCAAAATTTGATTCCATCTAATGGACATGGCATCATATTAGTCTTAAGAATCCGAATAACATTTTTCCGAACATTACATTACATTATTCGAAACACTTACAGTTCAAATTTGCCGTATCGACAAAATTAAAAATAATGATATAAAATGATTAAATATAGCAAACAGACCGAAAAACATGCACAAAACTAACATGGAATAATACAAGGACAAAGAAGTTAATAAAAAATTTTGGAGGCAAAATTCAAAATTTTTGCTGCCTGTTTGCCGTGTGCCTACGTGTGGCACACGGCAAACAGGCCACTTTGCCGTGTGCTGGATCTTTGCCGTGTGCCACGTGGCAAGGGCGCACGGCAAAGATGACGGCCAAGCCAACTGCCGTTTGGGGCGACCTGTTTGCCGTGTGCTGGTCGTTAGGCACACGGCAAACAAGCCTGTTTGCCGTGTGCTTCTTATATGCCGTGTGCCACGTGGCAAGCACACGGCAAACAGTCCTGTTTGCCGTGTGCCTGCCTTTTTGCCGTGTGCCTGCCTGGGTCCACCGTGTGCCACGGCTTCGCCGTGTGCCACGTGGGCAGGCACACGGCAAACAGGCTTGTTTGCCGTGTGCCCGCGAAGAGGCACACGGCGAAGCCGTTGGCACACGGCGAACAAGCGGTTTCCCGTAGTGGTGGTGCGGTGCGGCTCCTCCGAGGCCGGCTGCCAGAGCCAGTGCACCGCCGGCCTGCGGGAGTGGCGTCGGCTCCATAGTCTCCCAATCGATCTCTGTTCGACCAGATGCTACTTCCCGGCGAAATCATGCTTTTCAATCCTATACCCCTTTGCTTGTTTGGGAAATACTACTATACCCGCAGCCGCTGTCTAATAAGTTCTGAGTTTAATTAAGAAGATGAAGTGACAGGGGAGAACTCAAAGGGCCGAATTTTCTCTTATATTGCAGGGAAAAACATCGGTATTATATTGTACAGGTGAAATTCATGATGACTACTCTAAGTGGATCAACTACGTACGTACACACGTATGTAAAACTACGTATATAGATCTCAGTCGACCTATCTAGCTAGTCCATGTACTGCTGCTGATTAGAAGTTGAGGACGCTAGCGTAGTATGGCGACCAGCTCTCCATCCAGGGGCTCCGCAGCTGCGTCAGGAAAGGGTCCTGCATCCACTCCTGCTGCTTCGCCACCTCCAGCTGCGGCAGGCTCAGCGTCGCCGGCCTCAGCACCGCCGGCGGCGACTGATCGGGCACCTCCTCCTTCATGCACATGGTGGTGGTCGCCGGCGGCGGGATCATCATCATGATGGTGGTCTGATCTTGTCCCTGCAGCTGCTGGTCGGACGAGGACATGGAGTCGGCGGGCGAGCCGGTACAGTTGTCGTGGGAGGCGGAGGAGGGCGTGGCGGAGGCCCGCGCCAGCTCCTCCATGGCCACCCGCTGCTCAAGCTCCTTGAGCGACACAGCCTTGCGGTAGATCTTGCAAAGCACAATGTCCTCCGCCTGAAATTCAATCGAATTGAGAAGAAAATTAAGGAACGCGTTACTTTCATGCTAGACCTGACTGATGACTGATCAGTAGTAGCTACTACTTTTCAAAGCACGCGCGCTGCTACGATTGGAGCTAGCTGCTGCTAGCAGAGACGACTCAGACGGCTCGCCAAGTCAAGGTCAATGTCGCCATGCATTCTGAGAATACGCACCTTGGGTGACGATGCTGACGCCTTGCCGCCGGAGGAGGAGGAGGATGAATCGGGGAGCCTGTACTCGTTCATGACCCAGTCCGTCTTGGTTCCCCGTGGCGCGCGGCCCTCGTAGTAGACGAGCGTCTTCTTGAGCCCGATGAGCCGCTTCGGGTCGGCGGCGCACCGCACGGCGCGGTCCGACCCCGTGGCCTTCCAGAAGCCGCGCTCCGTCGTGCGGCTCGGCCGCCCTCCGCCGCCGGCGTGCTTGCGGTTGTCGCGCGGCACGAAGAAGTACCACTCGCGCTCGCCGACGATGCGGGCCATGCCGGGCAGCTCCCAGGGGTCGTGCCGGTACAGCTGCACCGTCGGGATGATGTCGAACTTGAGCTTCTTCCCGTGGGCAACCTGCTTCAGGTAGAACTCCAGCAGCTCCTCCTCCGTCGGGTGGAACCGGAACCCCGGCAGCTCCAGCTCCGCCGCGCCGGCCGTCGATGATGCGCAGCGCCGCTCCATTATCGCTTCTTGCTAGTTGTTGGTGCTAGATAGCTAGCTGATCGATGACGAATGACAGC
This sequence comes from Urochloa ruziziensis, assembly GCA_015476505.1. Taxonomy (NCBI): domain Eukaryota; kingdom Viridiplantae; phylum Streptophyta; class Magnoliopsida; order Poales; family Poaceae; genus Urochloa; species Urochloa ruziziensis. The sequence continues at coordinate 19,558,660 of CM027126.1, forward strand.
TGATGAGCTTAGCTATCTGAGACCTGGGAGGAGAGGACTGCTTCCCCTTTGCATATATAGGCCGGCTGTTGGTAGGGAAGGAAGGAAGAAAGAGAGAGAGGGAGACATGCATTGTATGCTGTGGCTGATGCGCTCTGGTCTCTTTCCGGGTCTTCTCCAGCGTCATCAGCTGACTTTTACTGGCCTGGTCCCTGGTGGGTGGTGTATCTGTATGTACTGGTGTGTCTCTGCGTGTGTGCAAACTAAGACTTGGAATTCTTGATTGCTGGCTTTTTTTCTAGTGCTCATTACTTTACTTACTTACTCGGGAGTTAATTAATCAAACAGTACAGCTTGTGATCTGATCTTATACGTACTATCGGAAAGAGTAGTTCAATCCTGTCCAATTGATTGACGATAACCGTACGTCTGTATGTACCTACTGATTTCAGCAACTACTCCTATATGGATAGCATCATGCTACTGTTTAGTCATTTGAAAGAAACAAATGTATGGATGGAGATAGTAGCATGCTAGTTTAGTTATTTTTGAAAGAAAAATGTCAAAATAAATCCAGTGAGCATATATAACTCGCTCGTTAATTAATTCCTGCTGCACGTACGCATCCAGAAATTAAACAAACTAGGGACACCTATTGAACTGGAGTCCTGCACAAAAATTGATATATCGTCCTGATAAACAATGAGCTGAGTGGCTGCAAGCCTGCAAAGTGGTCCGAGACGACGACTTGGTCCACTGGTGTGCACATTAAATAAATTCAGAGCACGACGTTAGTGTCTTCACAACTGTAATTAGTAGATAATAACTGTATATGGAGGATTTCAGTTCATGTGTGGCTCCAGTAGTGTTCTGATGAGATTGGGCAGACGTAGCTTTCTCAAGGATGCGGACAGAATCATCTCTGACCGGCTAGCTTACTGTATATTACCAATTAGCCATGCATTCTTGACCATACCCCGGTAGTTTATCATATATATGTTTCATGCATACCCTTTTTTCTAAAAAGAATATACTATATCTGCATAGAACAGAATGTGAATGTTCTCGCTTTTGCTGCACCTTTTCTTTTAAAAAAAAAACATGCATGCATGTTAGTCACCTTAATTATTACTCTCTCTTTTTTTTTCTAAGTGGGCTTGTTGGTCCTCTGTCCTTGACACTAACATGACCAGTCTCCTTGAAATACCGGAATCTTATTCACAAAACAAAAGAAAAAATTGCGAAACTTTACAGGATCAGTACTGGAACAAGATTATATTGCTTAAAAGGCGGTGCTGGCTGTGGGGGGGCAGCTGTGTTAACAGATACGTACTCCCTTCACTTTTTCTGGCAGCTATACGTGTAGAATTCGTCCCTGGGATATTGATGGATTTGCTTTTGACAGAATGCGTAGGTTGAAATGGTAAACCCATGAAACGGTTTGAAGAGGGAGAATGCAAGCAAACAGACACCATTAGTTTCCACAAGATTGCGAGATGGATGGATGTTTTGACAGTTGAATTCGTTGCGTGCACAGGGTTTAGTATTAGTCGTGCGTGGCCATGACTTGAACGAGAAATCCCAAGAAGAGGACATATGGTGAGGTCCTCCATCCTGATAGGTGCTCTCTTCACAGATTTCCAATCCTTTCTTTTGTCTCTCTAAAACCGCGTTGAATCGTTCCAAGTCTTGAAATGATTCTCCTTTTTGACGAGCCGATCCAGTGGATTACTTTCTGACAGGAAATCATTGCAGAGAATTCGGCGGCGGCGGCGGCTGCGCAAAAAATACTAATGGTTGGTTAAAGTGGTTGCATTTTTCAGGCACCTCACCATTCGCATGCAACTGTGGAATTGCTTGGACTATGCACACCACTAGCAATAATCTAGCATAGCATAAATGTTCTAATCAGAGCAATAACCTTTTACACTTTAATATGTGCCTTCCTATGAAGCAACCTTTGCTAAGACTCTCCTCAACATGGAAAGAAATAATAACTCACTCACTGATGAGTGGTGTAAATTCCTGGTTCATTATTGTGTTTCACAGAACCTGCATTCAGTAATCACTTCAAAATTCATCCCAGGGAAAATAAAATCCGCAGTAAAACGTAGTCATATCAGAATACACGTACCGATGCTAATGCGGCGCAGCCATCTTTGTTAGGGATTTAAAGCAAAAACATAGTATATTGTTCGTGCTTTAAAAGGAATAATCATACCATGAACAAAGAAAGAGCAGCATATATACGACAATGGTGTTTCCGAGTGTGACAAGCGTGGACTTGTCTGGTGCTAGGAGACTGGAGACACAAGATGAGCCAGCTAGCTGTACCATATAAATCAAGAGAGCAAGACTTGAGAATGGAGCCATCCATCACATCCACGTCAATTACATTGGACCGGTTCTTCAATGCGCAAGTCGTTGCTGTTGCTGGTCGATAGATGTTGGTGCTGCCCGGAGAGTCAAGTCCATGGTTGCATTGCACTCCTCCAGTGACATTCAGCCTCGCCCATCACCACACACCAAGAAAGCAGAGATGGGATCCCAAACTTCTTTGAAGCGGTCCAAGTCTTTCTCCTGTTCCACTCTGTGCTGAGAAAAAAAGAAAAGAGAAGCTTCTATTGGTGGGTCAGTCACCTCAGTGCTCTCCCCGAGTGGTGGCGCTGATGTATCATCTTGAGTTGGAAGACCTGGAAGAAGAGGTCGTTAGTGATCCATCTTTTTGTTGGAAAGAAGAAATTATATATATCAAGAGATGAAAAGACGCTTGTGTGACACCTGAACTTAAGTGGAGCTGACCTGACCTTCTGAAATCAAATGTGAACCAGACAGGGAACATAGTGAAGAAGCTTCCTAGCTTCATCTTCACTTTTTAGATGGTATACTGCAGGCTAACAAGACATACTTCTATAACTGCACACTAACATCTAATTCGTCAAGGCCGGCAAGTACAAAGTGTAACAAACCCAAGTTTTTATTCAGGACAGGAACTTCTCCTTTACATACTGGGCACATTAAGCCAGGTGAAGACCATGGCTCCTCTGTATGGGCACACCATCTCTTCCCTCATTATTTTCTTTTTCTAGACAACTATACACGCAGTACTTGTGATGACACCAGTTCGCTATGACCTATAGACCAGGACCATTACAAGGCCACCAACAGCTACTCCAGTAGAGGAGGACTATTAGAAAGGCGCCAGCAAGCAGTCCAGTCCTGATCAAGGACCTATGGCTTCATTTGGTGCTTTTATTGGAGGACTGATGCCCAAGCTTCCTTCCCTTCTTGCCAGAAGCATCCTCTGTCGAATCATACTTCTTGCCACCAGATGTTGCCAGAGTGGCATCAAGATTGATGATTTCTGGAGAGCTAGCACCAACTGTCTCCGCTTTCCCCTCAAGCAGTTCAGCCTCTTCATCCACACGGTAGTAAGCCTGGCAGCAAAGTGTCTTGTCAGGTGCTGGTATTGCTGAGACAGATAGCTTCTAGTTCATCAATTCAGTTGAGAAGTAGTTGATAAGTGAACATTACCACACAGGTGCGGGGAGGCGAAAGGACTCTGAATGAGTTTGGGCGGTTGTTGAAGTTTGTTTCAGGCACTCCTGGTACCCCTTCAGGCGACGTGAAGTGATCCACGTCATGGCCAACCTGTGACACAACATAGATTAGTCTTGCAAAATCAGAAGCCTGATACAATTCTGATGTTATCATACAGGAACGGGAAAAACATTTTTCCAGCATATATAACCACTACTTACTCTTCCATGTCCACCAAAGACAAAGGCATCAGAGTCCAGTGCTACTCTGTATTTCCCGGGCAAATCACATCCAACTTTGTACCTGAATATTAGTTGCAAAGTGGAAATGGGAGTAAGCAAGTTAGACAACAAGGAAAACAGGGACTTCAAAAGGAAAGCTTGCAATGTGTCACTTACCCACTATAAGTTTTCTTGGGATGAAAATTGAAAACAAAAACCAAATCTCCACGTTCGAATACAATGACCTGAAGGCAAACACAAATAAATTTCGAAGGATATTTTAACAAACCAAGCTATTTGAATACTCTTCCTAAGAAAGAAACAAGGGCAAATGGTGTAACACTCTTGTACTAAGTATTTCTCAAGTCCTTACCTTTTCCTTCTCATTCATGTCGCTTACAATCTGCTTTGGTGATGAAAGGAAGGAAAAATTCTCATCGAGTGCATTCATTGCTTGATCAAATGCATTCATGTACTGTTCAGCATTAGGGCAATGAGAAAAATTGATATGTTAGCTGGGATAAATTGAAAACTTGAACTGTAGAGAAATCAGACAGAATAGACAATCAGTTGGATATATATAGTTTAACATACGCTGTTAAAAATAATTTCTATTAACAAAATAACCAATCAATGAGAAACACATTCCTACGTCTGCAAAGTAAAGTTAAAAAAATGTTATACCAACCAGTGCAGCTAAATTATGTCAACTATGCCAATACAGAAGCGTCAACAATGTAGTAGGTTTGCACTGGCCAAATCTGATCGGTCTATTAACTAAAAATTAATGGTTTGATGTAGTTTGCTCTATTAGGACAGGTTAACAAAGTGTGCAAAAGTATAGCTGAAATCGATCTCACTGTAAAAATGCAATGCTAGTATGGAACTTGCAACATTTAGCTAGTATCACAGACAGCGTGTTATGGCGAGTGGGCCGGTCAGAGGCCGTACTGTAGCGTGAACAGTACCACGAGGGAAGATTAGGTTAGCTGGTTTGTTAGGATATAGGTTAGATTGGTTTGTTAGGATATTTACTTAGCGTGAACAGTACCACGAGGGAAGATTAGGTTAGCTGGTTTGTTCGGATATAGGTTAGATTGGTTTGTTAGGATATTTACTTAGAGGTCAAGTTAGCAGTCTCTATATAAGAGACACCTTTGTATCAATTAGGTTAAGGAAGAAGTAGTAGGGTTTAATCTCAGAGCCTCCAGCGTGAGGGCGAGATCCTATCTACCTCAACCTATCTATCTCAGTAATCAGTCCACATCACAGCGATAAAAGGAAAAGGTAATAATGGTCAAAGCGAGCCTAAAGTCATGCCATAACAAAAAAAAAATTAAGGGTTGTATTAAAAAACATAACCTTGTACCGCAGATGATCAGTGTCCACCAAGCTCCATTGACGTCTGCATTTATCATAGCTCCAGTTGTTCCCTTCTCTTGGAAAGTCGATCCATTCTGGGTGACCAAACTATAAGATAATTCCACATCAATTACAGCACGACGCCACTACAACTATGGATAAGAAGAAAGCCATAAGAAATGAAAGACAGCTGCCTGTTTTATGCAATTAACTTCACTGAAAATCACACTCTCATGTGTAAAAGCATAGATAGCATATGACAAACTTGTTTGTTTATTCCAGCATGGTGCAGATGAAGACTTGATAACATGTCTGAAAAATGTTTGTGAAACTTAAGCAGCTTCATTCAAATAGTGAAGGGTCAAATGTATCCCATGTTGTACATATATATGGCAAGTCTCAAGAGAATTACTGGCAATAAACAGACCACATTTTATGTGAAAATGCAAGCATTATTCAGAATTAACATTAGTCATTCAAATAGCAGTCAGGAAGTCGGGTTACTGAGAAAACAGAGGGCCCTAACGCTGAAACCTCAAATCAAAATAAGAGAACGGCTGCATGAAAGCTTTTATTAATGCAAAAGATTTTTAGTGGACCAAGATTTTACCTCATTCCCCATAAAATTCAAGTAGCCATCACCTCCAAGAGCCATTGTGATGAAGTGAATCATCTGGTGTGTAGAACACAACAAGCAAAATATATTCAGAGGGAATGGAACATGTTCAAAAATCATATAAAGCCAAGTTCAACCAGAACTTGAGGAGAAATTGAACCTTTTGGAGTGCAATCCCACGATCAATGGTGGGTGAAGCAGGCTGCAAGTCTGACATGCCAGTGTACATTTCCTTGTCCATCAGAAGAAATGCTATAGTTTTGTCGCCAACTATAGACTGAAAGTATGCAAGAAATTAATTTCCAGTAGAACATAAACATATCGTATATGACTGCAAATTCTTAAGCATGTTCAGGAGGGCCCCATAATGTTTCAAGAAAAAATTAATGCAGTTACTAGCAATCAGGATGGAAATCTGATGAAATATAATAGCCTGACTAAAATATTCAAAAGGTCATCAGCCAAGTGTTTAGCTGTCTAAACCACAAGGAAATAAAATATCTCACGACATCCAACTATATGTCCTTATATTATATAATGCATGGTACCTGATCATGGCTCTCAGCATATGCAATGCACTTTTCAGTATATCTCCTGTTAGTCAAAGTATGAGCTATTTCACCCATTGACCACTCAGAGTCATCTTTGTTCTTCAGGTAGTCAATCCATCTATCAGGGATAGCCATTGCCAGGCGATAGTCAAACCCAATTCCACCTTCGTCAACTGGCCGGCAAAGGACTGGCATGCCTGAAACATCTTCAGCGACAATAGTTGCTTCTGGCAGGATTTTAAGCATTAAATGGTTCGCGAGCATCATGTAAACAACTGCATCCACATCTGTGTCCACACTGAAATACTCCTTGTAATTTCCAGTAAACCCCACATTGATACCATGGTGATGATACAGCATTGATGTAACTCCATCAAATCGGAAGCCGTCAAACATGAACTCATCCATCCAGTATCTCAGGTTAGAAAGAAGAAACCTCAATACCTCCCAGTTAGCATAGTTGAACAGCCGACTATCCCAAAGTTTATGATAGCCCCTATCTCCCGTATGAAAATAGGATTCGTGGGTGTTTTGTCCAACATCATAGCCATTTAAACCATCTGAGACATTATTACTCGCATGGCTATGGACAACATCCATCAGAACTCGCAATCCCAAACTGTGTGCCTTATCAACAAGATATTTAAGGTCCTCTGGCGTGCCTGATCTGCTGCTAACTGCAAAGAAATTTGTCACGTGATACCCAAAAGAAGCATAGTAAGAATGTTCCATAACTGCCATCAACTGAACTGTGTTGTAGTTATTTGCTCGTATGCGTGGCAACACATTGTCTGCAAATTCCCTGTATGTGCTTACTGCTGGCTTTTCACCACTCATCCCCACATGGGCTTCATAGATACGTGGAGCATCAGGCTTTGGAGGCCGAGGATACATAAACACGTACCTGCAAAACAGAGGTAAAAGGTACCATAATTTTGTCATATATTTTTGCTGGGTTAGGATTTGTTGCTTAAGTTTACAATGTGGTTCGGGACAGTAGAAAAGACCTTTCAGAAGCAGGAGGATCCCAATGAACACCATCATAGGGAGCTCCAAATTTAGAGGCATCAACGGTTGCATAACGAATCCAAGCAGGAATCCGATCAACCCATACCCCACCATGTCTAAAGCGAAATTTAACCCTGGAATTGTGAGGGATGGCAGGTTCCCCTTTGACATGGTCAATTTTAATTGACCAAACACCAAATTTATCCTTCTCCATGTTGTGGTTCGCACCGTTCCAGTCATTGAAGTCACCAACAAGCTGCGCCTCCCTACATCCACAAGTAAAAAAATCTCCAAGTCAAATCATCAATCTATTAAAAGTTTTCCGGTACGAAGAAAAATAAAGCACTAAACATGATAATAACAACAAGAAAAGGGAAAACATATTTTTAGCCTCCTCAGCCAACATATGACAGTCTTCCACAAGAGTGAAATCTCCAAACAGTTTTCTATTCCCAAACTTTCATTACTCTCCTGTGTAGCATTCTGGCTTTTTGCTAATTGGTATCAGACAGTATCTTTTCACAAGCAAAATGAAAAAAAAAATGATGCTGCCATATTCAATTGGCATATCATACATTAAAGGAAGACCATTAACAAGTATTCGTGTGGCAAAACTAGAACTTACTGTGCAGCTGGTGCCCATTCACGATATACAGTTTCATCCTTGTTTGTATTGATCCCAAACTTCAAATAGCCTGAAAAATATAGAATCGGGGAAGATAGATGATACAAACAAGGTAGTATTGTACACCACAGAAAAGACACTACAAATGCACATTCGGAATGCACGAGCTGAGCCTAACCTTTAGAGAAGTCTTCAAGACACCCCTCATTTTTCTCAATGGAACATTTCTGGTCCAGGTATTTTTTCATCCTGTAGCTGAAATGGTCCCTGAATTTCTCCAACTTGGGGTCAACCTTGTATATGGGAAGATGGTTGACATCAACTTCCGTAGCTGCCATTGTTTTGTTTTCTTGCACAGTTGCTGCAGTGGCGAATTTGCTCTTGAACTTGCAAAGACGCATGAGAGTCAGATGTAGAATTACAGTTGCAATAGAAGCTACTACATGACAATGTTGTAATTAGCTGCTACATTAACCACAGAACAGTATATCACGCCAGTTTTTAACTTTTACATAATAAAGAATTAAAATAGATGAAGAAAAAACAACTAGAAAAATTAAAGAAATTTAATTGAAGTCTGAGATCCACTTGATAGAACATTGATGTTCCCTGTAACAAAGCAGTAGAGCCTAGTCTGACAGCAATCCAAAACGTGTCCCAATCGACAAATTCCAGAGGTTTTTCTCTAAAATTACTAGCGAATTCCATTTCTTCCGCAATAACACGTTCAAATCTGGGCAAAAGATGTTACCTTTGCCGGCTCCGACCGGAGAACGTCGCGCTGGACAGACAACACACTCAGGCGCACATTGCCACCACCCTGCGAAACCATCAAGGAACCACCAGCCATGAGTAGGAAAACAAAAGGAGTAAATCCAGTATCCCCAGGTTCGCCGCAGCTCACCGCGATCCCTGGCGGCGCCGCCCGATCAGAAGGCGCGCGCGAGCGCCGCGGCGGCTGGAGAGGAGCCGGCGAGGAAGACGACGACGTGATGCACAGCATTGCGGCAGCGGTGTCGGCGAGTGAGTCCCATCCTGTCAGCACTGGGAGTTCCTCAAGCTTTATAGCGGACCGCCGGAGCTGGCTTGGCGTCTTGCCCCCTCAACCTCTTACCCCTCTCGCAATGAAGGCGTGATTTTTTTGTTTTGGCTTTCTTCTCCGTCGCAATCTTGTGCCCCACACCAGAGAGAAGAGAGCCAGACAAGGAAGCCATGGCACATGACGGACATGAGGTGAGGCGGATCTGTGGGCCCGCACGGGCCGGGAGCGCCACGTGGACGGACACGAGCAGCCGAGGAGTTTTTGGGCCGACTGGACCTTGGGCCTGCACTGGTTCCCCCACTCCTTTTGAGGTTAAAAAGAGGCTTTTTATTTTTTTGGTTCTTAAGCAAAAATACAAGCAGATTAATTACGTTCTAATTTGGTGCAAGATGTTGGCTTGTGTAGCTAGATGAGCATTATTGCCACTCTAGCAAAAAGAAAAGTAGCTTTTAGTGTAGCTTTTATAACAAAGTAAAGTGGTCGGTGCTCAAAACGTGCAGATAAACGTAAACTCATCTGCATCAGACGAGCTGTGGTGGTTGTTAATCAGACAAAGTTGCCTGTAGTTTCTCTTGCAGCGCAGAGTTCATCTTGCTTCTTTGAATATATTGCGTATTTGCGTGTGAGACGGCTGTCTTCAGTTTGTAATTTCAAACCATTTTTGGCCGTCTGTTTTAAGGCCCCCTTTATTTCCCCAGTGATGAGGATGGGGACGTGGAAAGTTAGATTATACAGTGTTTGCTCGTGTAACCTGATCATCTTTAGGAACTTTCAGGTCCATCCATTCCATTGTTGCAAAAGGAAAGGAAAGGTTTTCATCTTTTCTGGTTCTGTCACACGAGCACAGTGTGACGACTGACGACGCCCTGCCTGGCCCTCCTCAAAGTCACACATTCTTAGAATGAGCAGTGAAAATGATAATAGCATCAAAAATTAAAACAAATAGACTGGAAGAGCATCATCTCAGGCCCCAACTCTGAGACGTCTATTTATTCTTTGTGTAACTAGTTCTAGTCCGTGTGCTTTACAAGTGGTGTTGTGGGAACTAGCTATGCTCCATATATAAGTTTATTCAGAACAGGCACATTGCTTCCTTCCAACGCTTGCTCTATAAGCCTGTATCTTAAATACATGATCAAGGCCACAGCAGCTGAAATTGTCAGCTGAAAGAATCAACAGACTGATTGCCCATCTCCATTCGCCGCACTAAAACATCATGGCACCTGAACCCTCTATAGATCTGTGGTACTTTGCTGGGTTTTCCTCCTATCATCACAAGCCAAGATTCACATCTTATCTCCTCAGATTGCTCTTAGTTGTCACTCCCTAGTAATCCATCTGTGCCCTCGGATCTCATACCCACCTAGGCTGTGATCACTGCTCTCTCCGCCACTCTCCGCGCTCATGTATCCTGATTTCTTGCGATGCCTTCGCGCTTTCTTTGGACCACTGTTGTCACTCAGGCTCCCATTCAGGAGAGGATCATCAATCCCACTGATTACCCTGTTCAAGGATGTGGGGGAATTGATGCAGCTGTCATCATTTGTTTTCTTCTTTCCCATCTCGTGCTTTTTTATGTTCTGAGATATCATGTGCAGCTTTTCATTGATTGGTTCAACAGCATGGTTGACAGTGAACTTCAAGTCATTCACAATCTGCAGGATTCAGTCAAACAGAATACTTCAGTTTATTTAGCATAGTTTTCCGGGAGGAAGGAACACATTTGAATGAAGTAGAAAATGTTTTCCTTACATATTCTCCACCTCCAAGTACAACATCACGGACGCTTTCTTTTATGCCAGTGGAACACCTCACACGATCATCTGGCTGGGGAATCCTAAATTTGGTTGGGCGCTCACTATCCTTGACTTCGTCTGGATCTAGAGGGCAGTCAACTGAAGCATAGTCTCCAAGAACTGAAACATCTCCAACATAACGGTCATCCATTAGCTCGTACGGCTTTGCAGGAAAGACATACAGGTGGGCAACAGCAGCAATACCCATCTGCATCAGAGTACAGAAGACTTTGTCAGGGTTTACTTCAAAGCTCAAATGAATATTAAAAGAGCAAACATGCATAAACAATGACCTAACATGCCCTCTTCCTACTACTAATATTAAAGGTTCCCATATGATCACTCATAAATGAATCTTCAGTGCCACACAAGATATTGAAAAGCTAAATAGAAATTAACCACCTCTATGCAGATAATGAAGTCTTGAATACTTGACTTGAACTGCAACTCTTGAGCAATAGGACCTCTTAACAAGCCCCAATTGAAGAGCAGTGCAATTGCTATGCCTTGCCACCATGTTAAGAACACAATAGACTTGAATGTCAGAAACTTTGCAAGAGGCTTTATGTGGGCTAACTCATCCTTTATCGCAGCATAAAATTGAACAAGGCAGTATAAGGCCCATGATTGACTGAAATTGAGAACCACAGCCGTGTAAGAGTACCTGCCAGACAAGTAAAGTTTAGTAGTGGCAGGACAATGATTTGTTTAACTCCTATACATACACCATCAAATGTACGAACAAATTCCCCAATGCAGACACATGTCAAAAGATAACGAGGCACGAGGCAGGTAAAATGATGAAACGACAAAAAAACTTGCAGTTGCACTAAGTGCGATTTAACACAGAAACCTGAGTTATGTATAGATGCATGGCATCCCCACAAGAAGCAGACAAGGAGGTTGAGACCCACTATTAATTAGATGCAAACACAAATTGGAAACAAATCCAGAGTCATGTACGCAGTCCATTGGAGTCATCTATCGCGACATGAAACACCAGATATCAGGATATTCAAGGCGATAATTTGATAGGCCATGAAACCAAGCACCTGAGCATATATGGTAAATAGAAGTTTCAAGTCATAGGTCGACTTAGAGGTGCAACAAACCTGACTCTATGACTAAGTGGCTCATTACGATCGATACATATATATTATATACTGACTGTTTAAACTTTAAAGGACAATGAGCATAAAAGCATCTGAAATTGAAGAAATCCCAACAATATTAGAACAGTAACAATGTCGTCAAATGAGACTAGTCCAATCTAGGATTGATGAGTGAAAGAAATCAGCGTCGCTTACCCACAGTTCAATTTAAACTCTCCTTCACAATACACCCCCAAGGATTCAAGAATCACCGCAAGAACAGCACATATTGATTTAATTATCATCTGTTCCAGGTCATGGAAAATGAATTAGTTAAAGGATGCACTGCAAAGTCAACTGGGGCGGAAGACAAAGATCCACATACATATTGAACTAGCCCAAACTTGATGACCAAGTAGAACCATTCGCCTAGAGGCCATGGTTTCAGCAAGTAATTCATTGGAAAAGGATGGTGTACATATCGTTGTTCAGATGCTTGGCCTAAAAGTGGTGCATCAGAACCTGAACCACCCTCCTTCTTGAGAAATTCAATTGTCCTATCTTCGCCGCCTAGCACATAATAAGCAATAAGGTATATAGTATGGCCAAGATATGGACGACAAGAAATAAGATTGGCAAGTAAAGGAATTGTCAGGGGGGTACCTAAGCAAGCAACTAGATACCGCCCAAAACAGTACATAGCAAATGCTTCATAGCCGTCTCGCAGGATCTCGATATCAACACTTATTGATGGATTTACCAGGGATATGTACTGCAAGAGTAGCCATGAAATGTTAAAAATAGTATATAGCAATACAAAAATTGAACTGCAAGATCTTATCCTACACTAGTAGGACTGTGAATGCAGGTATTATAATCTGTTGGAAAAAATAACACGAAAAGGCAGCAACATAGCACCTTACCGACTCGACTGCATAGCATGGCACCATGAGAATGACGCCGACAAGAAACTTCTGTTCCTGAAAGAACACAGATGCAAGTGTGAATAACTGGAAAGACCAAGCCAGACATAGTTCCAGTAAACTCAATTCACCACCTCTGGGTTTTTGTAGGCTGACAGATGGTTGAACAGCAGGTACAGGGATAGCGAGAGCGAGATAACGACAAAAACGCCAGCAATGATGGTAGCCCAGAGTGGCAACGCATAGCTCCCGAGAAGAGAGAATAATTGCTCGGCCAATTCCATGGCCTTCTCTTCTCACAGCCCCCCTTGTCTACTCTCCTCGGACTATGCTCCCTTCGGAGCGAAATCTGTTCCAGGGTATGCTTCATAGAGGATCATAATTCGCAATCCCCAATTGAGACTGGAGTCCTTCCCCCCTTTTGAGCAGCCGGGCCAGCAGTGCCTCGAATTCTGATCTTCCACCTTAATACTAGGCGGTCTTTCCCTGCAAGCAGAAAGAAAATAGAAGAGTTAAAGACGAGGATACACCGATAATTTTTGCATAAAATCGAAGCTAGCAGGGATACATGGTCAGATCCGAATACAACTAGCATGCATTAGGGCTCTGAGTGTTGGATTTCGCACAGCGGGAAGGCAAGGGGAGGGAATGGGCGGGCATACCTGCGGGATGCTCGTCGGCCGACGAAGACCTGGCCAAGCGCGGCGCCGCTCGCCCTCTCCTGTCGTCGCCGTTAGGAAAGAAAGGCCGAGAGGAGAGCGAGACAAGGCTTCCCGTGGAGCGGAGAAACAACGAGACGGAGGAGGCGACACAAGGCCCGAGCGAAAGCGGCCAGGCAAAGCTCTTTTTTTTCCTTTTTATTTACTATAAATAATAATTATTGCTCAAATATTTATATGTATTTTCTAATTTATATTACAATACTAGCATTATCGGGGTTCTCTAACCGATCAAAGAATTATGCTTGAGCTTTCATTTCAGATCAGAAGAGGATTAGGTGACAGTTGTTAGGGAGACAGGGATGTATCCCTTTTTCCTCCCACATGCTTCCAACGTTTCTGGTTTTGTTTTGGAGTCGCTGTCTGTCATGTCTCGCGCTCTCTGGGTCCTCACAATCTGCTTCTCTTCTAGCAGCAACCCCGATCCAAATTTTTGCAACTGGCACGATGAATCCTTATACTAAAATTATAGTGGTTTCATCGAATTTGGGCATGCCTTCAGCAGTAGGCTTCCTTGAATATGTTTGGTTTAAAGAATTTGCAGAGCGTTTCATGAACGGTGCAGGCTAATGAGTGGTTGTCACTTGAAACAACTGGCAGGTCAAATCTTTACAAGTCTACAGGTCAAGTTGTAAATATCTCGACTTGACAGAGCGTTAGCTCATGGTTTGAATGATAGGTTTCAGAGTACTGCAACTACACAAAGTTCAGCTCAGAATTTCAGACCTTTGTTATGGTACTGCACTGCGGACAGATTATGTTCTGCACGAACGGTGGCTTCATTTGCTCCTCACTAGTTTCGGTCAATTAACCACACAAATTTGCCAAAACCCATTCAATAAACTAGCCTCTTTATTAGGTTTATTTACAATTCCAAATAATTTTAGTGGGCAACTAAAGGTAATAAGCTGTTAAAAAGGTTCCACTTGAGGTCACCAAAAACAACAACAAATTTAGTAGTAAATTACTTCTTGAATAGACTATATGATCTGCACAAATAACTCTGATGTAGATTTTTTCCCCCTCAGGCTCCAAGATCGGTAAACCTTTTTGGCCAAAAAATGTAGGTATATGAAAGCCTACTGCTGGCGTGTTGGTAAGCTGCAGTTGGAATAGCTCACAAGTCAATCTTCAATTTGCAAGTAATGCAGACCCCCATGAACATCATTTTCTTAAATTTCTCATGGTTTATTTTGCCACTTCCAAGCTTATTAGACAATCAATCATCATATAGTAAAACAGATTACTTTGTACGCATTGCCAGAGCTACCTACAAGTTCAGTTCAGGGTCTAAAAACTTCTATTCCAAGTTGCAGAAAGCACTTCATGCTGAAAAGCCTTCTGCTTCAATGGATCATAAAGCTTCTGTTGCTAGCATTGCTACCCTTTTCACTCTTCTAGACTCATTTAAAATTCTGATATTCCGAGCATGGAGAAAAGCAGTATAAAAAAACACAACATAGAGACAAAAATGACAATACTGAGGGATGAATGAAAGAACCTACGACAAAAGTTTCCTGATCTTAAACTAATCCTACCTGAAGTGATGCTTTTACTTCAGACGGGCTTTATGCAATGGATGACCAACAGGAAAATGACAAAACCGAGAGTAGTCCTGTCATGCTTCAAGGGTAAGCATGGGACATGGCTTCATGGGACATGGCAAGTGCAGAAAATGCAGATATACAAGAACCAAAACACACTGGAAATAGATAGTGCATTCAGAACTGTCCACACCGTTTGCTGCAATCTGAAACTAAACAAAATGCAGCTTTTGCTCTGAAGATAAGTGCATATAGGCATCCTTCAGAACGCTGAATATTATACTACTAGATCAAAAATAAGCACAGCATGTAACAGCAAGGTGTGATGCTATGACAGAAAGAACAGTTTCAGCAGATCCACTCATAACTGGGCATGCTGAACAGGGAATTCAATCAATGTTTATTTTCAGATTGCAGAGGTGTTGTTACATGAACAAAGAATTATGCCCAAGATACAATTGTAAGAATTGGATTCCAATGGATATAATTGGAAAAAAAAAACCTAAATGATACAAACCAATGTTCCATCGATGTCAAGTTATTGAACGACATAACACACGAACCCAGCCCACCAAATGGTTGCTGCAACAGCTGTTGCATATATTCAGATCCCACTCTGTAGTTTAGTCGAAGCAGCCTCTATATACACCTCTCTTTCACTCTCTCCATGGAAGTAGTTAGAGTGTGTATAACCAGCCAATTAGTTCTAGCTTAGGCTCTTGCATCCAGCAAGAATGTGGCAGGTTCCGATTTTGCAGTACAGCCATACCTAAATGTGCTGTACTTCCTGTGGACCCCAGTAAGTTTCCCATGAGCTGCTCTTTGGTGCAGTTCAACCATTATCTTAGAGCAATCCCTGCAGCATAAAACCAACCGTGTAACTGTAAGCACAATCTGAAATGGTAGACTTTTGAAACATAAAGAGTAGGGAGGTAATAACTACATTAGTTGTTCTTCCGAATATTTTGTGTGCAGCTCACAGCATTTGTTCCAGGATTTGAACCCATTTATCGTGCATTGGGCTGTGTAGATGGCTGCAGCTGCTAGCATAGATGGGCAGAACTTGAGCATCTCGTATTCAACAAGGGACAGCTCGATCATGAAGAATGACAGGAGCTCGAGCTGTACAGTAGTAGATGGTAAGAATTTTTGTCAGGGTACATACACTTATATAGCAAAGCTATTACATGATCTATCTACGACAAACAGAAGTTTGTAGTATCTTACCTTCTTCTCCGCTTGTGCTGCCTTTAGGAACCTTCTCATAAAACAATATGGAGTCGGCACTGACATATTGAACTTAAGTGTGTTCACTATCCTTCTCTCCTGCAGAAATATCACTGTCATTTCTCTGATTTTTTTCTTTTCCACTGAAAAACAAGATGTAGAGCATTTTACCATTTCAAGAATATCAGCCCTTGTGTAGGCGCGGTCGCAGATTAAGATGAGATCTTCCACCACTGGTACGCTCACCTCTTCATACTTGCACGCGAGCAACATGGCAGTTACACCAACTAACTGAAGCTTCTTCCGCACCACATTTTCACTAGCCAAAAATCTGTCTATGATGTTCACTGTCAGAAAAAGGGTCTCCTCCAACAGCTCCAGTTTGTAGTGTACCTGCATATCAAAAAACAAAAGGAATGGAACGTCAAGGACTCAAGGTTTTTGTAGAGCATATTGAATAATACTAAACTGAAAGTTTGCACGTTTGCTTAAAATTCTCACCTCTATCAGCCAGTCAATTAGAATGCCACGCATCTTTTCATTTATATCACTTTGGCTTGACATGTAATTTGTCGGGACACAGCTTGAACCCTGTGTATAAAATGTTGCCGTGAGATCACACAACAACAGGGTAACTGCAAATAACTTCAGGTTCAGGAGGTCAGAATTCTACCTCAGTTCTTCTGTAAAATCTGTAAATTTCGTCTACATATTCAACCACAGCCAAGGAGTTTCCTGTATCACAACTGTCAATATCAGGTGCTGCCTCCTCAATATCTTCCATCTCAATCTCTTTCAGTTCGGAGCTCATCTGAAATGACTTGTATTAGTGACAATGTCCAAATCGACAATCTGTTGTGCTTACAAACATAAAGAATGAGCCTGCACAATAATTAAATATCAGAGTGGCAATATGTGATGTTAATTTACCGCTTCATCCATCTCAGACAGCATAGGCAAGGGGATGTCATTGTCATCACCCATCTTGGTGCTTTCCATGTCTGCAGGTGTGTGAAAGGCCGTGTCTGCATTTCTTTTCTGTCTTTCACTTCCAATTGGGGCCTGCACAATAATTAAATATCAGAGTGGATACTTGTGTCAAACCAAGGTAGCGTGTAACTGTACTAACGTGAAGATGTAAACTGAAAGAGATTTGCGTGGCATTTATGTGCAAAAAGGTCTGGAAAAGCCGAGAAGGGGAAAGTTTATACTAGCATATTTAAATTCCATAATATGCACATTCAGATTTACACAACACACAGAGCATTCAGCATGAGTTAGAAGATCCAGTGCATAGATCAAAACTTGATATTCAATATGCAAAACCTGAATTTAATTTTTGGGACTCCAGGTGCCCTTCACACTACATGTCAAATATATCGGAAATTGATACTCTATATGCAAAATCTGAAGCCCTTTCACACTGATCGGATGTTTGAATCACCATATTTACCATAATAAGCAGCAACATCTATGAAAGAACTATGAAACTGACAGCAAACTGACAGCATCACATTCAAATATCTAGCTCATACACTGATTTTAAAGTTGCATAATGGGAAAGTTTCCAAAAACAAACAGCAGCCCATGGAGCAAATCCTATTAAAACGGCAACAATTTAAATAACTTTAATGACTATTACCAGATGGGCAGTTGTAGGTTGGTTTGCCAGAGTTGCAGCAAATTTCCTGCCAAAAGAACAAGACGTGTTTCATTAACCTCCCATGGCAATTCGATTCAGGATGGTAAGTACTAGTAGAAGTGAGGTGTTAGCCCACAAACCTCGTGACCGGACGGTGTCCGACAAAGCCAGACTGATCCTTGGCATTTACAGCAGCAGCTGGTTTCCTGACGCATGGAAAAGAGTAAAGCAATTAGAGATCCAGTTCATGCAAAAGAGTAAAATTTTGGGCACAGCTGGGGGCTTACTCTGAAAGACCCCTCTTGCTAACAGCCAAGTGCTGGTGAGGGCCTCCAATGATGTTCTTGATGTCGCTTAGGGCCCTTCGGTTGGTGTTGGCCATCTCCGACGCAAACTTGACGCCCTCCATGGCAACACCTCGGTGGTAGTTTTCAGATCTCAGATTCTCCATTGCCGGAGAACTGCAGAAGCAAGAAAGTCAAACCGAATTGCACATCAGAATCGAAGAAACGAGGACCAGCTTTGTTATCATTGCTAAAGAATATCCAAGAGCGACACGGATCTGCAAAAGGCGAGGCCTTTTGGTTTGAACATCTCGTGACACTCCCATCGTACGTCAGACACAACGACACGAATTTGGCAGGTTGCCAGGTCAAAAAAAAAAAGACTAAAACGTCGAGAATTCCACATCAGAGAATGGAAAAGATCCTTCTGGTAAGCTACCGATATGGTTTGTAGCTGGAGAGAAGCGAGAAATCCCAGCTCAGAAAACAGAAAAAGAGAAAACTTTGACAAATCCGGCGCAAGAAGCTCCCAAGAGCTCGCCTTTCTAAAACAGCATGCCAATTTCTTGGCGTTCTTTGACTGAATTCAAAGAGCGGAGGGGGTCCAAGAGAAACACCGGGGCAAGGAGCCCATCGGGAGCAGATCCGGCCCCAATAGCCAACAGGTTGAGAGAAATCCTAGTTACGAGTCTGGCTAAAGTAATCGCTTTGAGCTAATCTTCTCCCTGAATTACTCCATCTAACCGGAGATCCAAGGGAACCGCAGCTCAAGAAACCAAATCCAACGCAAAACAAGACTAAGAAACGATTCGAACCCTCGCGCGGGGCTCAGACCTGACCCCGCCGAACAACGCACGCGTCCAAGAACCAATCTTTCCCACGGCCGGAAGAGAAAGAGAAGCCGCCGCACGGACCTTGCTCTTCGTCGTTGCGGGACGGGAGAGGAGAAGACGAGCAGGATCTCGCTCTCCCCTGAGGGCCTCGCCGCCTCTCGCCCCTCCGGGAGGTGCTGGTGGTGGCTGGTGGCGAAGGGGAGGAGGAGGAAGAGGAGCGGAGGAGAGAGACGGGACACGGGAGCGATAAAATAGGGGGAGGATGTGGCCGACCCCAAAAGGGGAAGAGGCGGTCCGACCCGTTTAAACGCAACGGTCGTGCGATCTCCGCCGCCGGATGGGATCTGGACGGCGTCCCAGCTGTGGGGCGCCCTCAACGGCTATGGCCACCCGACCCAGCCCAACCCAAGGGGGCATGTGCTTGCGCTTTCAAAATAAGGACACTTTGCAAGTCTAGATGAGCCAGCAAGGACTTTAAGACCTGATTATAGATACATCAGTATGAGGCGTCAGCTTTAAGTATCCATCCGTATGCCTTACTTTTAGTCAGCTCTGTCCGCATGCTCTAGAGAAATCCACTACTTTTTTTTTTGTTGTTCCGTAGGTTGATTTCACACGTTCGAAAAACACCCAAATAATACATGTTGAATTATTCAGGTTAATTGCAGCGATGGTGTTTGAAAGAGATGTCTCGAGCTTTAATGATTATTTCTATATTTTGGTTTAACGGTTATTTCTCCTGAGAGAGTAATGGACACGTGGATTTTCCCTCTCCGCTATTGTACCTTGCTTACTACCAATCGTTTTCATTGGTGGCCCCACTCGTGCGGTCCATATCAACCGTTATGTGCTGCTAAACCATGAGAACATTTTTTGTTCGCTACTCCGAAGAGGAGAATGAGAAACCAGTGTGCAATAATGTGCGAGGGGTACATAGCAAACTCATCATTATCCTTTACTTCGCATTATCATCCTCACAGTTAGAATGCCGCGAAAGAAAAACCTTAGCCATTAGGTATTTGGATTTCAAAATTTGAAAATCGAATCATTTTTTGCCAATGATTGATGCATACTATAAATACCAATGAAAATCAAGCATATCTTCATATTCATGTAGCTAATAATGAAATGGTTGGATGAAGTTGTTTTACAACTTTCCTGGCCCTATATATTTAAAAGTTTCCATTTAAGATCCTTTTGCTAAAAAATGATGTGCGGACACACTTTAAGAACAAGGAATTTGGCAAAAAAAAAATAATGTGAACCTTCAAAATGGAGCATAATCAGGAGCTCCAAATTTCTCTAAACTATGAATCTGTGATGAACATTGCTATGTTTTCCCACACTAGTTGTGACTTGGTTGCACAATTTGTGTTCCCTGCATGTATTTACTATTTTTGGGAGACTGCGAATGACAGAGCATCCCCTGGAATTCAGCTCAGCCTGCGAAAAGCCTTCTTTCTCCTCCTCGCTCTCTGCTCTCTCTCCGCCTCTGCCTTTGCCATTCCCTGGGGGGCATTCAGCGCATTCACCGACCAATGCTGCCGTGGTCCGTCTTTCCACGGTCGGCGTCCGTGTCCGACGCGGCGGAGCCGGAGGCAGAGACGTCGGAGCCGTCAGGGAGGGAGCTGTCGGACGAGGCCCTGGTGGAGGAGCTCCTCACCGCCGTCGCCTCCGCGCGGTCGTTCCAAGAGTTCCGCCGCTCGCAGCGCAAGGAGTGCTTTGGCCTCCTCCGGTGGCTCCAGCTCGTGCTCCCGCTCATCCAGGAGATTCGCGAAACTGCGCCGTCCCTCACCGATGACGCCTACCGCCGCCTCGCCATCCTTGGTCGCGCATTCCAAGCTGCTCGCCGACTCCTCCGCTGCTGCCATGATGGCAGCAAGATCTTCCTGGTAACGATTTAGACTGCACTGCAGTAGTATTCCCTTTATCTAGCTTCTTGTCTGAACAGCTGCATTGCACTCCTCATCTTATCTCAAACTCATATTTCAGGCCTTGGAGAGTGAGGCCGTGCTCGGGCGGTTCAGGGCCGTGTATGACAAGATGAACCTTGCATTGGATGGGATGCCTTACTCTGAGATCGGCATCTCTGATGAAGTCAAGGAGCAGGTGATAAAAGTCATTTATCTGTCAACATTCTGATAAAATCAAGTAACGAGCCACTATCGTTTCCTATCTCAAGCAAACTGCAATTGCTTTTGGCTGTTCCAGGTTGAGCTCGTAAGTGCACAACTGAAGAGATCCAAGAAGAGAACAGATACACAAGACATGGAGCTCTCTATGGATTTTATGATGATACTCCAGAACGAGGATGGAAATGCAGATAGAGCTATACTAGAAAGGCTAGCGAAGAAACTCGAGCTGCAAAGCCTGGCGGATTTGAGGGCTGAGACGATGGCCATTAAAAAGCTCATCAATGAGAGGAATGGACAGCAACCGGAAAGCACCAAGCACATAATAGAACTCCTCAACAAGTTCAAGGAGATTGCAGGCATCGACGAGAAGAACATCCTCGGTGACGTCTCCATACCAAAATATCTAGAGAAATGCCCATCTCTAATGATCCCAAATGACTTCCTTTGTCCAATATCATTGGAGATTATGACTGACCCTGTCATCATCGCTAGTGGGCGGGTATGCTCTCTGTTGTGACATTCATGTTCCCTTATTACAGAGCAAGTTTATTGTCTCATAGTCCATATATTTCAACTGATTTGCAGACTTACGAGAGAAGAAGTATCCAGAAGTGGTTAGACGCTGGCCAGAGGACCTGCCCAAAGACTCAACAACCATTAGCTCATCTATCACTAGCACCAAACTTTGCGCTAAAAAACTTGATTTTGCAGTGGTGTGAAAAGAATAAAGTTGAGATTCAAATGGGAGAATCTGAGCCTGCAACTGAACAGGAAGAGCGCAAAGAAGACATACCATCGTTGGTGAAAGATCTGTCTTCGGTTCATCTTGACGTGCAGCGGAAGGCTGCCAAGAAGATTCGGATACTTTCCAAAGAAAACCCGGAGAATAGAGCAGTGATCCTCGAGAATGGCGGGCTCCCAGCTCTTATTAGCCTGGTGTCATATCCGGATAAGAAAATCCAAGAGAACACTGTGACTGCATTGTTGAACTTGTCGATCGATGAGACCAGCAAGGTTCTGATAGCTAAAGGAGGAGCAATACCTTTGATCATTGAAGTCCTTAAAAATGGTAGTGTTGAAGGTCAGGAGAACTCAGCAGCAGCTTTGTTCAGTTTGTCTATGGTGGATGAGAACAAGGCAGCGATAGGGATTTTGGGCGGTATAGCTCCTTTGGTGCACCTCTTAAGGGATGGGACAATAAGAGGTAAGAAGGATGCTTCTACAGCAATATTTAATCTTATACTCAACCATCCGAACAAATTCAGGGCTATTGAAGCAGGAATTGTGACTGTTATGCTGAAAATACTTGGCGACAAGAAACTCGGCATGATTGATGAAGCATTGTCCATTTTTCTCCTCCTGGCGTCACATCCTAGCTGCCGTAGTGAAGTGGGGTCAACATCTTTTATTGAGATACTTGTTCAGATCATAAAGGAAGGGACTCCCAAGAACAAGGAGTGTGCACTTTCTGTTCTACTTGAGCTAGGCCTGAATAATAACTCCCTTATGGTGCACGCACTTGGATTCGGTCTGAATGAGCATCTGTCTGATATTGCAAAGACAGGTACAAGTAGAGCGCAGAGGAAGGCAAACTCTTTGATTCAGCTTTCTCACAAGTGCTCATAAAAGGGGTAACTGAAAAGACAGTGGTCTGATGAGTTTTGGCACAAACATGCGTGTAAATCAGGTAAATTGAGTTACTCATAAAAAATTATGGCAAAAGATAACGAGCATCGGTACAATGATGATATCTCTATGTCTGTCGGATAATGTCTAAGGGAAACAATAGTATTGTAACTGTAAACCAAGTATAGCAGGTTAGTTCATCCACCACATAGAAATGAAAGAAACATGGTGTAATTCATTTCTTGCATGTGAAATTTGTTGTAACTCCTACTTATGGTAAATATATAGAAACTTCTGGAGGTAAGATATAAACAAATCTGGACCTTCGATTATTAAGAGAGAAAAACAATTATTAGGAAATAAGAGAAAAATATTAACCCATTTCTCCCCATCGTCTACTGGTTAAACGCATAGATGCATGCCGGCAGCATGTGATTATCTCCTGAAGTTCCGTCCGCATGCACATGCCATCATAAAGATTTTTGTTAATTATTTTTCAAGATTCTTTTTGTCAAACGTGCAGTGCCATGTCTGATACATCTAATAGTATCATTTCACCACATTATTAATGAATGTTACATAAAAAGTCACGTTCACTTTTGATCGCATTAATAAAATGTTATACAATAAGTCATGTTAGCAAATAGCATGCATACCACTCTCCATATGTCACGCTTCAAAAAGAGCGTTAAAAGAAAAGACTCACGTTGTTTTTAGTCATGCATACCACGTTAAGAAAATATTACAACAAATGTCATGTATTGTATGCATCACATAAAGAAATAGTGACTCATCATGTTAAAAAAAAAACAGGTTACACACGTGTCATAAAAAGGGATAATTATTGGCAAAGGAACAATTTTTTTTCACTTTCTGAGGGTTATAAAAGAGTGAAAAAAATCTAAGGATACCAGCTGGATGTAATGTCTTTAGATCTAGGGTCCGTGGTCATGTGTGAGTACTGTAGCAAAATACAATATATTAACTGAAAGCAAGTACTTCTTTAAGAACGACATGTTGAAATTAAAAGTTACAACACCCCATTGTATTTGGGTTCTCATTTTGTGTTTGCAAGCAAATATAGAAGAAAAGGGTATATGTAGAAGTTTTGTGATGCTAAATGGTTATTCATAAATCTAATTATTTTATTTATTATTTTTTTAAACATAAAGACTTTTCCAAATCAAAAGTTACAATACCTAATTGTAGTTGGGTCCCAAATTTGTGCTTCCAAGCAAAGCTAGAATAGAAAGATACCCTACAATGCTATGTGGTTATTTATAAATCTAATCTTTAATTTATTAGATTTTTTAAACTTGCACGTGTGGCACGTGCCTCTCTACTAGTATTGTAAACATAGAGCTCTCTCTATAGAAGTTTTGAACAAGTACGTAGCCATCAGGCCGGATGGATGTTCCGACTCCGGCAGCTAATCATTTAGAACATGAAAGGATCCATATTTAAAAGCTTAGGGGATTACAGTAGGTGGAGTTTGTGGGAGCTTTTCTTAGAACTCAGTTCAGCTAGCTAGATCGATGGATGCACATAGATGAACACTAAATAACCTGACGGCGGGTGACAGACAAGCCCGTCCCCAGAACCATGCAGCAGCAAATAGTCAAAGAATCACCATTTCAACGTTTCCATGCCTCGAACCAGAACTAGTGCCACAGTCGCCACCGCACGTTGAACTATGGCGAAGGCGGTGTCCGGCCCTAAACCAAGTTCCGAGTGTTCTCTCCATGTCTTCTAATCCTTAATTAACTTTCAGATTTTCCTTTTTGAGATTGCTCACCTTTTACATGGGTGATCTGGCCATAGGGTCAAATATTCAACAAGCCCAAACATGGCCCAAAGTTTTCATCTAACAAAAGGACACTTCATCTCTTCAATAGACATGTTGTCCATCGTTAATTTAGTACTAGCGAGAAACTATAGCATTAACCAAATGGAACATACCAAGGCGTATATATATTTATAAATATATTTAGTTCTTTTTTCATTTAAATATGTTTGTATATCCCGTTCTTTAACTCACAAGAAAAGGTTCAATAGGTTGACATGTCACTCCTCGCTCCAAAATAGAATATTTATCTGTCCTCTTATACCATTATTGAAGGGCTACAAGAAACTATGCATACTCACAAAATCAATACGTTGTATTTGAATCCAAAGAGGTGATTCGAGAGTACTAATGTTGTTTGAACAATATTAATACTAAAATCCTGATTTATTAACTAATAGCTAGGTTGGGGAGAAAAGATTCAAAAAACATGTGAAAAAGTAATTGGGCCCATATAAATGAGTTGTGATACGTGCCCTGCTCGCTTGGCTTATCAGCCCAGCCCATATCCTCATATAATATTATTGAACCAGCCCAGCAGATTATTCTCTTCACAGACTTTCCAGCCCAGCCTAGCGAAACGAACAAGGCATGATCTTTGAATATTTTGATACCCCCTCTAGTTATTATAATATATAATTTTAGTAGCTCTATTTTATATCAAATATTGCTTAATTAACTTTTCTTTGCTATTCATGATTAATAATAATATATTGAAATAACTAGACAAGCGCATGCATGATCTGCTGGATTTTCCCCTTGAGCTAGATATAGCACAGCAAATATTCCAACAACAACAAAGAAAATAATTGAACAAACTTAAAGATTTGGTGTAGCATAGAAGACCATACCACTCATGGATCTGATCTCTCTTTTTTTTCCCCTTATTTGCAAGAATATATAAGACGTGCCGAACTACTACTTCCATGGAATTATCAAATTAATTTAGAAAACAGTAGACATGGGATCAAGAAAGGATTTCCCCATGATTGTACATCAGATCAAGCCAACAAAGGGCAGAAGATAAGTTTATATACCAATACGTGGAACTTAAGCTTGTGTGTAGCTAACACACAAGACCCTTGCAGGTTACTAGCCAAACCAACTGAAGGCGGTCCAAACTGAGAGAAAATAAAACAAACGAGCAAGCTGCTGCAAACCATATATCTATAAGTAGACGAAAACACATTACTGCTGGTGGAATATAAAAGATATTTCAAAAATTCATATATAGAAATCTTTATATTGGTAAGAAGCCATAACGACATTCGGGACCGAGGAGGAAAAAACTACTAGCAGTACTAGTGTACTGTTAAGGGCCGGGGTTGGCAATTGAATATAAAATTAAGTTATTTCGGATCAAACATATATTTTTTGCTGCGTTATACATCATTATATTGCTTATTAGTTCTAGCGAGGGAAGAATATATATTATAGAATATTGCTCTGCCAGGCCGCAAGCAACAAAAAAGTGACATCAGATATATGTACAAAGCTTCCCTAACGCCAGTCTATCCTTAACATCTATAACACTCCTGCTACCATCCTTCCTTGTCATGGAAGGGTTGCTGGGGAACCAAAGAATCCACGCACCAAAAACAGTGGGTTCATCGGTTTCCACCTCTCCTGGTTGGAAGAAATACCACTTTATTTGGAAGGGGGAGCCAGATTTGCAAATAGTTAGTGAATGGGATCTAGCTTCAACTCTTCTAATTAATGATGAGCAGAGGAAAGATTTCTTCGTTCTAGTTTTAGAGTCATCGGCAGGCCCAAATAGGGATGGTAGTATGGTACCAAGGCGTTTTTTTGCAGCTCATCACAACATTTAATTTGGAACAAAGAAGGAAAAAATAAGTGTGTAAGGGGATCTTTTTTGCGGATCCACGAGTAGGACGAAGATGTCAGTTCTTCACACTTGGTGGATTTTTTCATTTTTTTTGCATTTATGCTTTAGGAAATCTGTGAGATACTCCGTTGATCTACATAATTACTGGGAGATTTGGCCGATCCCATGAGTAGCAACATGGCATAAATGCCGCAGTGTCCGTCCTGCAGATCAGTCGCTAGCTAGCTCATGGATGGAGACGCGGCCGAGAGGAATAATCTCTTAACTTGCAGCTGCTAGCAGAGACCAGCCTGCACACGATCGCTAGCTCATGGATGGATCGAGACACGGCCGATGCATGTTTAGCAAGATCCAAGGCCGATGATGGACAAGGAGCTAGCTGAATAAAGCACATCATGAGATAAGAAGGTGAGTCCTTGATCGATGAGAGGATTACATATAACGGCTTGCCTTCTTCTTCTTTATATTAGTCAATCGATGGATCGATCAGAGGTTACATCCAGATCCATATACTCATCATATGAACAAGCAAAGCCAGATTAACAAAGCATATTTGCTGTTAACCTGCTGCAACCGAACTAGCTATTAGGAAGTCCGACGATGCGAGATTCAAAGAGAGAGAAACAGGAAAAAAAATGGGGGGGCTAATTAATTAAGGCGCAAGTGCAAGCACATCCATCGTCGATCGACCACCGATAGATGGAGCCCTAGGTGGTGGATCGCTCGCTACTCCTCGTCGTCGTTCGGCGCCGGCTCGTTGAGGTCAAAGGCGAAGACGACGGCGGGCGGCGCAACAGCAGGCGGCGGCGGCACTTGGGCGGCGGGCTGGGGCTGGGGCTGGGGCTGGGGCTGGTGCCTGGAGAGCCAGAAGCACCCCATCTTGCTGCTGTGGCTGGCGCGGTGGCCGCCGAGCGCCTGGCGCGTCTCGAAGGGGGCCCCGCAGCGGTCGCAGGCGTAGCGGTAGTGGCGGCCGTCGGCGGCGACGGGCGGCGGCGGGCGCGGCGGCGCCATGCCGCGCCACTCGCGCTCCGGGTGGCTGCGCTGGTGGCCGTGCACCGCCTTCACCTGGTCGAACAGGCGGTGGCAGATGGGGCAAGGGTACCCACCCGCCGGTGCAGGCCCATCCCCTCCTCCAGCTGCTGCAGCTGCCTTGTTGTTGGTCTTGCTGCTCCTCTTCTTGGTCATGCTGCGCACCGCCGCCGGAGGGGCAGCGGCGTCGGCCTCGTGCGCCGACGTGGGGCGGCGCCACGGGCGGTTGGGATCGTCGCCGCCGCCGGAGCCGCCGGCGAGGAGCTGGCCGTAGGCCACGCCGTAGAAGAAGACCGCCTGAGCTCCGTTCATATATAGGATGTCAGGAGTGGAGTGGACTATGTGAGGAGTGAGGAGAGGTACGGCCTGCCTGCCGTCTTTATATAGGCCCGCAGAGGCTCTCGGTGGCCTGCTCGGTCGTCCATGTCAGGAGCCGCGCCGCTGGGTCTTCCTCGGATCCCCGGGCCGTCCTTTGGACGTATGCATCTCTAGCAACTTTAATCGATCGAGCTCTCATGCATGCACGGTTGCCATGACAACTCACACCTGATTTTTGTCTGCATTATATTCAGTTGGTTGACAATGCAAGCAAGGATATACATGTACGTGCATGCGTGGCCGGCGGACGGGTGTGGGCGATTATTCACTCTCACTTTAATTTGTAGTAGCAACCCATCTTTTAATTTCCGCCGAATCCATATATATATGTGTGTGTGTTTTCTTTTTTAATTTATTTGGCCGGATTAGCCATCCATAAACATATAAATGCATGCGTATATGGCCTGCGTCCAGCAGAGATAAGTGAGACTCAAAACTGAATGCATGTGCTTGTACATTAAGCTATGTACTACATATATACATCGATCAATTAGTATATTCAGCTTTTGCCTTATTGCTTGTGTGTATGTAACTATGTATGTACTATGTAGTAGGTAACCTGTACTGCAAGCCGGCCCCCTTTTGCTTCGGTCCACACCTCTACTATTATTATCTAACAAAAAGAAAAACGGACTACTCTGGACTGGAGCTACAATAAATTAACAAATAAAAGGTCAGAAGAGAGAGAAATGATAAAGAAAAATAAAACAGCAAGCTAAAAGCCAACGTGACAAGGCATGCACTGTTTAGTTGTAGTTAGGAGATCGAGTATGTACTTGCCGTATATTGCTTTGACTGATGATGCACCACAAGCAACAAAAAGCTAGGTGTGATGTCATGTACTACGTGCAACATCAGCCTATCGCTAACATTTATAGGTTTTGTTCCTATATACTGTTTGACTCCAAGACAATAAGGCATGTTTGCTCTCGGTAGCATTTCACGTACCACTGCACTTTGCTTCAAGACGATCGAAAATGAGCGCACTTGACAAATAGTTAGTGTGTAAAGAAGCTTGGAAAATCTTTTGGAATCAACGAGGGTACCGCATTTGCTCGATCAGTAACATTTCCTTCACGATTGAATTTTGGAATTATGCTTTAGGAATTAAGATCAAGACCCCTTGATGATCTTATAAGGAGATTTTTATGATTAATGAGTAGCAACATACCATAGATACGCAATGATCTGCTTAATAAATATCTCCTCATCAAAAAGGATTCTCCCTTGCGAAGGCAAGCAGAGACCAGCCTACATATCGCGCTCATGAAGACATGGAACATTACTGTTTTGCAACATCAGGGTTCAGAAGAATCAAGATCAAAATGGCTTATGAGAAACAAATGTGTCCTTGCATTTTTCAAGTGTAAATGGCAGGAACTATATATTTCAATTAATTAAGTAGAAGAGAGAAATTGCATAAAAATTTAGAGGGTACAAGCCAGGGCTCTGGATGTACAACACAAAACTCCCAGGAGAGAAAATGACATAATTTTGATGGAAGCCAGACTTTGACAGAAACCGACAAAATCCTACTTTCTTAGATGACATTGCCCCTTTCCGACGAGGTTGGGCGAGTGTCCAAATACACACCAAGAGCTATGTATGGCATACATATGCCATCCGACAAAATCCTACTTTATTAGATGATATTGCCCATTTCTGACGACGTTGGACGACCATCCAAGATACGCACCCATACCTACGTACGTCACACATACTATCCGACAAAATCCTACTTTCTTAATTAGATGACATTGCCCGTTTCCGATGAGGTTGGCCGACCATCCAAGATACACGCCCATAGCTACGTACGTCACACATACTATCCGACAAAATCCTACTTTCTTAGATGACATTGCCCGTTTCCGACGAGGTTGGCCGACCATCCAAGATACACGCCCATAGCTACGTACGTCACACATACTATCCGACAAAATCCTACTTTCTTAGATGACATTGCCGCCCGTTTCCGACGAGGTTGGCCGACCATCCAAGATACACGCCCATAGCTACGTACGTCACACATACTATCGGACAAAATCCTACTTTCTTAGATGATATTGTTTGTCTTCGGCGAGGCTGGACGACTATCCAAGATACATACCAATAGCTATGTACGGCACACATATCAAAGATGATACTGCATGTTTCCGATGAGGTTGGGCGAGCATGCAAGATACAAACCAATAGCTACGTATGTCACACATATTATCCGACAAAATCATACTTTATTAGATGACATTGCATGTTTCCGACGAGGTTGGGCGACCATGTAAGATACAAACCAATAGCTACGTGCGTCATACATACTTTCGACAAAATCCTACTTTATTAGATTATATTGCCAGTTTCCGACGAGGTTGGACGACTATCCAAGATACACACTAATAGCTATGTACGTCATGCATACTATTCGACAAAATCCTATTTTATTAGATGTTATTGCTGGTTTCCGACGAGGCTGAGCGACTATCCAAGATGCACACTAATAGCTATGTACGTCATACATACTATCCGACAAAATCCTAGTTTATGAGATGGCATTTCCTGTTTCCGACGAGGTTGGGCGACTATCCAAGATACGAACCAATAGCTACATATGTCATACATACTATCCGACAAAATGCTACTTTATTAGATTATATTGCCTGTTTCCGGCGAGGTTGGGCGACTATCCAAGATACACAGCAATAGCTATGTACGTCATACATACTATCCGACAAAATCCTGCTTTACTAAATGATATATTGCTTGTTTCGGAAGAGGTTGGACGACTATCCAAGATACACACTAATAGCTATGTACGCCATACATACTATTCGACAAAATCCTACTTTATTAGACGGTATCTATAGCTTGTTTCTGACAAGGTTGGGCGACCGCATCCATACTATCTGACAAAACTAGACTAATTCTGCACAAATTTTACATTACTAGCTTTCGATCGAGCATATGATGGTTAACACCATGAAAAAGCAAATGGAAGCACACAACATGTAGGGATTTTGAGAAGGACTGTTAACACCATGAAAAAAACAAATTAGTGTCCATGATGACAGCCAATATAATAACAAGCAATTGTTCGAAAACGTACAGCTAGCTTACCGTTCCCTGTTTGTTTTCCTACCACTTGCATTGTCTTATGCAGTAGTTTATTTGTGGCCGTGGGGCCAGCCAGCTGCGTGCTATCGTCCGCGAGCGAGGGCTCCCTGGCCATATGCGTCGTCCAGCGAGCGTAAAGCACGCCAAGCAACCGGGATGCCGTTTGGAGTCAAGCAAGCGTAAAGCACGCCAAGCCATCCGATCCATCCCGTCCGTCAGCTAGGCGATCGACGATCACAGCAGGGAGTCAAGCAAGTTCCGTGTGGTCCCCAGCTGGCCGGCGAGCGACTCCGGCCTGGACACTGCGCTCTCGATCGATCGACCAGCACATAATTAAGAAAAAGATATATGAATGTATTCATAAGATCATCGAGCTTGCCTTCTTTAATTAATTATCCAATCGATCGACCTTATTACATATATAGGGGTACTCATATATAAAGCTAGATATATAGCCCAGATCTGGATTGACAACGTACAACCAGATCGAGAATTATTCAAAGACGACAGATCGATAACACAGAAATTAAAAGGAAACAGCAACACGATGCATGCAAGCACGTCGTCGATCGATGGAGCCCTAGCTAGCTAGCTGCTCATCATCAGCTAGCCGAGGCGGCGCGGCGGCACTCGTAGCCAAGCATGTGCCCATGGACGGCCTTCAAGGTGAGGAAGCGGCGGAGGCAGACGGGGCACACGTAGTAATAAGCGCCGTCGATCTGCTTGCGCAGGCCCGCCGCCGCCGCCGGCGGGAGCCCGCCGTCGTCCGCCGGCTTCTTGTTGGGGCCGTTGTTGTTTGGCGGCTGGTCGCCACCGCCGGCGCCGCCGGGGAACACCTCAGCTCCACCTCCACTCATACTCGCGTCTTGCGCGTGCACTGCAGTGACTCTGCTTGCACTTGCTTGGGGGAAGCAGCTAATAGCTCTACTGTGCCTGTGCCTGTGCCTGGGGTCGCTCTATATAGGCTGCGGGCTTCTCTGTGCCCCCTGGGTCTTTCTTTAAAGCTAGCTAGTCTCATATACCACATGGAACATGTGCTACATTTGCTTGCTTCTTCACATGATGACGTCATCAGCATCCACGTTAGATAGATGGTTGCTATTTTGAGTACTCCAAGCACACAGCATGGCAATGACTCAGCACCACTACTATACATAAATCGCTTTGCTTCCAGACAAAAAATAAAACGGAGGCTCTATTAAGAAGAACTACAGGGAAACAACTAACCCTGCTGCAGGGTTTCTGTAGAAACAGTGGGCCGGTTCAGTTTGGATGAGCTGTTTTCTGGGCAATATACCAGCTTCTTTGGTAAGCAAGATGGTTCTTCGCATGCACAAAGAACCAACTAATGAGCCTACAATCATGCAAGTGAGCGGATCATCCCCCGAATGAATAAAACAAGAGGGCTTGTGGTTAATAAATATCTCTTTTATTTACCAACACATTTTTCAACGTACATTTTAAAACAAAACAAGGAATACTCAAAATTTCACGTAAACAAAGTTCGTAGTACGTTTTTGATATAGCATGCAGAACCCGACAAAAACCTACTTTATTAGTCTATTGCATGTTTACAATGAGCTTGGCACGTTGAGCGAATGCCCAAGCTTCCGCACGCCCCCACCAAGAGCTCCGTACACCAGGCATATATCCGACAAAAAGACTTTTATGGAGCAGATATGTCGCATTTAGATACTTGAGGACGTCAACTACCAATCGCGATTGCTCGATGGCAACCCGACAAAATCACCGTTCATTTATTAGTCTATTGCATGTTTACAATGAGCTTGGCACATTGGGTGAATGCCCAAGCTTCCACACGTCCCCACCAAGAGCTCCGTACACCAGGCATATATCCGACAAAAATAGACTTTTATGGAGCAGATATGTCGCATTCAGATACTTTGAGGACGTCAACTACCAATCGTGATTGCTCAATGGCAACCCGACAAAATCACCGCTCATACTATCCGACAAACTTAGACTTTTATTGACCAAATATGTCTTCTTTAGATATTCGAGCGACGGTTAGTGCCACGACAAGAAAACAAAAATGTCGTATTTAGATATTCTGAGGATAATAGTTAATGCCACGACAAATCAAATTAAAGACGATGACAAACAATATAATGCAACAACAATAGCTCGAAAGCAAACGACGAAATCATCGGTCATTTATCCAACCCGTCCCCTTTATTTCTATGAAATACAATAACAAATATGTGGGACATTATTATATATTTCCTTTTTTATATATTGATGAGAAGCATATGTAATACCAAAAATTATAAATCCAGCCACCATGACTTCACCAAAGTTTAGGGAAGAGGGGCTTGAAAATCTTTGAAGTAAGCCCACCATCATGGCAATGAGTAATTCATTCGTAAATTAATCAATAGAAGTGAAACCAAGATGGGGTTGTCGTTAAATATCCCTTTAGCACCACATATTTCAACATACCTTTACAACGAAACACCCAAAATTTTAGATAAAACAAAGTCCAAGCTGAAACGTTGTACATCGGGGCATTCTGCTTTGAAAGCTTTCCTTTTATCCATCGTTCGTTTGAGCTAATGTATATGTAGTCTATAGTTTATTGTTTGATATATCATACGAAACCCGACAAAAGCTTGATTTATTAGTCAATTGCATGTTTACAATGAGGTTGGTGTGTTGGGAAAATACCCTAGTTGCCTACAGGCCCCACCAATAGGTACGTACGACAGACATACTATCCGACAAAAATAGACTTTTATTGAGCAAACATGTCACCTATAGAGATTTCGAGCATGACGGTTAGCACCACGACAAAGAAAACAGAAATGCCACATTTAGTTATTTTGAGGATGATGGTTAATACAATGGCAATATAATACCAATCATCAACAATTTCTAATCCAGCCGCAATTGCAAAAAAATCAACACCTTGCGTCGTTTATTCTCTTGTTTGTATTAATTTTTCCTTGGTTCAATTTATCAAACTGTACTTAATTTGGGATGATCACCAACTTTGTTATTCGTAGATCTGCTGCAGTGATATTGCATAAGTCTCTGTGTGTTTGGAACTAGGAAAAAAAGAGAGTGTCGTCCACTCATCATTCGGTCCAAAATAACTACTTCGGACCACGATAAAGACAGACGTAAAAAGCTAGCACCGAACATAAAACAATCTCGGCCGCCAAACAAAAAGTGAGTGAAATCACACGACAAAATCAATCTAGTCATGTTTAGAAATTCCGAGAAAGAATAAGGCCCCCTTTGGATTGGAGGATAGGAAAAACATGGGAATAGGAAAAACATAGGAATTGAGGTGGCATGTTCCTCCAATCCTATGGGAAAGAAAAACATAGGAAAAGTGATTATAAGTTCTTTGGTAGCAGCACGGGAAACATAAAGGAATTCGATACATCCAGTTTGAATTTAAACAACTAACCATTGAGCCTTCAATTCAGCGAGCTAGCTGTTACAACTTGCAAGTACTTATATGTACACGTACTCGTGAACCTCCAAAGCCTTCTTTCCATTACAGTCAGCAGACCCAACACAAATAGCTCAAGCATCACAGCTGTTCAACACGACACGTTGTTGCAGACCCAACACAGCTAGCTCAGCACCACATCTGTTGATCACGGCACATTGCAAGCGATCTGACAGCCATTTCATCAGCAAGCACTTGCAATTGGGGGTGTTGTTGCCGTCGATCAGACAAACCGCGTGGATCGGCCATATTCATCTGGATGGAAGTTTTGCCTGGCATCGCGATCGCTTCACTTACAAAACAATACAATCTGCCTTGGAGGGATGCTTTGTGTATCTGAATCTTACTTAACAAATGTAGTGAAAATAAACTGGTTAAATCATAGCACAAAACGGAACTTAGACCGAAGTGATGGTTGCTGTTATCCAAAGGTGAGCCCACGTTACTGATTCAACGGAGAGAAATCAATATCCTGGACTAAGGCAAACGTTCATAAATCACAATACAAGGCAACCCTTCCCAAATCTCTCGGATGGGAAAAATTGAATCAGATCACACAATGGTAAAATTCGATTGTGACAGATCGGAGAAAATCGTTGAATCGCAGATTGAGACAAATCGAATCTCATGCAGGAAAATCAAATCTAGTCTCGCATAGGGAAAAAGTGATTGTCAAATGTGGGGCAAAGAAATTACCTGGAAGATGGGCGATGGGGGAGGGCCTCAGTGTTTCTTTTCACTGGAAGATGCTCGAAGGGACACGCTGGCACTCAAAAGCGGCGCGGATGGGGGAGCGACACGCTACAGATTTCCCGCCAGGAAATTTTCCAAGAGGTCTGACCTCTTGCTTATTTCCCTATGGAACGGAACTATAGGGATGTGATCCATTGGAACATTTCCTTTCCTTTTCCAGTTAACCAAAGGATAGTATAGGAAAAAATCCTTAGGAATCTGAATCCTACAAAAATCCTTTGCCAATCCTCCAATCCAAAGGATCCCTAAATATTTATTTTTCAATCCATGCCTGGGCCTCTATTGGGCCATAACACGGTCCGTCGGAGTGTGTGTGCAGGGTAATGGGAAATGGAGAAAAGAAATGGTGGGCTGGAATTCGTTGTCGGGCCAAACTAATTTCGTCCATGTCCGCAAGTCTGCTTTTGTTCTTTTGTTTTATTCTTTTCCCAGTACAAATTTGTCACATACTCGTATGATCAGGACTCAGGAGTAGTAGCTGCATTCTTTGTACACTGCGGTTAGTTTCTTACACAAGCAGAAAAGAAAAAGAACTGAAAGATTTTCGATTTGTAGGCATTTTCTTTTTCTCATGATAAAAATACTGCATTAGTCAGGTAAAATAGGAAATGATAAACAGAAAAATATGAACTGACGCGGTAGAACCCGTCCATCCTGTTCAATCCTTAACGCCGGTGGTCATTTTTTTTTTGGTCTAATTGTTCTATCACTAGTAGGTAATATTATTATTTATCAACGTATCTGCCGAGCCATTCTCCCAGAGATATTCGTGAACTTGTATCGTATTGAGCCTCCTGTTCTCTAGTCTGCTTTTTTTTAATAAAGGTGAACAGTAGTATATCCTTACTATTACTTGGGTATGCTAGAAAACTGGTAGCATAAAAAGTATATGTATTTCTTTCTAAAATAAGAAATAAAAAAGGAGGCCCTAGTGCCTACACGAGGACAGCACACTTGCTGGGTATTTTATATCGCGAGGATATGAGTCTGTACCGACCGGATAAAGTTTGTTTGATCTAACCTAATCTCTGGAGTGGCGAGCCCGGCCATACAGTACGTGACGCATATTGTTGTCACAGTAGTACGTGCTAGCAGCTGATCCACAGTTCAAGAAGGGGAAAAAAATCCAAATAGAAGACGAAATGTCCCGTACCATACACCATACTCCCACGTCACCATCAGCGCGGCGCCATGTCGTATGATCCTGCCACGTCGTATGAAAGAAAGGGAGATGCCGCGCGCGGGGATGGTTGCTTGCCGCCTCGGTCGCGTCACCATAAACCATTGCACAGCACACTACACTACATGCTGCAACCTGCTTTAAAAAAAACATGCTGCAACCGTATATTCGCATCCTCCTACATACTCTTATAGTCTTATCTACTCAATCAAACATTTAAGAATTGCGGAGAAACAAAAATTGGATATACAAGACATCTCGCAATATACATGTATTGGACATCTAGTCTATACGAATGCTATAATGTGTAGTACACTCGTGGTTATCTTCTTCTCTTAACTCGTGACAACTCTATCCATAATAACAAAAAAAAGCTTAAGCTTTCCAGAAAAAAAAAGCAGTATGAGGAGCAAACATAATTGAAGTATCAAAATGCTCGTGGTTAGCACGTACACCTGCCTCTCTGTGTCTCTGTAAGTGGGCCCTCCCACCACCGGCTGAAAGAGTAAACAAGTCCACGTGGACGGGGGAGGCGAATCGAGAGCGAGCAGAGCACGAAACCTGTTTCTTGCGTCCTCCAGGCCAACGCTTATTTCTTCCTCCCCTTGCCACTCCTCGTCCTTATCGCAACCACCATTGCTCCTTTCCCCCAAGCAACACAACTCCACAGGGTCCAATCCCCGCCGCGATCCCAGTCGCGCAGCCATGGATCCATACAGGGTGAGTCCTGCTGTTCATCCATCCTCCGCCCTCTATCCTTTGAGTTTGATTTCGATAGATTGCTAGCCCCCTTTCCTAGATCCTCGATTTCGCGCCAGCCCCTGATGCGCGCTCATCTGACCGGATTGCCCTCTTTTGGTTCTTGCAGCACCGGCCTTCTAGCGGGAACAACTCCAGCTTCTGGACCACCAACTCCGGCGCCCCCGTCTGGAACAACAACTCCGCCCTCACCGTCGGCCCGCGAGGTTGGGACACTGCCTGCACCTGACGCTTCTGCCTTTTGCTTTCCTCCTCTCTCTCTTTCCCCGTATTGAATTTGAATCTGAGGTTGGCATATGTGCCTCGTGTGGGTTAGCTTAATTACATGAATACTTCGTCTAGCTGCGATGATCTGTAGCAGCCCCGGGGAATCAGAGGCCGTTTGGTTTCTCATCTCAGGACCAATTGTGCAACCTACTCTAACACTAAACGTGACCAATTGTGCCTTGCTAGCTGCTATGATCATCCAAAGTTTGCAACTTTAAGCTATTGCCACCTGTTTTCTGACTTCCTATCAATAATTATGCTGTTCCATAAGGACTTTTGATTCGCCTGCTTTGTAGAAATTAAAAGAAAAGCAGTCGATTCAGGATGATTGGTTCTAAGGCGAAAAAACTTATGTTTCAGTCTCTTTTCTGGATATTTTTGTCAGTCACTGTCATACTATTTATTTTTCTTAAGGGAAAGAGAGTATCTTTTCCAATACAGTATGCCATCGTTCAGTCCTACCGATAAATCTAAGTTGATGAACAATTCAATGATACTAAACTGTGCAGTTAAGCACAATTGCTCATTGTTACTGGCATGTGTTAACGATTACCTGGGTATGGCTGAATTATTACCAGAAGAACTTACTTTGTTCTCCTATGGTCAGCATGACCAGACCTTGAAAGTGTTTGGAACTCAAGTTTGCCCTTTCTGAATGTCATTGTCATAAAAAGTTCCACAACAATAACAGCATCTATATATGTTTGCCTATCATAATCAATATATTCCTATCAGTGACACTAGAAAAATAAGAGCCCATAAATCCTTTTTTTGTTAGGATTTTTTTTGGTCTACCTGCAGTTTTGGCATTATTACCTACCAGGATGTATTCTTCTTTGGCAGGACCCATCCTTCTTGAGGATTATCATCTGATTGAAAAGCTTGCTCAGTTCGACAGGGAGCGCATCCCTGAACGGGTTGTTCATGCACGGGGAGCCAGTGCCAAGGGTTTCTTTGAAGTAACTCATGATGTTTCTCACCTTACATGTGCTGATTTTCTCCGGGCTCCTGGGGTCCAGACCCCTGTTATTGTTCGGTTCTCCACAGTTGTGCATGAGCGTGGAAGCCCTGAAACCTTGAGGGATCCACGTGGTTTTGCTGTCAAGTTCTACACCAGAGAGGTACTGATGAAAAATCTCAACTTGCTTCCCAGAAAAAGGCATATCCATGTTAACGGTTTTTTTTTTTTTTTTATACTTTCAACATGTACTTTTAAATTACTGCAAGCCCTATGACACTCTTTGGCAAATATGTTTTTGTCAATATATGCCTTATGCATTCATCAAAGACTGTGATATCAATTTTTAACTACTGTGACTATTGCATTGGAGTTATGAAAACTGGAATTGTGTTTAGTCCCTGTAAATAGCATTTGCATGACAGATGAAATGATTTCTTAGATCCGATCCTTCATTTTTTGAAGGTTCAGTTAGCACTACCCTCTTTTCCCACTTGTAGGCCTATGCAAATGACTTTTTACCATGTCATGAGGAGATTCTATGGTGACATGCTGCTGACCTATTTTTATGCCGTTCATTAGCTTTCTCCCAGTTGATGACTCCTTATATTGACCTTTTTTATATTCAAGGGATATAGTATTACTTAATGACTTTTGTCATGCATTTTTCAGGGTAACTTTGACCTTGTGGGTAACAACATGCCTGTGTTTTTCATCCGAGATGGGATGAAATTCCCTGACATGGTTCATGCTTTCAAGCCAAACCCAAAGACCAATTTGC
This sequence comes from Urochloa ruziziensis, assembly GCA_015476505.1. Taxonomy (NCBI): domain Eukaryota; kingdom Viridiplantae; phylum Streptophyta; class Magnoliopsida; order Poales; family Poaceae; genus Urochloa; species Urochloa ruziziensis. The sequence goes on from CM027126.1 coordinate 19,597,801, forward strand.
AGGAGAACTGGAGAATAGTAGACTTCTTCTCACACCACCCAGAGAGCATGCACATGTTCACCTTCCTCTTCGATGATGTTGGCATCCCGCTCAACTACAGACACATGGAGGGTTTCGGTGTGAACACCTACACCTTGATCAACAGGGAAGGGAAGCCTCACCTTGTCAAATTCCATTGGAAGCCTACTTGTGGTGTGAAATGCTTGTTGGATGATGAAGCTGTCACTGTTGGAGGCACCTGCCACAGCCATGCCACGAAGGACCTATATGATTCTATTGCGGCTGGGAATTTTCCGGAATGGAAGCTTTATATTCAAACCATTGATCTTGACCATGAGGATAAATTTGATTTTGACCCACTTGATGTTACCAAGACCTGGCCAGAGGATATCATCCCACTGCAGCCTGTTGGACGGATGGTCCTGAACAAGAACATTGATAACTTCTTTGCAGAAAATGAACAGATTGCTTTCTGCCCAGCAATCATCGTCCCTGGAATCCACTACTCTGATGATAAGCTGCTCCAGACGAGAATTTTCTCCTATGCTGACACCCAAAGGCACCGTCTTGGTCCAAACTATCTGATGCTTCCTGTGAATGCACCAAAATGTGCCCACCACAACAACCATCATGATGGCTTCATGAACTTCATGCACAGGGATGAGGAGGTACTGTGTTTCCTTGTTAAGTTTTTGCCTCCTTTAGCATGCCAGTCTGTCAGAGCCCATTATGCAGTATTTCTCACTGTTGCCACAAATAAAATGAGATCTCATTTGCACTTATATCCATTTTCCTTGCCTTCTCAGGTGAACTACTTCCCTTCGAGGTTTGATCCTGCTCGTAATGCTGAGAAGGTCCCTATCCCTTCCCGTATTTTGACAGGATGCCGCGAGAAGGTGAGTATACTCGAATTATAATATATAATGGTACTGTTCTGCTCCAATATGCTGTGGTGGCTGCATTGTGCTTCACCATAGCTTTGTTCTGCTTCGTAATGGTGAATGTTAATAAATGTTGGAAAACTTGTTCTTGAGCTAGCATCTAATCTAGCACTGTTGGATCTGCAGTGCATTATCCACAAAGAGAACAACTTCAAGCAGGCTGGTGAGAGATACCGATCCTTTGACCCTGCCAGGTTTGCCCTCACACCTGATCTAGTTGCTTTAGAGGCATAAGGAAGGGTTTAAGCTGTTGTTTGGCTAATTAAAGTATTTCGGTGTGAAAACCAGGCAAGACCGGTTCATCCAGCGGGTGGTTGACGCGCTCTCAGATCCTCGTGTTACCCATGAACATCGTAGCATTTGGATCTCCTACTTGTCTCAGGTATTCATTTTTTTGTTGGCTTTTGGTGAAATGCTCACCGTTTGGGTCATGTGCAACTGTCCAGATCCATATTTTGATCTCCTTTTTTTTTTTTTGAAACGCCATATTTTGATCTTGCTACTGAAACCTGTGTGTTGCAGTGCGACACGTCCCTTGGTCAGAAGCTGGCGTCTAGGCTCAACTTGAAGCCGAACATGTAGATTGACAAGGATGAACGAGAGCACAGGAGGTGGATCCAACAAGTTTGTGATGCTGGGAATGGTTGTAACATTGAATAAAGTGTGATGGATGTGATAGTAGTACGTATGCTGAGATGCGAACCAGTGGTTGTTATCCTGCCCTGGAACTTTGCCCTGCTTCATCTTTTTGCAAGAAAGACATACATACAGTAAAAATAAAGAAGAATGTGTTGGGTTATAGTAGAGTGTTGCTGTGTCCTTAAAGGAAAAGAGTGTTGCTGTGGTTGTATCGCGGCGTTGTTGCGTTGCAGGATGCTCGGCATCCTATAAAGGAAGAAATCGACCATCCTTATACAGTAATGAATTTACGATATGTGTACTGTGATGGGGCGACAAAAAGTGTAGGAGCGATGCCACCCGACCCGCACCTCCGCACTCCCTCGTCGCCTCGCTGGCGCAGCCGCCGGCCGGCGGCCCCCAGCACAGCCGCGCCCCGGCAGATCCTTCGTCGGGAACAACCAACCCCAAACCAGCCACCCCAGATCCACAAGCCATCACCCGTGCCGTGCGCGACCTGGGAGAACTTCTTCCGCGCCCATCCGTCACCACCGCAGCGCCATGGTCAACGCAGCTCCGGCGCGGCTGATTGGGCGTCCTTCTTCGCAGATCCACGTCCCTCCCCACCGGATCCGCGCCCTTCCCCACCGGATCCGGCCTCCACCAAGCTTCCTGCGCCAAGAACCTACGCGGACGCGGTCCGAAGGGGCCCGGGCGCTGCGCCCCAACGGTCGACCGCCAGGCCATTAACTCCGCCACGACGTCGTCCTGCGGCGCCGCCCCGTCGCTCTGCGGAGCCTGCATTTACTGCACAGCTACCCCATCTTCAATCCCGCAGCGGGTGGAGCACGCCATCTACCAGGACATGTGCTGCGGCTGACATGGAGCTCGGCTGGACGCCCGCCCGCGGCAAAGGGCGCCGCTCCTTGCGCCGCGCGCCGCCCACGCCAGCTGCCCGACGCGACAGACGACAAGACCGGCCTTCATGGCGGGGGGAATTGCAGCCAGCTAACTCCGCACTTGACGCATTCAAGCAGACCACGCACGGCCGCTGCTTCATTTGCCTTGCGCGTGACCACCGTGCGGTACATTGCCGCGACCCCGTCCGCTGCTTCTCCTGTCGCCGGTCAGGGCACCTCGAGCGTTCCTGCCCCTCCCGCCACCAGCAGCAACCGAGGCCCCAGCTGCGCTACATCCCGAAATGCTCCCCACCTAAACAGCGCCAGGCAGCACGGACGCCACCTCCACCTCCCCCACCGCCGCCTCCGCCGCCGCCTCCTCCTCCTCCCCCACCTCCACCTCCGCCACCGCCGCCTCCGCCTCCACCGCCCCCCCCCCCCCCCCCCCCGGCTGTAATGCCAGCCGGCGACCCAGACACGCGGCCGGACGTGGAGACCGTGTTCGTCCCCGCCTCCTTCGACCTCAACAGGGATGCAAGGGACTGGGAATGCTGCACGCTTGTTCCATGGGCTCTCCACCTGCCCCATGGAGAAGGCGCGCGCGCGATCGAAGAACTGCTGCTGGAGCAACTTCATCTCCAGCGGGGGGACATCTCCGTTACGGTGCATCAGCCGGAGCCGTATCTGATTCGCTTCGAGCGCAGCGAGGACTGCGAGGCAGCCAGAGACAAGGGGCGCTTCCAGGGGCACGGCCTCGACGTCTGTCTTCGACCTTGGCGCAGCCTCACCCACGCCGTCGGCATGCGGGTCTTCTACCGGGTGAGGCTATGCCTCGACGGCATCCCTCGCCACGCCTGGACTCCGGACATCGTCGAGCGCGTCATCGGCCGGAGGTGCGCACTGCAATGCATAAACACTGACTTGGTGCAGCCCAGGGACACCAGGCACATCGATCTCTGGGCGTGGACTGCGGACCCCAGTGAGATCCCGAAGCGTGTTTGGCTGTTCATCACCAACGAGCCATCTGATCAATCCTCGGCGGTCTTCATCTCGGAGCGCCCGACGAACTACTGGCACCAAGGGGTGCGCTTCGAGGTGTTCCTGCACTTGCCTTTGATCGAAGACTACTCATCAGTGGCGAACAACCTTCACGAGGCCATGTCCAACCCGGCAGAGGTGGTGCCCATTCGACGGCACTACACCTGGCGCTATGGCCTGGTGGACGGTGCTCCTCCAGGGGCGCGACCGGCCTTCCCGTCTCGGCTCCCGCTGCCGCCGCGAGAGCCGGAGGCCCGGGGGCGCGATGACGGCCCAGTCGGCCCGCGTGACGGCCGGCGCACGGATGGACGTCGGGACGCGCGGGACACCCGCACTGATGGCCGCGCCGAGCGCTCGGCCCGCGGCAAGCAGCCTGCGAGGGACGGCCGCGTCGGAGCACGCCCGCGTTCCAGCAGGGGCTCCTGCAAGGATGCCGACTTCGTGTGGCCGCGAAGGAAAGAAGACGACGACGATGACTATGACCACCCCGGTCGTGGCCGCGAGGCGCCCGCGGGTTTCGCCTTCTTCACCATCGACGAAAGCGACCCTGTGCACCGCGAGCGCACCCGCTCGCCCAGGCGCAGAGAGGGGGGGTACTGGCGTCGACGCGGCAGGAACAACGACCACCCTGACGAAGCTCTGCATCCCCGCCCCGACGACGACGACGACCACCCGGCGGGGCGCCTGTGTGCCGGCAATGTTGTGCCGACCCCTACAAGAATGCAGGAGCAGGACATCAGCAGCCTGGGCAATGCTGAGCTGCAAGCAGTTCAGTCTGAGCAAGCGCAGGAGCTCAGAGCCATCTTCTTGGCAGCCAAGGTGAGCCAACCAGTGAATGACCTCTCTCAACTTCACCTGGACGCTGCACAGGACTACATCAGGATGGCTGGCCGTTTTGCGGAACGCCTCGGCCTTGGCTGTGCATCCGCCAGGAATGACGCCTGGTCCTCGCCACGACAAGTAGGGGAAGCGGAGGTGCCAACCAGCCGCGCCTTCTACCGCCTCAAGTCGTCGATGGCTCCTACAACGGTGGAGGAGGTAGAGCAGGCCCTTGACGCCTGGGAGCTCGCCGCGGACGTGGACCAGCTCGCGCCGGCTCCGATCGGCGATGCGGTGCCGCTGCAAACTTCGACTGGCGACACGACGCCGCCTGATGGGCCAGCAGGCCTCGCTGGGCCGAGTCCCCTGGCGACGCCTGGGGTCGGGCTGCACGACATCGAGTTGGGCCACCAGGAAGCGCACGGGCCCGCCAAGCCTACAGACACACTACCCCAGGCCCATCCAATGATTGAAGTCACTGACATCGACAATACGGTGGCTGAAGACACAACGGCGCCACAGGTCACACCGCCATTGGTCGACGACCTCTTCACCACTCCTGCCGCTCCACTTGTGCAGCATAAGCCGGTACGTGTGCAACGACCAAAACGCACCTTCGACATGTCCGCAGTTCGCCGCAGCACCAGGCTCGCAAATAAACCACCCATGCCTTCGATGCAACGAGCACAAAGAAACTTACTCCGCAAACTCGGTTTACAGGTCCAAGAGTTGCTGCCAATCGAGGAGGTTTTGAAAGATTACGTCAAGTCCATCAAGGGCCCCCTCCCGGAGTTCATCATTGCCGCACTAGCAACGCTCCTCGACCTCGATGATGACGGAAATGAGCACATCACTGAAGCGCTACTGCAGCATGCAGGAGACGGCGTAGCTGACCTCCAGGTGGAGCAAGACGCACTGCTCGGGCACGGCGCTTGAAGGCACTTGCACTACTCGAGTCCCAAACGTTCTTCATGAATCTGCTACAACAAAAACAACCATTCCCTAGCTTTTGTCCTCGCCCTGCTGGCTGCGACCTTCGGGCAGGACTATCGAGACTTCGCCCTGCTGGCTGCGACCTTCGGGCACCTTTCGTCGCGACTTTCGACTGTCATCACTGCCCTGCTGGCATCGACCTTCGGGCATCGACTTCGCTTAATTTCTATCGTACTTTAACTCACCTGTGCTCAAGCCACGCTGGGAAAAATGGCCAGCCATCCATGCGTCTCTACGGTTATCATGATAAGAGCTGACTTTAGCATCCTAAGCTGGAACGTTCGAGGCCTCAACGCGGCGGCACGATGCATAGCCGTGCACGACATAATAAAAGATACCACGTGTCATATCGCCTGCTTGCAAGAAACTAAACTACAAAATATAGACTCGGCACTGGCGCAATTCTTGGGGCATATAGGCTAAATAAATTTGCTTACAAACCGGCTCTGGGCACACGAGGTGGCATCCTACTTCTATGGAACGACTCGACGGTCGATCTACAGAACATCAGTATAGGCGCCCACTCCCTCTCAGCCGACGTAACAGTCAACCTCTGCGCATCCGAGTTCCGTCTAACAACTGTCTATGGCCCATCCAGAAGGTCCGGCCAGCAGGCATTCCTGGAACACCTACGCCATATGAAACCGGCAGGGGACGAAAAATGGCTAGTCATAGGCGACTTCAACCTTATCTACCGTGCGCAAGACAAAAATAACCGTAACCTTAACCAACGTCTCATGAGAAGCTTCAGAGCAGCGTTGAATGACTGTGGACTCAATGAAATCCGCCTTCAAAATCGCAAATTCACTTGGAGCAACGAGCAGCGAAATCCGACTCTTGTCAGGCTCGACCGAATGTTCTGCAATGACAGCTGGGACTCCGATTTTCACAACCACGCCTTACACGCGCTTTCCTCTTCTCATTCGGATCACTGCCCCCTCCTGCTAGCCCCACAATCTGGCCCCAGGCGGCCAAGGCCATTCAAATTCGAAAACTTCTGGACCCGTCTGCCGGGTTTTCACAACGTGGTCTCCACCGCGTGGAACGCCCCTACTAATCATACTGAGCCTTTCCACCGGCTGGGCCACAAACTTTACACCCTAAGTCAAGACCTACGCCGCTGGAGCAAATCGTTTGCCTCGGACATCAAACTAAAATGCGCTTAGCCCGCGAAGTGATCCTTATCCTTGACATGGCTCAGGACTGGAGGCCACTCTCCGATACCGAATTCAGCCTACGTGCTCGACTTAAAAGACGGCTGCTGGGGTGGGCAGTTATCGAGAAGGCTAGGAAAAAGCAGTGCTCTCGCATCACGTATCTTCGGGAAGGCGACGCGAACACTAAATACTTCCATCTGAGGGCAAACTCCAGACGCAGGAAAAAATTCATCCAAAGGCTGCGGGTGGGTGCTGGCTGGGCCATCTCGCACCTTGACAAGCAAGCGGTCATAACCGCTCACTTCCAGTCCGTCATGCGTGACCCCCCATCAAGAATGGCGGACTTCAATTGGGACGACATGCACTTTCCCACTGTGGACCTCTCGCCACTGGCAGACCCTTTCACCCAAGAGGAGGTGCACGCAGCCATACTGCAACTACCGTACGACAAAGCGCCTGGCCCAGATGGTTTCACCGCCTTATTCTTTAGAAAATGCTGGGACATCGTTAAGGGCGACTTAATGGCGGCCATCAACTCCTTCCATACTTTACGCTGTGTAGACCTTAACCTCCTTAACTCAGCAAATGTGGTGCTGCTTCCCAAGAAGGAAGGGGCCGAATGCGTCCAAGATTATAGGCCCATCAGCCTCATACACTCAGTCGCCAAGATAATCAGCAAGTTACTTGCCCTTCGACTTGCTCCATATATGCCCACGCTCGTCGCGCCATGCCAGAGCGCTTTTATCAAAGGACGGAGCATTCACGACAACTTCCTCTATGTCAGAAACATCGCCCGCAGATTTCATCGCAACAAAACGCCGGCCTTACTCCTAAAGCTGGACATCTCCAAAGCTTTCGACTCCGTGCGTTGGGACTACCTCCTCTCCTTGCTGCAGCACAGAGGCTTCCCACCAAAATGGCGTGACTGGATGGCCGCATTGCTCCATACCTCCACTTCCAAAATTCTTCTCAATGGCATCCCAACAGACCCAATCATGCATGAGAGAGGACTAAGACAAGGGGACCCGCTTTCGCCGCTTCTTTTTGTCCTTGCAATCGATCCCCTACATCAACTTCTACAGAACGCCACCAACAAAGGACTGTTGAGCAAGCTGGGGGGTCGTCTTGTACGCTACCGCGCTTCCCTTTATGCAGATGACGCAGCGATCTTCATCAAGCCCACTTGCCTGGATACACAAAACACGCAACGACTGCTGCAGTTGTTCGGTGAAACCACGGGGCTGATAACAAATATGCAAAAATCAACTGTTACGCCAATCAGTTGCGGCTCCATTGACCTAGATACTATCCTCTCGGCGATCCCGGCAACACGGGTTGGGTTCCCGATGCGTTACCTAGGGCTTCCCCTTTCCGTAACAAGGCTACGACGGGTCGACTTCCAGCCAATAATCGACAAGGCAGCCGGAAAACTTTCAACTTGGCACGGAAAGAACCTCAACACGGCAGGCCGTACGTGCCTCACCAAAAATGTCCTTACTTCACAGGCTATCTACATGTTGACAGTCCTAAGAGGGAACCGGGAAGCAATCGAAGAATTAGACAGGATGAGAAAGAAGTTTCTATGGGCCGGCGACACAGTTTTAACAGGGGGTAAATGCAAAGTAAACTGGACAAAATGTTGTTTGCCCAAACAACACGGAGGGCTCGGAGTTCTAAATCTCCACAAATTTGCTAGGGCACTACGCATCCGGTGGCTATGGCACGAATGGGTTTCACCAGAGAAGGCTTGGGTCGGTACGGAAACGCCCTGTGATGAGACGGACCGATCGCTTTTCGCGGCTTGCACAACGATAACCTAGGCGATGGTAGAAAGGCGGCATTCTGGAACTCAGCCTGGCTACATGGCTGCAGGCCCCGTGACATCGCCCCGGAGATCTACGCCTTGTCTAAGCATAAGAAGATGTCCGTGGCGAAGGCGCTGACGAACAACTCGTGGGTACGCCACTTGAACCTCCTAGATGGCATCACGACCGCACAAGTTCATGAGTATGTGCAGCTCTGGAGACTAATCACCGACATTCAACTACGCCCACACATGGAGGACAAAATAACCTGGAATTTCACACCCAATGGCGTCTACTCGGCCGCATCTGCATACCGGGCACAATTCATTGGATCGGTTGCCAAACCACACATTAACAAACTGTGGAAGACTTGGGCCCCACCCAAATGCAAATTCTTCGCATGGCTCATTACGCAGAACAGAGTTTGGACCGCGGACCGGCTGGCCAGACGTGGGTGGCCACATACGGCGCTCTGCCAACTTTGCCGGGGTTCGAGGGAATCGGCGCATCACCTACTCGCGGAATGCAGATACACCAGACGCATATGGCGTGAGGTTGCCACCTGGCTCGCCCTACCAGATTTGCTGCCAGCACATTGGCCGCATACGGAATCGGTGGAAGAATGGTGGACGGCCACAACGTCCATCCGCACGATACCAAAGAAGGCTCTACTCACGCTAACAATGCTATTAATATGGGAAATATGGCTAGAAAGGAACGCGCGAGTCTTCAACCGTAGAGAGACCTCGGCCACTAATCTGTGTACAAATATCAAATCGGAGGCTTCAAACTGGGCCACAGCAGGGGCTAAAGGGCTAGCGGTTCTTTTAGCGCGAGAATAATTGGTCACATGTTTCCCCGGCTCGCCGGGCTTCTGTAAAAACTCTTCTCTATCAATGAAATTAGCACATTTCGTGCTGGTTCGTTCGAAAAAAAATACGATATGTGTACTTAGTCCAGTACGGAGTATGTCACAATCAAATAACAGTGACAATCTGAGGTGCGAAGCGGTTCCAGGATGGTGTAGTAACACCACAGTTGATTGTTACTGACGTCGTAGATCTACTTTTGATGATATAAATTTCAGCAGTTGAGCACGACCTAGACTTTGAAAGTGATTGGTTGTCCTGAATGCCATGATCACGGACAGTACCTAGAGAAATGATAAGATTTATTTTTAATTATCACTTCCAAAGTCTACCTGCCCAGCTTCTTTTTTGGCATTATCTACCTTGCCTAATTCATATCACACATCTGTTCTTCGGCAGTACCTAGGGGCTAGCAGTACCCCATCCTATCACTGTCCAACTGCGCAGGTTTTTTTCATCAGATGACCTGGAGGATGGGTACGTCCGGATTATTAGTGCATAAATACTCGTACAGATTCACCCTAAGAAAATCGTCGAAATTTCTTGACAATACTGTGGCCAGCTTGTTGGTCAATGGTATTATGGCATCAGTCTAGCTGGCAGCCAGAAACATGATCCAAATAAACATCATCAGTCAGGTAAGTAAAAGACGACTTTCAAGTCAACTTGCGTGCTGTATCGAGAAAACTATATGGATTACCTGCAAATTCCTGATGAGATATGCACCCAAGAGGCCCTCTATCTCGCCGATAACTGCATTCCAATTAAGCACCTGTAGCTTTGTTGCGCTTACAGACAAACGAACAAGTTAATTGTTGCACGCTTTGAATTCGCCCGCTCTATCAAATTTCAGGAGACTCGCAGGCAACTTTTCACAAACACTAATTTGGCCGACTTGCTCATCGATCAGGTGCATAATCTACTACAGATTGCTTGAAGAAACATGCCTGCTCTTTCACACGACAATCTAGTAAAATTTATAATCCTGGGCACAACACTGATTCAGTAGCAAGCAACAATGGTATATATGACCAGTCCCAATTCAAGATGAGTGTGCAATCTAGATGTGAACTGACCTAGCTAAACCAACAATGATTTTTTTATATCAATACTAACAGATTCAGTGAAGCTTTCCTTCCGAACTAGGCAGGTTGCAATATTTCATATTGCTTATTCTGGATGATAACAAGTTGGAAGCCAACAATGAGCATGAATGGGAACTCCTTACTTCATTGGCAAATTGTAGCATGTTACAGATCATATCCATCGGGTGGAATAGATTCACTGGGAACCTACCAGCTTCAATTGCAAATTTCTCCATGAACCTCATCAGGTATCCAAGATTTAGTTAGCCTCAAGGAGCTCGATCTTTAGATACAACTTACTCACCAGGCCCATTCCTGAAAGCGTAGGGAAGTTTACACACTTAAACCATCTATATCTTGACGGCAACTACTTCTCAGGACATATCCCATCCTCCATAGGGAACCTCAGTGTTCTAGATCAATTTGGTGCAAGTACTAACGGATTGGACGGACCAATTCCATCAAGCATCGGAGATTTGACCAAAATCTCAGCCTTAGATCTATCGGATAACAAGCTTACTGGATTTATTCCAAACAAAGTTATGCGCCTATCATCGATCACAATATTATTAGACTTGTCTCACAACTTGCTGGAGGGACCTCTTCCTTCAGAAGTCGGTAATTTGGTAAATTTTGGAAATCTTATTCTATCAGGAAACCAATTGTCCGGTGAGATACCAGATACCATTAGCAGCTGCATAGCCCTAGAATTCCTTTTAATGGATGGAAATTCATTCCAAGGAAGCATACCTGCCAAGCTGAAGAATATAAGAGGCCTCACTATACTGAATTTGACAGATAACAAACTGAAGGGTAGCATCCCAGAGGACCTAGGTAGCATTGCCAACTTGCGTGAGCTGTACCTTGCCCACAATAGTTTCAGGACCAATCCCGGAACTCCTAGGTAATTCAACATTGCTGCTACGCCTCGATCTATCCTTCAACAATTTACAAGGTGAAGTATCAAAAGAAGGGGTTTTCAAGAATCTAACTGGGCTATCAATAGTTGGAAACAGTGAGTTATGTGGTGGAATACCACAGCTCCATCTACCACACTGCCCAGAGTCTCCTGCAAGGAAAAATAAGAATGACATGTCACTGTCACTGTCTCTCAGGATAGCAATGCCTACTACAGGAGCTATCCTGATCTTATTCTCTGGGCTTGCTTTAGCTGTATTTTTTTGCGGAAAGTCTAAGGCGGCAGTGAAGAAATTACAACTGCCATCTCCCTTCACCGAGATAGATCTTCCAATGGTCTCATACGATGCAATACTCAAAGCAACCAGTGGGTTCTCAGACACCAATCTTCTGGGGAAGGGAAGATATGGTTCAGTGTACAGAGGTATTGTAGAAAAAACCCGGTGTTCCTGTGGCTGTCAAGGTATTTAATCTTCAGCAACCAGGGTCATACAAAAGTTTCCAGGCTGAATGTGAAGCACTGCGAAGAGTGAGGCACCGATGCCTTATAAAGGTCATGACATCCTGTGCAAGCATCAACCACCAAGGTCAGTACTTCAGAGCACTAGTCTTAGAGTTCATGCCTAATGGAAGCTTAGATAGCTGGATCCACTCAGATACTGAAAGCCAAAGTGGAAATGGAGCACTCACCTTCGAACAGAAGTTACATTTTGCCGTTGACATTGTGGATGCTATAGACTATCTTCACAATGGTTGACATCGATCCTCCACTGCGATATCAAGCCCAGCAACATTCTTCTTACTCAGGACATGAGGGCTTGTGCTGGAGATTTTGATGTTGCTAGAATTCTAAATGGAGCTGCAGAAACAACTTCTTTAAACTCAAATAGCACCATCGGAATAACAGGCTCCATAGGATATGTTGCCCCAGGTAACTTCAAGATGCTTCTATCTAGATGTATGCTCCTTAACAAGTTTTGCACATACTTATTTATGTTTCGATCTATTTAGAATATGGAGAAGGGCTTGCAGTATCAACTTATGGTGATGTGTACAAACTTGGCATTACTTTAATTGAGATGTTTATGGGAAGAAGCCCAACAAATGGTATGTTCAAAGATGGGTTAAGCCTACATTGTTTTGCAGAGGCAGCCCTTCCTGATAAGGTCATAGAAATAGCAGATTCCAGAATCTGGCATCAGGGTGAAGCAAAAAAAGAGAAATGCTACAAGAGATATGGCCAAATCCAAGGAATGTTTGGCTGCTATCATCCAGCTTGGTATGTTGTGCTCAAAGCAATCACCCAGAGAGCGGTTGTTAATAAGCGAAGCTGCTGTAGAAATTTGTAATATCAGAAATACGTACCTCAATACTCAAGATGCTGTGTCAGGTCATATGAAGTATAATCAGCATATAGTGATCATTATGTTACAATTAATTGTTTATGAATTTTCTGGTTGTTTTCTGAGTGTGCTGCAAATTTATCAGTTGTTATTGTATCATCCATTTGTATGACATCATTTGTGACAATATCTTTGTGTTTCTTATAAGTTATAAACAAGAATAACTAATAACAAAGCCATGCCAGTATCACACAGAAATGCCTACAACAGGACACAGGAACTATCCTGGTTTTAAGTTCCGGGTTTGCATTAGTTATATTTACAGAAGGTCCAAGGCATAGATGAAGACAGAACGGTTGCCCTCAGTTCACTGAGATAGATCTTCCAATGGTGTCATACAATAAAACATTCAAAGAAACAGGTGGTTTCTCAGAAGCCAATTTTCCAGGAAAAAGGAATAAAAAAAAACTCGACCTGCGGGGGGTAAGACAGCCCCCGGGCATTTTGCTAAGAGAGAAGACCTTCTCACGCAGGTCGAGAAAACCCCCGAACCTCTGCCCCACCCTTACACAGGGGCCCGTAGCCCTTGTGAGACAACCACTGGGCTGACGGCTTCTGCAACTACCCCCAGGTAGGAGAGCCCAAGCCAACCACAGATACGACCTGGGCCGGGCCTTGACCTGTGCTTTGGTTATGGCGACAGACGAGGGGATTTTTTTAACCTCAGCCTGAAATTCGCTCCCACGGGGAGTCGAACCCAGGACCTGAGGAGTGCTACTGAGGCCATCTAACCAAGTCAGCTAGAGGCCCTTTCGCAGGAAAAAGGAATATAAAGTACCATATACATAGGCATTAGCAATATAATTTTTGGTGCCATCTGTTCACTTCTACTCTATTTTAGTCAACTCATCCATAACAATGCCCTTTTGTTCTAGGCTTTTTGGCACAGTTATGAGATCGAAAGCTTTGCTTTGCATCAATTTTCTTCAACATTCATAAGCATCATTACAGGGTGCTTATATTGCAGGACATCAGCATTTGAACTTCTTCATTGAGTGAAGGTTTATTCCTTTTGCAATTCATTCAAGGTACAGCGAATTCTAAATTGAACAAAATAAAGTAATGTAGCCACTCTTGTGTCAACTGGTGAACAAGGTGATTTATACCATGCAACAAGGTGCCTGTCCTTAACAAAATAAAACCTCTTTGTTGCATGGTATAAATCACCTTGTTCACCAGTTGACACAAGAGTGGCTACATTACTATGCAGACGAATGACAAGATTATGAAGGTTGAACTATGTTAAGACATACCACATACCAGTACTCAGTCTGACCCTCTCTCCTAGTGAATAACTTATGCTCCAAAAAGAAAAAGAAAAGTGGATGAAGATTTACATGTCATTGTTTACTCGCATAGCAATGCTGAACATGCGAGTTGTCAAGATCTACATACTTGGACCAGTACGGCTTGTACTTAGAAACTGGCAAGGTCAAGCCAGGGCTTGTAATTCCCGTTGTAATGAACTACCGCAGCATTCTCAATCTCAACAATGTCAACAGCTGGATCATATCCCAGGCCCAAGACATGCCAAGTACGATTCAATGGGTATGTCAGGTTGTAGAAAGTAATTAGTCCTGGAGGCAATGTACCCAGCTTCCAGAGCTTGCGATCCTCATTCTGCAACATATCTTCTATTAGTAAGTAAAAACAACAAAATTCATTACAAATTATTTCTGTAGCATAGTTGTCATAGACAGAAGATACATGATGGGAAAATGTGATTCAAAAATACAATCAATAGCAAATTATTTGTTCCAATACTTACCAAATCTTGCCAATAATGGTATATTCCAGTGATATTTCGCTTCCTCCACTCCTTCAGATCAAACATGTTCATTCCAAACGCCCACCCACAAGCACGTGGATCGAAGTTCTCTGATATCTTTGGGTGTGAGAAGTTGAGATAAGTGTCAAAGCGATGAAAACTCTCTTTACAGGTTTCGACGGCACCATTTACCATCCCTTTAAGACCAATATCCCATAGGGGCGTCAAATCCTTCTGTACAACAATATCATCATCGAGAAACAGTATCTTGTCAAGCTTTGGGTGTATTTCTGGCATGTAAAACCTTAGATGGTTGAGCATAGACAAATATTTGGGGTTCCTGTACTTAAGATTCTCGTTTCCATCAGAAAGTGATGATGGGTCATGTGCTTTGAAGTAATATTCTTTGAGGCGAGCTGACTCAAGTTGCCGCAGAACAGAACAATACGATGAATTGAGCCACTTGAAATTGTCTATATTCTCCACATGAACAGTAGCCAGCTGGGGAGGATGAGTAATGAACCACATCTTCATGGCTGCAAAATTAAGTCTATCGGTGACAATGTGGAACACGTGCTTCTCTGGTTCATTGGCATTTGTCACAGTTGATCTGACAACTACTGAGGCTGCAAGCACATTGTCAGAAAATATAGCATAGTGATAGAGTGACCTATCCTCAAGCTTTATTTTATTTTCTTCCTCCTTCAAAGCAGCAGCATGAAAACGCTCCATGGTCACACCATCACGAAAATAATAATCGGTTGTCAGCTGCATATGTAGGCAGTGCAAAGGCATGGGGACAGTCTTTGCAGCATGCTGAACCAGGAATGAATTTTGTTTCTTCACTGCATCGATATTTAGTTCCGTAGACTGCACCATAGCACGCAATTTTCTTGTTACTTCACTCGAGCTGTACAGAACATCTCTAGCTGAAGACAGCACATGCCCCATTGCTTTTGCTCTCTCTAAAGCACTGCAGAAATGAGGGGTGTGGTAAGAAGATTATCCTTTAACACCAAAGTGCAAAAGAGCCAAACTGATTAACCTTCAGAAGTGAAACAAAGTACCTCGAATCAAGTTCACTATCGATAAGTGCATCCCCGATAGCTGTTTGGCTTTGTTTTATGCACTTCATGAGCAAGGCATACATGTCTGGTTCCTTCTGGGAGAGTGCAATAGTGGCATATAATTTGGCCATTATTATCTGATCTTTCATGAGCCTTAGGGTTGAATCTGTATTAGTAAAGCGGAACTCCTGCCTCCATATGTTGTAGCTGCCCCTAACTTTATTATCAAAGTTCCTTGAGCGGTTTGTTGCCGCATTTCGCATCTCAAGTTCAACCCTCTTATCCATCTGAAGCAACTCCTGGACCCTCTGTTCCTTTCTTCCACGCCGAAATACCTGCAGAAGCAAAAGCAGCACACCAAATCCACTCAAATGGCAGAATTAACACACAAAAGTTCTCACAACATAAACAGATAACCATTGTACTGCATTTCATAATCGCTACACACAGGCAAATGAAATTGACCTGTCGCTTTAATTTGATCGGATCAACGGTTTCAGTTGCCAGAGTTTCTGCACTTGTAAGATTGGTGGTTTCTGATCCATTGGCTAGTAGAAGATCCTCCGCAGCATTTTGCTGGTGCAACAGCAGAAGAAACACCCATGAGAGGTACAATGAAGAACAACCTACCAACTTGTTCACACAAACAACACATTGTTATTCAGCACGTACGGTTCTGGCTACTGGTTGGTTATCTCTGGGCAACCAAGGGTTCTCCCAGATGGAGGACGACGCAAACTCTCTAGCGGTGACTTTGAACAGCTTGATACGGCCGTGCTGGTCGGTGTAGGCAATTGTCTTGCCAGCATTATCCACATCCTGCCAACCATTCGCGATGCACACTCAGTAACCTGGCAAGCAAAGCAATACAGTGTAATTGAGAGTATCCTATTCCTGGGCATCCGAATTCAGATTAATAACCTGTGAACTGTCACACCCAGGGCAGTTCTTGGGACGCTGGCGGTCGCTGGCAATCCAAAATCGCAAGACAACACCAAAGTTAGAACCTTTATTTGCGTGGGAATAAGGGGCGATGGCGATGGTTCTTACCCTCTGTGCCCGGAGAAGAGCCACTGGGACACCGCCGATCTGGCCGAGGGCACATGGATCACGACCTGCGGGGCAGAAACGTCAGGAATAATGAGAAAGGAAGAACCCCTGATTCTGCGGGTTCATGCGATGGACCTCACATTTCGCCGTTGCGGTGAACAGTAAGGGGCGAGTGGCAATGGGATGGGTACCGACCGACCAACCTGGAAGGAGATGAAGCAGAGGAAGACGAAGAGGAGGATGAGGAGGCCCGGGCGCCGCCGCAGGGAGAAGGGGTTTCTGGGATACGCTGCCACAGCCGCCGACGAGGAGGCGGCGGAGGACGCCGCCATGGACGGGGAGTGGAGTGATGGGGATGTGATTTTTCTTTTTTCTTTTTTTTTCCTGGGTGGATTTTGGGGGGCGAGAGCTGGGTGCAGGTAGCAGGAAAGGAAGAATGAAGAATCCTTTAATTTTCTGGCCAAAATGGGAAGGAAATTGGGAATGAAAGGCGCATTTGTCAGGATTACTGTTTTCTGGAAAAAATGCTACTCCCTCTGTTCCAAAATAGATGACGTTATGGGATGCGTGCCGGTCAAACTTTCTCAACTTTGACTAGATTTGTAGAAAAAACGTGCAACATTTTCATCTCCAAATAAATTTGTTAAAAAACTAGACTTAAGGATCTTTCCAATGATGCCGGTATTTTAAAAATGTTGACTTCTCGGGAAGCGAGAATGACATCTATTTTGGAACGGAGGGAGTACGTCTTCACCTGTGCCAAACAAGTGATAACGTACTGCACATCTCTATCGTTTTCACACCTCTGTACTGTACTCCAATGCAATGGTAGGACAGGGGAAGCGTGGTGAGCTGAGGAAGAATGAGCAGAGCAAGAAGATAATCGTAGGCACAAGACGAAGCCTTGTATGTTTCGATCGACATTAGATAGTTCTTGTGTAATCGACTGAGACCGTGACTGAAAACCAACCAGGTGATATTGATAGGATCATAGAAACTCCTTTCTTTCTGAAGATCATTGGACGAAAATATAACCAAATCGGAGAAAATGTTGCTACTAAACTACAATGTAGTGTTGTAGACTCAGAGGTCAGAGCCAACACTTGGAAGTTTGAAGTTGCACAAAAGATAGCGCTTGGAAGTCATACAATCAGATTATTGATTCTAGACAGAATAACACATGGCATGGTCCTATGCTAGTAATTTGCCAAAGATTAAAAAGTGAGACAATGGTCCAGTACTCACTGCCTCGGGACGTGCCTAACGTTGTTAGTTAAACATGGGATCAAGATACATAATCCACATGTGGAGCCAATGAGCTTGCTTAGCAGAGATGGACTTGATAACACACCTCCTTTTGCCGACTGATGACATCTGCAGGTAGGCTTAGTTCCATCCAAGTTACGGCTTTTGACCACATCCCAGTGGGGAATGCAGACTTGGAGGCCTAAACCAGGGCATCAAATCCTTAAGTGCCTCGAAATCATTTATAAATCCCCCATTACCACCAAAAGTTATTGCTTGTTACTCTCTAAAGCATTCTAGACTGCCTTTGTTAGTGGACATCCCACTAGAAACATCGAAAAGGAGTGCAAAAGAGTGCCACATTGCTTTGGACTATCACATTAGTTTAAACTAGCTACAGCCAGGAGCAATCTGTAAGAGCAAGCAAGAAGCCGACATCACTTTCTGACTCAACATTTTCAGGTAACAAGATTGCTAGAATCTTTCTGGTAATGATTCGAGTGTTTGCTTTTTCTTCACATTTGACCATAGACATTCAGCACTTCTACAGAACCATGACTGACGAGAAAAAAGGATGTGAATGACGATGACCGGATGCTATTGTAAGTGCAATCTGATGCAATTCAACTCACACAAGACTCAGTGGAAAAATGGTTGAATTTATGCATATGCCAGCTACCAGCAAGTCATCGAACGTGTATCGCTACAACTATTACATTGATCATAACTATTCAGAAATGATCATCATGATCGGCACAAACTTTGTCATGACGACAAAAAAAATGTGGTCTACCTTTACAATCCCCAGATCAGAATCAGTTCATCCTATGCATGATCATGTATCTATCTGCCCCTGGAGTTCTTCCTAGCGCTGTCACTCCTCGGTGACTGCCCCTGTCCACGACGCAGTGACGAGCCACCCCTGGGCCTGCTCTTCATGGACTCCATCTGCTCCAGCACCTCTACCACTTCCTTCATGGATGGCCGGCTCTTTGGGTCAGCGTTCAGGCACTTGAGGGTTAGCTGGGCAGCGAGGAGGGCTCCTTTGGGATTGTACTGCCCCTCCAGTCCGCTGTCCATAAGTTGGCTAAGCTTCCTCCGGTCAGCCAGCAATGGCTTTGCCCAGTTCACCAAGTTCACCTTCTCGGTTGAGCGGCTTGGGTCCAGCGCCCTCAGGCCAGAGATCATCTCCAGCAGTACAACGCCAAAACCATACACATCACTCTTCACATACAGATGGCCTAGTTCATGAAAGATTCAGTCAGTTGACAATATTTAACACTATGAACAGATGTTTCCTTAGATAACGATGTATAAAGTGGTAGACATATCGAGGGAAACAGGAACCCTGATAGACATACCGGTAGAAACATACTCTGGAGCTGCATAGCCATAGGTTCCCATGACCCTAGTTGTCACATGAGACTCCTCACCGTCTGGGCCATGCTTGGCCAATCCGAAATCTGAGAGCTTTGCATTGAAGTGCTGAACATGACATTGTTGTAGTAGCTTGATTAGAGCATTGTTCAGGTAACAACAGCTGGTTATTAGTGGCTATGGAAAGAGTATTTATTTACCGAATCTAGTAAGATGTTTGAAGCCTTGAAGTCCCTGTAGATGATCTGCCTTTCTGATGAATGAAGAAAAGCAAGGCCACGAGCTGCACCAATGAGAATCTTCAGCCTGAGGCTCCAAGGCAGTGGCTCGTGAACCGTCCCTCCTGGCAATGGTGAATAATCAGTAATAGTAAATAGGATGTTTCATAAAAAAAACGGATGGCCCAAAATAGTAAAAGGTAAAAACAAGTGGTGCCAACTTTTCTTCTTAAATTTCCAAGTTGAATAGACATGAATAATTGAAGGCTGAAGCAACGAGATATTGTACAGGTCTGGACAATTTGCTTGACGCTGACATCCTCAAGAAATGCTCGTTAGTTGTATAGCACTATGGACTATGGTGCTTGATATATAATATTGTATAAAAATGATTCGTAGATGCAGATAAAGCGCCAACATTAGCATAGTGCGCTACTGAGGTGAAGTTGGCATAAAGAGTGGTACTATCATTAGGAAAAGATCTTCTGCTAAAAGACTCACTTCGAAACAGGTGGTTCTCCAAGCTCCCCTTTGCC
This sequence comes from Urochloa ruziziensis, assembly GCA_015476505.1. Lineage (NCBI taxonomy): Eukaryota > Viridiplantae > Streptophyta > Magnoliopsida > Poales > Poaceae > Urochloa > Urochloa ruziziensis. The sequence continues at coordinate 19,617,607 of CM027126.1, forward strand.
ATGAACTCGTACACGAGTAGTAGCTCGTTGTCATCCATGCAGTAGCCCAAGAGTTTAACGGAATTGGGATGCGAAATCCTCCCAAGGAAATTGACTTCAGACTGGCAATGGAAATAAGTAATATTTGAGAGGAAGAGGACAAGTTGCATGAAATTATTATTTCAAGTTTAGGGAAGAATGCCTAAATCAGAGCTTCTTCTTGAAAATAAGACTGCAAGAAGAAATAGAAAATAGTAACAGCAAAAGAATTAAGAGAGTACAGGAGCATGCACTGTGGCCTAAAACTAGAGCATTATGTTTTATAAATAAAAGAGGGGGAAAACTTATATCAGTCCTTTTACAAAAGAAAAGAATAGACAGGGATACTTCAGGTTCATTCTTCCAAAAAGGCAGACCAGTGTATGAGTTAAAAAACGCACAAAGAAAGAAAACCAGGTAAAAGGTAGAAATGAATTGAAAAGGCAAGCAAGCTTAATTACCTGCCATTGCTCCATTCCCTGCACGCTCTCAGGATTGAGCTTCTTGACAGCAACCACCGTGCCAGTGCTACTCCTGGACGGGTTCAAGGTCTTCTCATCAACCCATCCCTTGTAAACCTTTCCGAATCCACCCTCGCCAAGCACTGTCTCGGGCCTGAAGCTCCTGGTGGACACTCTTGAGTTCGGCAAAGGTGTATATTTTGAGATCCGGAGACTCAAGAATGTGGCCATCTGGATAGTCATCATACACGCTAACACCACTAACTGTGGATGGCATGAAGGTGCTGGTACTCAGTGTTGACAGCTTCCCAGTGGTGGCAGAGCTACTAGTCCTCCTCGATGAAGACATTCCTGCACTTGCATTAACTGGATATAAAACAAAAGGTTTGAAATGCATAACAATTTACCACAGAACTAAAACGATTTAGATGTTGCTTATTGATATTAACATACTAGGTTGATTAGAAAGCAAAATTCGTAAGGGAAAAAAAAGAAGTGGTGTTTTATTCTACAGAAAAGTCAGCGCAATTGGCAGAAAGCAACAAATTTAGTTGCAAGAACAAGAATTTAGTTGATAGATCAAATCGGCCAAATATGTTGAGAAAGGTCTATGTACGCTTGAATAGCAATAGCATGATTATTCCTACGTATGTATGCTAAAATATACACAGCAGATTTTTGTGAATAAAAGGATAGGAGACGCCATACATAGCAAGTTTGGGTAAAGAAGACAATTTTACGCTATAATATGCAATCAAGCAAACAAAGGCATGCAAAGTTTCAGCCTTGAAAGCATGATGAATCCGATAGCTGGGTGGCTCTGCGCATAGGAAACTCTCATCCCCGTGATGGAACTAGCAAGACACTACTCAGTGAGATTATGATCATTCCAAATCCAGAACTGAGGTTACAAGGGGGCAGGCCACAGGACAACTGAATTCACCAGACAATTGAACGGATTCACCAGTTGCATTTCAAGCGGGAAAGATTGAAGTTTCAAGAGAGGGAAGGGAGTCGGAAATGGCTTGTTGGTGGTTGGCACTTTGACTTACCAGGAGCAGCCGACGGCGACGACCTGCTGCCGCGCTGGACGAAGGCGTCGACGGCGCTGGCGCAGTTCCCCATCGACTGCAGGCAGAGGCAGGGCAGGCGGACTCGTCCTCCGATCCTCTAGTGGTTGCAATGGCCGATGAAGAAGATGAGGGCCTCCTCTCCTGTAGTGGTTGCAGAGAAGGGAGATCGATTTGCAACTGCAGTAGAGCCTGGCAAAGGGCGCGGGGGAGGAGCAGAGAAAGACAAGGGAGGGAACCCTCGAACCGACTGCAACTGCAACCGCGGTGGAAGCAAGTTTATTGCGTCGACTGCGAGTCTCGCTCGCTCACTGCAAACCACTGAAAAGAAATTCAATTTTCTTTATTTGTGTTCTGCCAAACACAAGACAAGCAAAAGCGCACGCACGCTTTAAATAACAACTTGACGATTGAGTGAGTCCACACGGCTGTGTCGTCGACCGACCTGTGTATATGTAACTGCTGCTTCTTCAGTACACACTACACCCACTACGACGATCACCTGGGGCTTAGCACCTTCTTCACCACGCCTCCTCCGCCAGCCATTCGGGCGGAGCCAGAGGTTCCGCGCCAAGTCCAGACCCACAACCTGCCGACGCCGTTACCTACAGAGCTTCAACAGAGCGCCACGCCTGGGGACAATGCTCTGACGGCTGGTGTGGGCGCCATTGCACCGACGGTGGATGGCCTCTTCGTCACGCCAGCGCCACCACTCATCCAGCAGAAGCCGGCACGACGCCCGCGACAGAAGCGCACCTTCGATATGACATCGGTGCGACGTAGCGCAAGATTGGCCAACAAGCCGCGGATGCCCTCTATGCAAAGGGCGCAGAGGAACTTACTCCGCAAACTTGGGCTCCACGATGATGAGCTTGCACCTATTGAGCAGGTGCTGAGGGACTACATCAACTCCATCCAGGGGGCGGTGCCGGACTTCATCATCGCGGCCCTGACCACGCTGCTCGACCTCGACGACGACGACGCGGCCCAGCTGACTGATGACGCGCTGTTGCAGTACGCCGGCGACGACGTTGCTGACCTGCAGGCGGAGCAGGACGGCCTGATGGGTTCACATGCAAATTCTTCGCCTGGTTATTGATGCAGCATAGAGTTTGGACTGCCGATCGACTAGCCAAGCGCGGGTGGCCGCACACGCCGGTGTGTCAGTTGTGCAGAGGTTCCTCAGAAACGGCGCACCATCATATAGTGGAATGCAGATACTCTAGGAAGATATGGAGCACCATAGCAACATGGCTGGCGCAACCTAATCTCCGACCCGGGGCATGGCCACAGACTGCTAACATGGCAGGATGGTTGGTATCAATTGCTGCAGCAAGACTAGGGCCTCTAAAGGCTTTGAGGAGCTTGGCTCTGCTCATCATGTGGAAGATTTGTAACGAAAGGAATGCAAGGGTTTTCAACAGGAGAGAGACCTCGGCCTCAACCCTAGTGGCGAAAATCAAATCTGAAGCAAGAGCATGGGCAGCAGCGGGCGCTGAGAGTTTAGCGGCAGTTAGTAGCGAGAGAGTAATTTTTTCGGGTCTTTCTACCGGCTAGCCGGTTGTAAATTAATTTCTCTTCTTTATCAATGAAATTGGCACAATCTCGTGCCGGTTCGTTAAAAAAAATTAATTAGATTGTTCAATTGCATGAGAAAAAGGCGATTGCCATGCAGTAGCTTATGGCACTATTATGGCAGAAGTGGTGGTACAGCTACAGCATGTCCAGTTCCTACCGTGGATCAAGCCCTAGAAATAATATTTTCATGTCTTGTTAATACGGCTATTTATTTTAGTAGTAGGTGAGGTATGTGTAGTGACTTTGCTATTTTTAAGGTTTTGACTACCGGTGTCTTATAGGTTTATATCATATATGGATAGGATGTACGTACGTGCACTTATAAATGTGGGTGTCCATGTGTGTTTGAGTGGTTTTGTATATCTCAAACGAGAACGAGTTATATATGTATGCATTGGTATGAACTCTGACTCCGTCTATGTTTGTAAATTTCTCAATATTTTCTCCCACGGCTGGAAAAAAAGTCCATTAGTGCCGGTCACACGGCACGTTGTCGGCACTAACGTGCAACACGATAGTGCCGGTCAAAATGACCGGCACTAATGTGCACCCTTTAGTGCCGGCTGGTAACCCCGGGCGGCACTGTGCGACCCCACGTGAGGGCAGGGAAGGCAGTTTAGTGCCGGCTGGGAATGGCACTAAGTCGTCCATTTTTTTCTTTTTTCTTTTTGCTTTTCTTTTGTTTTGTTTTATACGTTTTCGTATATGTACCAAATGCGTCTACGTAGTGACACTATCTGCGTTCATACTACATTACGACGATATATATCACATTATTACTATTATACACTCCCTCCTTATAGGAAATAGATGATGTTTTGGACAACGACACGGTCTCCAAAATGTAACTTTGACTTCTTACTTTTACAAAAACATTTATTAAAAAATAATATATGTATACTTTTCTAAAAACACTTCTCAAGACAAATCTATTCATATAGTTTTCGCATTTCCAAACTCAACGACTTAAAAGTTATTCGTGATTTATATTCCCAATGTTTGACTAAAACCTTGTCCTAAACATCATCTAATACCAGTATAGAGGGAGTATATACATAAATAGATGGGTTTCATACTATACACACAACATTTGAAAGATCCAACAAAGTACTTGTACTTCAGATATTACAAATTAAACATGATACATCTCAACGGGAGTCACGACGATACTTATCAAGTGCCGCTACGCTTAGTAGGGATCAGCATAGAATTCTCCGTTCTTATTTATGACTTCATCGAGCAGGAATCCGCAGATAGATTGCCCTGACCCGAGCTTTTTCGATGAGATCTTCTTTCACGGACCAACGCTGTAACATTTCCAGATGAAAACATGAGAACGAAAAATAATAAATTAAAATTAATTACCAGAATTGATTATGCTCACGTATCGCGAATGTTTCCGCCATCATTTGCCCCTTTTCACTTACAAAGTCATCGATCCACTAGCATACATAGTATCCACACGAGTTGTTCCCTTGCTGCTGTCTCATGCACAGTAGGAAAATAGGTTATGACATAGAATAATAAAATTTTTATTACGAATGACACAAGATGGGAGAGTCTGGTCATTGGTCACTCCTAAACTCTAGAGGGTCGAGTTTGTCGTTTATTTTTAAGTGTTTTTTGAGAAAGCGAGCCCATGCCTTGTTGATCAGGTCGATGAGGTCTTGGTACATTGATCTAGGCTGCCTCAATGAGTCATACATCCAGACTGTGTGGGCATCAATCTGAATAGCAAACAGTATCCAATGGAAGTTGTTCGTATACATACGCAAAAACAACATTAATGTTGATTACAGTAGTTATTATTTAGTATTATTTTGAAGGTATTGAAAAAGTGACGAAGGACTCACTGATGATTGTATGAAAAGAGAATGAATGGACACATGCTTTGCTTACGCATGCCTCTGTATATATTGTCGACCACGTCACAAGATTTGCTCTTGACGGTTTCCTCGTGTATAACATTGGGGTCCAGGAAGCCGATGTTATGAAACTTGACCGACATTGACGTGCAATCACCAATGTAGAGTTTTCCTGTAGTGTCCTTAATATAATGATACGCAACGCTCATGCGTATTGAAGAAAAAAGAACGACTTATGTATCCATATATTTCTCTGTCATAGAATTCATGATTCTTCATTCTTCCTTTAATGAAGGCATGCAAGATTATTGAAGTAGGAGGGGCATATTTACTTCCTTCTTAAAATGAAAGGCGTAGTTTTGTCCAGTCTCCAGTATCACACCTTGACCATTCGATATAATATATGTACTCCCTCCAGTTTAGTATTAGAAGTCGTTTTGGACAAGGTTTGAGTCAAACATTGGAAATATAAATCATGAATAACATTTAAATCGTTGAGTTTGAAAATGTGAAAATCATATAAATAGATTGGTCTTGAAAATTACTTTCATAAAAATATACATATATAACTTTTCAAGAAATATTTTCATAGAAAAGAGAAGTCAAAGTTTTGTTTTGGTGACCGTGTCGCTGTCCTAAACGACTTCTAATACTGAACCGGAGGGAGTACTAAGTTTAGTTGCATGTGGATCTTTAAAAAGAGGAATGGTGAATGCAAGGATGCTACTCTTTATAAGGTACATCCTGTGTCAAAAACAATATATGCAATTTTAAGACATTATCAAAGAGTAGGCTTCAGACAAATGTCTTAGATGCCCATAATTAATTGTGTATGTAGATAAGTACCAAGATACACCTCTAACTAACGATGCATACATAATAATTTTAAGGGCAGTCCCAACCTTCCAGGTCATCCAGTTTCCATAGAATTAAATACCTTGCCATGTCAGCGATTTGATGATGTGGCAAGAGTTTTAATGAAGAAAGAGAGAGAAATCGTTTCTCAGGAAGGAAACGGAGTCAGCTCTTCTTCCGAAGTCCATAGAAACCGCAAAAAACGCGTTGGGGAGAAACTCTCGTTTCCATCCTCGTTTTCTTCCCCCTCCCATCCTCGTTTTCTTCCTCCTCCACCGGATCCAGTATGCCTCCGCTCCGCCGCCGGGAGCCCGCGGCCCAGCCTCGCTCCCGCGCGCGCCCCACTCCTTCCCTGCGCGCGCGCTTTCCTTCTCCAACCTCGCTCCCTGCGCGCGCAAAGCAGCGGCCGGCGGCAGACATCTTTCAGCCTCCCGCGCGCGCACAGTCCAATCCTCAATTTTTGCCTCCAATCTCCTACGCTAAACCTTTCCCAATCCAATTTCCCGCCTGGATAATGAGGGGTCCTCTTCAATTTATCTCTTTGCTGGCTCAATTCCATGTTTCCCCGCCTCAAAGCGGCACAGACCTCCAGCCCCTTGACCTAGCGCCCAAATCCATCTCCACCAGAGCCAGTTCGAGGTCGAGATGGATCCATCTGAGAAGCAAGGTGCACAACCAACGAAATCAAGGAAGCCTCCTTCGACCTCCAGGAGAACAAGCGGTGCTCCTGCCATGGCTTCTGCAGGTACCAGGGCTATTCCCGGTGGTCTGAGTGCTGTTTATGGGGCTCCTTGCAGGCGGTCCAGATACTGCAATTGCAGCCACGGCTACTGGAACCAGCGGTCATTCACCTCCACCTGCATTTTGGACAGGGACCTCCAACAACTCTGAATGGTATGACTACAATGAATTTGTTTGCCTTTTTTTGTGTGATGGTATGGAATACCAATAGGAAAATAAAATTGATGCGAGTGATATTCAAATCGTTCAGATGTGGTATGCACTATGCAATTAAAATTGAAGCTATATGTGATATGCAGTTTGGATTTAATTAGAAACAAGAAAATAAACTAGGATTGTATAATGCTATCGTGCCAACATGTCTACATGTCTTGCTGAATTGTTATAATTTATAGATGCCTTTTGCTATCAAAATATTTGATTGCTGTGTATTATGGAGTACATTCCGTTCAACAGTGCAAGCAGCAAGGCTGCATGGCTACATGCCACAGCTGATCAAGCTTTGTTTGTGTTGCTTGGGTGAAGACATTAAATTCTACTCTATAGAAACTACCATAGAAACTATGCATTGGGAAGGTTAGGCCTATAAGTGATGTCTTGATGATATGACAATATAGAAACTGCTTATACAAATCATGGGTTGGGACTGCCCTTAGGGTTCCACATTAACTGAGTAGCTATGCTATGCAGAATTTAAGGAAATCACCTCAATTAAGTAGCAGCGGGCAGAAAATTAGCTTGTCCAAAAATATAGTTTGTATTTTTTTAATGTAGTGGAAAGAATAGTTATTTTTTCTCTCAGTCAACGCAACGGGTCAAGCCGCTACAACCGTTTCCGACGAACTAGGACAAGCAAGGAGAGACTTGCGTTGCTGCTTCTGTCTGCTGTGGCCATCTATCGCATCGCAATATGTACGGACTGCATCTAGCTTGTGGACAAAAACGCCATAGACTTGTTGCCTGACTTTTCACTTGGGCTAGCTTCCGGCTAGCTCTTGATGTTGAGCTTCCCACTGCTACACAGTATCTGTGAGAGAGAGATGCGGATAATTTCAGCTTGTATTGAGACAAAGGCGCAAAAGGGCTACCATCAGCGACTCCTGAGTCGTGTACAACTAGCAACAACGAATTGGCACAATCTTGTGCCGGTTCGTTAAAAAAAACTAGCAACAACGAATAGTATTCAAGTTGACTGTAAGATAGTGTTAATCCGCACCAGCGGCAGAAGAGACCTGCTTATGCGACTATGCATGAATGGCCCGTGCGGTAGGATAGATATATATGTCTAGATTCATAACAAAATCTATGAAGCTAAAAAAGGTAAAATGACCTATAACTTGGAACGGAGAAAGTACATGGGTTGGAAAAATATATCATGAAAACCCGATTAACCAAACCAATGTAACCTAAATTGATTATCGGCGATTAATTCCATTTTTAGTCCAGATATATGAGAGCACGCATCGCCATCGTATCCATGCATGTCAGTTGTGTGGTCGCTCGCTCGCCCCATATCTCTGCTTACTACTTCACACCGACAACGACAAGGCAAAGCCAAGCCGTGTAGAGTGAGCCGAGTTGAGAGAAAAACGAGATGCATTGCATCTTTATTCTCTTTTCACTATTTCTCACTGGCGATCTGCGATCGTCCAAGTGGTTGGCTGCCTGATCTCTGAGCTCAATGTCGTATGAACTCTGCATATGGAATAATCCATCTTCTGCATGTGCAGTTGCAGTGGTTGGTGGTTTATTTATCGGCGCCCTGTTCGCTTGGGATTATTATCCTAACTCAGCGGATTATTCTTCTCACATATTACTATTAAACCAGCCGTGGATTATTCTTCTCACATAATACTATTAAACCAGCCGTGGATTATTCTCCTCTCGAACTTTCCAGCCCAGCCTAGCGAAATGGTCTCAATTCAAAGTAAGCGATAAAGCTGATCTCAATTCAAAGTATCATGTCTCGTTTTCTAAAGATGCTAATATCACATAAAGGGAGAATGATACCACCCTTCACAATGCATTGTACCGCAGTGTTATTTCATACGAATTACAATTCAATTAATTTAGTGTAAAATTATGCCTATGCCAATAGCCCAAAATATATGCACAATTTTTAAAAGTTGGTTTTGGTGTTCAAGTTGTATCTCCATGAAGATATTGGCATATCGTTTCTATCTCTGTTCTTTAACTACTTGCCATTTGTTCTATATGGCATCTTATTAGTGACTATGGTTGGGACACTAGCCTAATGCTAAATGCAACGTTGAAACAAAGCCTTATTTTTGCGGGTAGTTGAAACAATCCTGCCTCATGAAACTCCGACTTGGCCGGCAAGAAATTGTGCATTTGTTGATTTAAGCAACAATCCTGCCTCATGAAACTCCGACAGGCGCAATTCCTAAACCGGTCGAGCTTCAAGTCAGCGGACAGGCCGACCGGCCAGAATCAGCTATGGTGCATGCACAAACTACTACGAACACCGACGACCAGTGCTGTGCAGTCGAGTCAACGGGTGGCTTGCTCAAGTTAGGCCACGGTGCCTGCCAAACTTAATCCGTCATTGTACTCTCACTGTTTTAAAATAAGTAATTTTTTTAGCATTCAAATTTTGTCATATAAAAGTCAAAATGTGTTACTTTAACTTGTGGTTAGGTTCATATAATTAAAGTAATAACAGAAACACCAAAAAGATGTATGAAAAAGTATGTGAAACTAATCAAATGATATGTTCATGTTATTTTTCTTATCCCAATATATGTACATTTATCTAGGATCTAGAAAACCAAATGCCAGCGTTGCGTCCAATCACAATTACTATAATTGTTTAGGTCAGTTTTAGTGCACAGTTTAATGATAACGGAGCCAGTTGAGTTTTATGGAGTTGAAACTACTCTCACATACGATGAAACTCTTCTCATAAACGTGTTGTGAGCGTCTGCATTATACTGTGTAATTCTAAAAAAAATGACTCTGTCAAGTCAGCAATTTTGTTGATGTGACATAATATTTTTTACAGTAATGTGTTATAGTAATCGATGTCCATAAAACTCCATTAAGACTGACATTAGGAATGGTCATTTCTCACAACTAATGATGAGTCTAAATTTTATTAAAATGGTACTCTTTTTAGAGAGAAGGAAATAGCTACTTAAGCTTTAACGAATTCAGACTTTCGGTTAGGTGGTCGTACGTGACAGACTGCGTGGGGCGACGGGAAAAGCGTCGACCAACCAACGGAGGTGCATCAGCGGATAAGCGAAGGATGAGTTGACGCTTTTCAGCTCATGCCCTGCATCGGCGATTTCGGCGCGGAGGAACATGTCTCAACATTGCCGTGTGCCGGCGATCTACGTACTCTGTTTGTCTGTTTGGGAATATATTCTCTGTTTGGCCATTCCATTCGGTAGGAGAGCAGTCTCATCCAGAATACTGAAACAATCTTTTCATATCCTTAATTTTTCTTCCCGGGCGATTTTCGCTAAGTACTCTGCTTACAGTTTTCAGTAGCATCGTAGGTGAGCCGACGTCAGTTCATTTTGTGTTGGCTTGTCTTTTCTGCCCCTCACACAACAATCTGTCCCTGCACCAAAAAGAGGCATTCCATCGGTTGCATTCGCGCAGGCCGGCAGGCCATTCTTTCAGTCCCAGTAGTCCAGTCCAGTTACCCACAAGCTGCTGATCGGCCCTAGCTATGTCGCGGACTGGGCCATTCCTCTCCTACGGCCCGATAGCTTGAACTCACGGGATGAAATTACACACGGGCCGGAGTGACAGTTTCCGGGCAAAAGCCTAGATAGAGCTAGCAGGCCCAGGCCTTGGACCTGGAAGGCACCGAATTGCGGATGTGCGCTAGGCCCGCCCAAATCTTGCAAAGATAATGGAAGCCCAGATTCATTCATGTCACAAATCAGGGGGTCGTCGACTTGGGTGCAATGGCGATACTGATTGACACCAACCCAAACTTCCGGAGCAACAATGATAGGAGTGGTGCCTCTGCAATGACGAGCACCAAAACCAGGCTGTTACAAAAACTGCAGTGCTTCCGTATTACAGCGCCGCAATCATTAGTGGAAAAAGGTCTTTCGATCCAAGTAATCATTCCCATAGGCTGAAAGAATCACCTTCACCTAATTCAAATATCTCACCCGCACCTATAGATGTCCAAACGGGCCGCCCGGCCCGGCCCTGGCACAGGCCTGACTTGGCCCGCACTTCATCGTGCCGGGCCTGGCCCGGCCCTATGCTCCATCGTGCCGGGCCGTGCTCGCCCACGGGCTGAGCCGACGGCCCAGGCACGGGCCCGTGGGCTCATTTCGTGCCGGGCTGGCCCGGCATAGCCCGGCACTATGCCTCAGGCCGGGCCGCCCACAGCCCGAGAGGGGCGCCGCCGCCGGCCGGCGCTTTCTCGGCCGGCGCCCCGCGCCACCGCCGTGACTCCTCGTGGCTGGCCTCCGAGGCCTGCCCAGCCCAGGAGCCAGGAGCGAGGGAAGGACGCGTCACGCGCGAGTGAAGAGGAGCAGGGGCGGCAGATCTAGGCAACGGCGACTCCGGGGGCGGCGGCAGATCCAAGCGCCTGTGACTCCGGGGGTGGTGGCGGTGGATCGAAGCGACGGTGACTCCGAGGGTGGTGGCGCGTGGCGCATCCAGGCGACTGGGACGGCATCGCCTCAAGGGGCGGCGGCCGCGGCCGGTGGTGGCGCTGGAGGGAGGAGAGGCGCTAGAGGCGGTGGCGGAGGGAGGAGAGGTGCGGCCGGCGGCGGCGGAGGGGGGACTGGGGGAGAGGTGCGGCCGGCGCCGGCGGAGGGGGGAGAGGTGCGGCAGGCGCCGGCGCTAGAGGTCTGGAGGAGGGAGCTCGGGAGGGAAGAAGCAACGCCATGTGGAGAGAAAGAGAGATGGCGTCGGTTGAGCGCTGTGGAGATTGGAGACGGAGCGGGAGGGGGCGGCGGGGAGAGCTGGCCAGGGGGCTGGGGACTGAGGAGGCTAGGGTTTCACTCGAGCTTATATACAGAGGTAGGATTTAGCGGGCCGTTAACGGGCCGACCTATTAACTCCGTGCCGGGCCGTGCCAGCCCACGGGCTGGGGTGGCGGCCCATGCCCGGGCACGGCGGTCGGGCCGGGCCAGCCCGGGCACGGAGGAGGCCGTGCCGGGCCGTGCTTGGGCCGGGCCAAATTTGTCGTGCTCTGGGCGGGCCAACGGGCCGCGGGCTGCATGGACATCTATACCCGCACCTGATTAGTTGATTTTTTTTTTTTTGAGCACACCTGATTAGTTGATCTTGGAGGTGATTTTTGTGCGAAAAGTTGTTTCTTCTGTTGGGACCATGTCATGATTCACTGCAGCATGCAAAAGATGCATTCTCCGGAAACTAAAAACTTCTCACCTTTGCAAAGATTCACTGGAACTGCTTTATGCTAGGCAGTAGCAAACTACATACTCTAGCAATGTAGCATGGAATTGCTGCAGGGCAGTAGGAAAATGGCAATCGATGGCCAGCAGCCTGCTAGTAGAACCAAAGCTGTAGCAAAGCCACCGTAATACCGTATCAAGTTCATCGGCCGATTGGCTGTTCATGTCTGGAGGAAAGGATATGCCCACGTACGTCCGGCCAGGCGGTCAGACGATGATGATAGGGTACTACTGGGGTCCAGTTTAGATGTTTCGTGAAATTTTTTCGAGTATGTTCCCTCACATGCATAGTATATTAAATGTAGTCGAAAAAAATAACCCATTATATGGATGGAGTGTACTTCGCGAGACGAATCTAACGAGCCTAGTTAGGTCGTGATTAGACAATAAATTGCTACAGTAAACATGTACTAATGACGGATTAATCAGACTCGTTAGGTTCGTCTTGCGATTTACGACAGAATCTGTAATTAGTTTTGTAATTAGTCTATATTTAATACTTCAAATGTGTGCCCGACATACTCGAAAAAATTTCGCGTTTCATCTAAACAGGGCCTGGGTGCTCCGCCTTGGTCCTTGGAGCAGTGGCCTGCCATTCTGCCAAGCTGTGCCTGCACCTGCCGGCCGGGTGAGGCGCAAAAACTGAGACTGCAGGCACTTGACCGTGCCACGGTCCCCCCCCCCCCCAAACAACGCAGATCGGGTCAGCCCGACATAGCCCGGCCTAACAACGCAGATCGGGCGGCCCGAGGCCCACAAGGAGCTGAGTTCAATGTTCTCCAGGGAGGAGCAGAGCGCCGCCGCCGATTCCTCTTCGCGCCGCAGTCGGCCTGCTGCACAGCAGATCCGCGCGTCATCCATTGGCGCCGGAGGGGGGGGCACGCGGCGCTCTAAAGGAGAGGGGAGTGAGGCGGCGCCAGGGAGGGGCGTGCATTGGCGTTCCTCCCTTCTCCCAGCTCCGGCCTCCAGCTCCCCGCGGCGGTGGAGGGAATAGGGGCGGCGCTGGAGGGGCGCAACAGTGCCGGCGTGGAGGAGCGGCGGCGGCGCAAGGGAAGGGGAGGAGCGGCGGCGGCGGCGCCGTGTGGGGGGAGGGGAGGGGCGGGGCGGGGAGACGAGCAACGCCGAGGAGGGGAGGGAAGAGTCGAGCGGCAACGCCAGGTGGGAGGAGCCGAGGAGGGACGGGGTGAATGACAGCGACGTCGGGTGGGGGAGGGGCGCGATGAGTGGCGGTGACGGGAGACAGCTGGGTAGGACGAGAGCCATCGTCTGGGTGGCAGGTGGGAGGGGGGAAGCTAGGTAAGAGTTGGTGGGCTGTAGGTTTAGGTGTTGGCTGATAGGCTTATTTTAACGGGCCGGTATCGACCCGTTTATTTTCTTCGTGTCGGGTCGTGCCAGCCCACGGGCTGGGGTGGCGGCCCACGCCCGGGCACGGTTGTCGGGTCGTGCCAGCCCGGGCACGGAGGTGGCCGGGCCGGGCCGGGCCAAAATGGCCAGGCTTCGGGCGGGCCTTCGTGCCACGGGCTGCATGGCCAAGTATACTTGCACTCGAAAGCGAGCAGCTAGCGCGGCAGGCACATATTATTCTTCCTTTGATGGCATGGATCGGACTGGGTCTACCCCGCTCCTACATGTTACGAGCGTGCCAGCTTGTCCGACACGACTACTTTTGTACGTTTTCTACATACTGCCATGTGTGAACCAACTGCAGACATCTATCGAATTATCGATAAAGCTAGCAGCCTGCTTTGTTAGTTCACAGCTCAAAAAACTCACATCAATACCAGTCATAGGACGCGTTAATACCGGTCCTTCTAGCCGGCACCAAATGACCGGCACTAATGTGCTGCCTTTTAATAGCGGTCAATCTAGCCCGTACTAAAAGTTGTGTTGTTTAGTACCGGTCGTTGCAAACGTAGGTTTCTCCTTTTTTTCTTTTTTTTCCTTTTTTCTTTTTCATTTTCTTTCCTTTTCTTTTTTAATAGTTCCCGTGATCATCACAAACAAAAATTCACATCACAATAAGAATCTCAACTACAATTTTTTACAAGAATACATCTCACGAGATCTCACAATCACACATTTCATAAGAGTTCATAAGAATACATCTCACAAGAAGAAGAAGAACACATCTATATCTCATAAGAATCTCACTACGTAGCTCCTCATGCTCTCACTAGGTTGACGGTGACAGCCCCCACGCGGACGGCCGGGGAGGCCCGCGACCACACCAGACCTCGTGCGCCCGTCCGCGCCGCCGCTTCTGCCGTGGCCTTGCCCCACGCGGCCTGGCTGTGCACTGCCTGGTCTTGCACAGAAGGGAGAAGGATGAGAAAGGGAGAGAAGGAGAAGAACAAGAGAAGAAGAGAGATAAGAGATAGGGAAGATGGGAGGCAGGACCTAGGGGTGGAGGAGATAAACAAGTTGAATACCATTGACCGGCTAGCCGCTGCTTTGACCGGTACTAACGTGCTTCATTTTTTATCGAAGCCTCTAGCCGGTATTAAATATTCGGGTGTCATTTAGTACTAGATGGAGCCACCAACCATTACTAAATGGTCAGTCACTGACGTTAGGGCACGTACAATGGCTGGTTTTTGCCGTAGAAATGCAAAGGAATTTTACATAACCCCCCCCCCCCCCCCCACGCGATGATCATCAACGCTCGGTCGTCGTCTCGTTCGGCAACGACCCGAGCGCGTGCTCCAAGGCCCGATCGACGACTCGGCGTGCGTTGTATGAAACGCTGTGGGGGAGACGACGGTGGCGTGGATCCGGTGCGCGCGGCCGCAGGTACTCTCCTCCCGTTCCTCTGCTCGGCGCGTTGTTCTGCGAGTTCATGTGGGGCAGAACAGAGGAGGCTCCGCGGCAGCGTTTGGCGGAGGTTGTGCTTGGGGTGGTTTGGGTCGTGGTTGTGGCGGTGCTGGTGGGAGGAATCAAGCCGGGACAGCTCGACGGCAACCGGGGCGACGACGAGGCACTGGCACTGGATGGAGCTCGACTCGTTGATGGCATCCAAACCGCCTCCACCCTTCTTGATTTCTCTCAAATCCAAACATTAACCTTCCTTGAACGAAGAACCAAATTACAAGCTGGTATATAGACTTACAAATCTTGTATAAGTTGCTTGACCAAAGGATCAACACATTAATAACAATCGGGTTCTGAAGATTGGGGAAAAACTCGAGCTCCAAATTTGTCTGTCAGTCTTCAACAAAATTCAAAGTTTAGTGTTCAACAAAGATCAAGTATGCACTAGATCGTCATGATTCATATATCAAAAGATGAATTAAACACCCTGCAGACAGCCAAACAGACAACTCATTGTATAAGTTGTCTGTTTGTGTAAAAAGACAGCAAACTGTTGTCACGGTTGTACTTGCCCTTAGTGCCACCTTTTTAGTACCTCCTAGGAGGCTCCAGCCGATACTAACTTAGCTCCGCGTGCATGGTTCCCTAGGGTACTAAATTCTACATTCAGTACCGGCTTTCAGGCCGACCGATACTAACGTGCGCAGGCTAATGTGGAGTTTTTCAGTAGCAGTGTTAGAGTTGCCTTGGGCTTGTGGCCCAATTCCCCTTGGCTGGGTCGTCCTTTCTTATTGTCTAATAAAACCCATGACAAATTTCTTGATATCTTTTTGAAAAAAAATAAAATGAAGTTTTTTTAGACAAAAAGATAAAGCTAGGAGGCTACTAGGCCACGCCATCAGACCGACAAGCTCATTTTCGCTGTGATAACAAGCTAAGCCATGACCAAAGGCATGGGAGAGCCCATCTTCTTGTTCCCGCCGCCACTGCCACCCGCCTCTCGCAATGTTGCCTTCCACCACCAACGACCACTCCTGCATAACTTCCTCCTGTACAATCTTTTCTAAGGGAAGAAAGTTCCTTTTACTTTCTTGGAGTATGGGACGAGTTTGTGTTTTCCTCTTTAAACCGCAAAACCGTTTATCTAACACCCTCAGCTATCGAAACCATTTGTTTTACCCCCTCGGCGGTTTGGACGGCGGTTTTCGCAGATGTGGCAGCGGACCCCACATGTCAGCGTGAGCCTCACCTCCATTCTCTCTCCTTTCTCTCTTCACCTCCTCTCCTCTCTTATCACCGATGGCGTTGCCTCTCCCCCGCCGGCCGCACACCTATCTGGCATCAACGTCTCCGCCAACCCCTTCGCGCGGGCCCGGCGGCTCCGTCAGTAGAGCGGAGCGGAGGAGGAGATGGAGCGGGGCGAGGCGAGGTGGGGCACGGCTGCCGCCGCCAGCGGTGGCTCCTCGGCAGCGGCTAGGCCGGCCTTGATCCGCCTGTCCTTTGCTCTCTCTTTCTCTCTCCCAGCGATACGCGCCGACCCTTATAGAGGCCCGGCTCGCTTGCGCCGACCGGGCCCGCGACGAAGCTCCTCCTCCACGGGGATTCGGGGCAGCAGGGACGGGAGGCGGAGCAGCGACTACACCGGCAACGGCGACAAGGCGGCTGCTGCAGAGCTCCAGAGAGGGCTTGGACGCGGGGCGGCGGGGCAGAGGAGAGGGGCCGACGGGATAGAGGCGGCGCCGATGGTGAGGACAGACGAGAGGAGGTGGAGAGAGAGAGGAGAGAGAATGGTGGTGGGGCCCACTGCTGACATGTGGGCCCACTGCCACGTCAGCGAAAACCACCGTCCACACCACCGATAGAGGTAAAACAAACGGTTTTGATAGTTGAGGGTGTTAGATAAACAGTTTTGCGATTGAAGGAGAAAATGTGAACTTGGCCCATACTTCAGGGAGGTAAAGGGACTTTTTTTCCTTTTTAGCAGCCCAAGAACCGTATCCTACTAAAGAAGTGGTGGGCGCCTGGGCGGCGAGAATTTTTTTATTTTTATATTTTTTATTTTTCGATTTTTCAAAAATAAATACCTGGCCCAAAAATTAGCAGATTTGGTCTTATGTCGCCGGATGAAACGGCTATAGCCGTCTGAACCGGCGAAAAGGTTGCTGCACAGGCCACGTGGCGGCGTTGTAGGGCTTTTCGCCGTTTCAGACGGCTATAGCCGTTTCATACGGCGAAAGGTACCTTTCGCCGCCACGTGGCGGCATTGCAGACCTTTTCGCCGTTTCAAACGGCTATAGCCGTTTCACACGGCGAAAAGCTCCTGGCCCCGCTTTTCGCCTGAAGTTACAGCCGTTTGAAACAGCTATATTTCTTAAACTTTTTTTAAAAAATTTACGTTGAGGAATTATTCTGCAACTGTTTTCTAATTTATGTTGAGAAATTATTGGTTTGATATTATGAAATGATTTAGATTTTTACGGTCTATTTTTTGGTTAGCCTATAATTGTTTTAATATTAAAACATATAATATTAAATCATTTCATAATATCAAACCAATAATTTCTCAACATAAATTAGAAAACAGTTGCAGAATAATTCCTCAACGTAAATTTTTTAAAAAAAGTTTAAGAAATATAGCTGTTTCAAACGGATATAACTTCAGGCGAAAAGCGGGGCCAGGAGCTTTTCGCCGTGTGAAACGGCGAAAAGGTCTGCAATGCCGCCACGTGGCGGCGAAAGGTACCTTTCGCCGTATGAAACGGCTATAGCCGTCTGAAACGGCGAAAAGCCCTGCAACGCCGCCACGTGGCCTGTGCAGCAACCTTTCGCCGGTTCAGACGGCTATAGCCGTTTCATCCGGCGACATAAGACCAAATCTGCTAATTTTTGGGCTAGGTATTTATTTTTAGAAAATCGAAAAATAAAAAATATAAAAATAAAAAAAATTCGGGCGGCGAAGTAGCAAGAAAGAAGGCCGCCGGGGACTCTGGGCTTGCTCCCAAAAGAAATGGGGTTTGGCAGTAGCCCAAGAACCGTATCTACAACCCAGAGACGTCGCCGACTGTCTCGCTCTAATTTCGTGATCTGGATTTAGGGCGTGTTTGGGAGCACTCCAACTCCAGAAAAACAACTCCAAGATCAGCGAACTCCTGGATCACTAACTTCAGGATTTCTTATACATGTTTGGCATATCCGTGTATACAGCTCTAGAAATAGACAATTTAGATGCCAAATGACTTTCTTGCCCTGAGCGATTTTTTATGAGTGCTACAGTAACGTGTTGATACAATACCCGTACGGAGACATGGTACTTTAGCAGCCAGCTTTTTTCCGAGCAAGAAAAGGCAACGGGGAGGAGGGAGGTTTTTTTCTGAGCAAGAAAGGGCGGACGGGGAGGAGGGGAAGTCGGAGGTTTCTGTTTTTTCTTCACGAAGGAGTATGTGTGTAACGGATGGCATTGGTGGGTAATTATTCCTCAACTCCATGTTTATGTTTGTAACATTGGTTTTTGGAGCACCCCTTGAGGAGCTCTAGGAAAAACATGGAGTTGGCCTCCAACTCTAGGGTTTTTTCGAATATGGAGTTTCTAGAGTTATACGCGTTTGGCATGAAAAAATTGAGCGGGGCTTCAAAAGTTGGAGTGGAGCTGTGCCAAACACGCCCTAAATTGTTGGAAACTTGAGCACCAAAAACTCTGTCTCGCGGGAGGCACATGATCCAGAACGACCTCAACTTGTGGAGGAGCAGATGGGCGTCGCGTTAGGCAAGGTCAGGGCAAGTACAACAGTGTCTACGGCTGCTGTCTATTCGACACAAATAGACAGCTTGAACAGACAGTTTGTACAACCGTGTAGACAGCTGCTGTCTATTCTGGGTGTTTAATGCATCCTTTGACACACAAACCATGATAATCTAGTGCATACTTGATCTTTGTAGCCATTTTGTTGCATACATGAGACAATGCACAGTACACTCAAATAATCCACATGATTTAATCATTGAACAATTTAATAAAAAAATACCCAACAATTCGGGAATGACAATTAGAGTTCATGATTTAATCATTAGACATGGTTAAACACCTTTATGTGAAGAAAAGGAAACAAACAGAAAAGAGAAAAGAGAGTAAGCTTTTTTAAGTCATTAAACTGTGGTTTTTGGCCAACTTTGAGGGCAAACAGTGAGATTTTTTTGCAGCAATGCTAGTGTGTAAGTAGTAAAATGGAATCCTTTATGTATGGAGAACACATTTGAGCCGAAGGTTTGCTCAGAAACCTTAATTTGGACACTCAAATTTGAGCCGAAGGTAAGCTACACATATCACATATGCACCAGAGATTCAGTCATTCAGAGTATCGATCCCCCAAGAACCAAGCGCAAATCTGGCAACCAAGTATCAATCCCATCACTCGCATCACCCATCAGAAAACGCCACGAATCGCAGCGACCTCACCAACCATCCGTCCTTGAATCTGAAATCCCTCGAGAGCTGTTATCAACGCTAGAGGAAAGAGTAAGTAGCAGGTGCCAAAGGATTTACCCGGCCGACAAAGATCCGACGCCGCTGCTGAGACAACTCCGCCTTGAGGAGCTTTCGCGCGCGCAACCGCCGCTTGCTTCCCTTTCAGCCTCATCTTCATCGTCGCCGCTTGTAAGGTTGTGCTGATTTTGGGCGGAGGGGGTAGAAGGAGCACGGGGAGGCGGCTATTTGGGGGAGCACGGGGATGCTATCCCCCAGCGTGCAGCAAATCTTTTGCTGCCGCCGTCTGCCTGCAGCGAGCCGTACAACGGCCGGTTTCCCCGTCGCTTGGCCTGGGAGCACGAGCACAACCCGTAGACGAACGAGTCGACGGCTGGGCTGTAACCGAATGTCGTCGGGGGTTGTTTTGCAAAAATCCCTGCATGTCTACGGCTGTCTACCAGCGTTGTACGTGCCCTCAGGGCGAGAGTTCGGAGACTTGCTTCAAGGCCAGGATCCGAGACGCGGACAGGACGGGCTGGAGGCCCAGGTGCGCGACCTCAACTCCGAGGGAGGCTTCCACTTATCCGTGGCCCTGGCCCAAGGCCAGGAGGCTGTATCACAATGTCATCTCAAAGCGAAAGAAAATAAGTAGATACACATATGAGAGCATGGCTGTATGAATATAGACTTGTTTACCAATATACTCCTGTTAGTGACTCGTCCTATATCACAATGCCATTCCAATCTCCAACCATATACAGTATGTGTACCTTTCTAGAAGCCATGATTACAAGTGTATGGATGGATAACACAACTAGTTTTCAGTGCTTTGTTTCCGTAAATCTCACCCACTTTTTCGTGACTTTAATTTAATACAGCCAAAATGAGCCGCCTGATTTCATGGTGATTTGCAGCAGCTTCATAGATCATAATACGACGCAGTATTTATATATTATAATAAGAATATAGGACACGCAAGCTTGCATGCTAGACCATTATGGTAGCAATCACACAAGGTACATGGCTAGTTGGCAAGGAATGCTGTTGTTGGGCATTGCCAAAGCGGTAGCGTGCATCATCGGGCATGGTGACAAGAGTAGTAATTGGGTGCCGACATGGTAGGTTGCAGTGACCCCCAACCTATGAGCACTTGTGTTATTGTCCTTGCAATTTTGCTGGCCCACAATAAATGTTTTAGCTACTTCCATCATTATATTTTTGACAATGAGAAAGATTCTTATTTCTAAAAGCCACTCGATTAAGTTGCCGCTTTTAATTTCTGACACAGCATGTTGAAAAAGAAAAACTAGTGCACAACAATTAGTTATATCCTCTCTTATTAGCAGAACTGTAACTTAACAACACGTACCTCCTCTTTAAAGGACAGGCAAGGCTACGTCTTACATGCAGAGACAGATCAATGATGGGCAGACACTATGTGAAAAGTACCCTTAAATATCTAACCACCAAGTGCCAGATGACTATTCCCCAACTAAACCAAATAAGTGAGATGGAGTCACCAACTTACCCAAATCGACCGTCCTTGGCACTTACCAAACACAGGACCAATGCCCCGTGAAAAGTCGCCCCTGAAAAGACCTTGCCAAACCAAATAAATATCCTGACTTTGCATAAAGTTTCACGTTTTATCTTGGACTTTGCTGTTGGCCATCAAGTCTAGTTAAACATAATGGTAACTATAATCTTTAAGAGCTTTAGTTGGTATGGCATCTCATTCTCATTCATGGAACTCTCTGTCACTGTAACCATTTTAAACACAGCACAACCATGACGGCGCCTACAAGCTATTTAATTCTAAACAACGGCTGTCTAAGTTATCACCAGAAAACCTTGTGACTATCATCTCTAGAAGATATAAAAAAAACTTACACGCGACGCTGATGTTTTATAAATTGGCAGCACATCCATCACAGAACAGGATAAACATGAGCAGGAGAGAACAAATATGTATGGCATGTTTACCTGGAAACGGATGAAGTAGATGACGAGTGCCCGAAAACCGCCGTGCAGGCCAGGGCATGCTATTGCTATTCTTGGAGCTCTACACGTGTGAACCACCACAGCCAACTACCCACAGGAAACAGACTGGTGGATTCAGTACTGGGCTTTGATCATACACGGAAACAAGGGTCATATACTGCTTCGAAAGATCAGGTCGTTGTTTGCCGCTTTTGTTTATCCCAATCCAGCACGCCCCTGGGTTTCCTTGAGATATGGATGAGTTCCCGGGGCCTGCAGAAGCAACAACACTCCAGTAAGAAGTCAGAACAGAGGAAAAAAAGGACTAAGGAGGGTGCTGCACCGCTGCTGCATGCTTTCGGGTGGGGTGCTGCTACCTGAGACCTCACCTGACAGTTACTCAGATGTTTGTTTTTTTAACTCATGTGCTACGGTCAACAGTAACCCAGGAAAACAAGCACAAAATTTGCATTGCTGAGCACGCACTACGCCACATAATCAGCGTTAACAGTACCAGATCCTGTTCCAAATCTCTCACTAATGATGGACCTAAAAGCTATCCTGAGATGAAGTACTAAACATTTCTCCAGATATAAAAGACGACAGTAGTAAGGAAGGTGGACCTAACCAGGGACTCACATGCGAAGTGATATAATCGGGTAACTGAACAGGATGGAACTCTGACAGAAGAATGACAGACTGCAGAGCACTTGGTGGCAGCCAATAATGCAAAGACTCTGTGGGCTCCTTGTGCTTTCTCCCTCCTTCCAACCTTCTCCCTATAAATACAGAGGCATGCACAAGGAGAATCATCAGCTAAACACGAAAGATAGCTGCGAAACAAGTGAGTTACTTACAACCAACTAAGGAGTTGAAACCACCTGAAGCCATGTGCATAGCTGCATGGATTTGGCAGGCTCACCCTGTGCACCAGCTCCTCCTCCTCCTCAACAGAGATGAGTTCCACAGCAGGTACATGATCTAACTTGGTTTATTGATCTTTGTGCTACCCAATCTGGAAGTAAATAGCAGCCGTATGTGGTTCTGGTTTGAATTGAGTAACCATTTTTCCTCCTGAGTTACATATTCACTGACAGAATTTACACGAACCACAAGTCATATGCTATGCAAACTTCCATTACATGCATGCTAATATTGTTCAATCATCAGTTCTCATAAGCAATATGCTATTATAGAAAGGTTACCCACTGCAAAACAACAATGCTGAGTGTTCAGTGTTCAGAACTTCTCTGTTGTTTTTGACCAACTAATGCAGGCCTACAAAGGCAGTAGGATGGTGGGGAGAAGGCTCAAGGAAGATTCTTGGAGGCAGGGATGTGCTTGGTGGAGGAACATGGATGGGGTGCACCAAGGATGGCAGGCTTGCATTCCTGACCAATGTGCTTGAGCCAGATGCCATGCCCGGTGCAAGAACAAGGGGAGACTTGCCCCTCAGATACCTGCAGGTATAGCTAAACATATGAAAAGTTTTCCTCTAGTCAGTCAAATTGATTGGAAGTCTTTATCCGATGGCTGAGTCGATGTAGGATTGTAGGTGATACAAAGAAACATATATTCATTTCAAGCACAATCCAAAGTTGGTGTTTCCCATTAAACTTTTCTTATCACTCTCAATCCTTAGCAGCTGATTCAGTCACTATCTGACTATTCCTTTGTTCTGATAGTGATTGGTATAGACAGTAGATGTTGCACACAGAAAAATATATGCAAACCCTGTTCCCAATAGAGACCACGAGTTTACGTTTAAAAAGACTTAAATGGCCCGTTCAGTCACAACTGGGACCATAGCATGTCTGTAAGAGGATTTACCATCATGAAATTATCTTTGACGTAACATTTCTCCACAAAAGCAAGCAATAATGCAGTATGTATCGTGCAGAGCACCAAGAGCCCACTTGAAGTTGCAACCGAAGTGGCAGAAGAAGCTGATGAATACAATGGCTTCAATCTCATACTAGCTGATCTAACCACAAATATTATGGTTTATGTGTCAAACCGGCCTAAAGGGCAGCCTGCAACAATTCAACTCGTCTCACCGGGACTCCATGTGCTGTCCAATGCAAGGCTAGATAGCCCTTGGCACAAGGTAAGCACAGACTTTTCATGTTCAACTGAAAAATTGTAGATAGATGAAACTCTCAGAATGCCTTGCAAATAAAAATGCTAAATGTGTGAGGTGTGTCATTTTAATGATTTCGTTTTTTAGCTGCACTGAAAGTAGTCTGAAATTATGGATTACAAAACAAACGTCGAGCTAAGAGAAAAGTGTGAGAAAGCTACAGCTGAACCATCTAAAGTACTTAAACAACAATGCATTTAACTCAATTTATAACATAGCATGTGCAAGAAGTAAGATAAGATGGTAATGCATTATTGCAGGCTACTCTGTCCCTTAGGGACCATTCATCCTACCAAGATTTTAGACCCGTTATTCATGAAGACAGTGTGTTGGTACCTGAAGGAATTTTTTTCCTCATCGTTGTGTATGCACTTGTAGGCAATTCGCCTTGGCAAAAACTTCAGTGAGCTGCTTATGAAGCATGGTGATGATGAGGTTGAAGTGAAGGATATAGTTGAGAGGCTAATGACTGACACCACAAAGGCTGACAAAGACAGGCTGCCCAACACTGGCTGCGATCCCAACTGGGAGCATGGTCTGAGCTCCATTTTCATCGAGGTGCAAACTGACCAAGTGAGAAAACAATCTCTGACTAACATGATTTCAGTTATAGTTACATTCAGCATTCAACTAACTGAAAAACTATATCATTTGGGCATTTGGCCTCTCATAAATATTGTATCTAATATTTCAGAAATGAACTTACGAAAATCCTCTCTCACATAATTCTGTTTTGGTGAAGGGGCTCTACGGGACACGGAGCACAGCAGTTTTATCAGTGAACTACGATGGCGAAGCTAGCTTGTATGAGAAGTACCTTGAGAGTGGTATATGGAAGGATCACACGGTGAATTACCAGATAGAGTAAGCACCGCACACGAAAATCTGGCAGCCTCAAATAAATACAGAGATGAAGCAGATGAAATTGTGAATGCCATTCTTTTCGAAGTCACCTTCGTATGATTATCTAAGATCCCCAAATGATAACAATTAAACTATTTACTGTAAGCAGATTTGTCACTTGAAGGAAAAATGTCAATCAAAAGGTTGATTTTATATATTTTTCTAAAAACAGTACAGACTTCATATCAGATCAGTTTTCTTTGTCATGGTTACTCCTTAAATCTTAGCAAGCTATTGTATGTTGAGTTATGCTGTACTAAAGGGTAATCTGTAACATGACTCAATTGTAAGATACTAGTACATATTTAACGTACTGAAATTATTGAACGCTTTGAATACGTTACAAAAACTATGCAAATATGCATAAAGAAATGCATCTGGTGTACCTCATTTATTGAATATGCCCCAGTAGTGCCAGTCATGCAGACAAAGGTTTTCTACGCCACCAGATCATGGTGCATAAATGCCAGTCCATTCTTGAAGGCCTAAAAACATTTACCAAGAGAGAGCAATAGAAATATTCTTGTGCAGTCATACATGATATTAGCCAGGATATCTAGAAACTTGAACGAGAATGAGAAAGTACCACCATAGGATTCAATAAGACAGAAAATTCATGTTTCCAAACTGGAGTATACAGAAACATTAAGCTCTTCAGTCAAAATTTGAGCTTGTAGACAAGTATGCTAGAAAGAACTGTAAAGCTAAGTATTACACCCCAATAACTAAGTGCTACTCCCTCTCTTGTATCCCCCTTTTCTTCCCTGCTTGCTTCTTGTCTGCACGTCCTTTGCCTTTGCACACCCCTGCTGGCTTCTTCTCTGCGTTGTTTGTCTTGTTGCTCACGGCACTGCTGCGGCATCCATCTCGTGATAGTCCTCTCATGAACTATCAGTTGCTCCAAACAATCTGAGGATGCCACCTCACAGCCATTAGAGCTGATAGTGAGAACAAGTAATGTCTTGGCCACGCTGCCAGAAGCCCGAAGTGCGCAGAGTAGATCAGACCACACCTGCACGCGGCGGGCACATCTAGCGCCAAACGCCTTGCCTTCTGGAACTACAATTACCGCAAACTCCGAGTGAACGAGTGCTGGATGATGACGGTAAGCTACAAAATCCGCACCGTACTGGAGTCCCGACTTCACAACCCAATTCTTCAACCTAAGGTGTTCGTACGCCTTGTACATCTCGGGGAATGGCTCTGAGATGGAGGTCAAGAGATCCCATAGCTCCCCTTCACCGATATGCCTCTTGTTCCCCGATTCAACTGTGATGCACTTGAGGGCATGGCAAAGGAAGAACACCTCTTCGGGGCCCAGCTGGAACCATTGCCTCTCCTCTCCTGCATTTTCCAGAGCCCGGCCAAAGGAGGCTTTGTTCAGAAGCTTGGCTTGGTCTGTTCCAACTGGAAGAACCGCGTCCCCGCCCTCCCCTGATAAAATGGCCACAGCTTGTGAGTCTCTCAACGAAGCCTGGAGCTCGGCAACTATCCCCGACATGGGATAGGCTGCTGCGTAAGCTGCAGAGTCCTTGCCGTCCTTGCCCTTCTTCCATCTCGGACCTGGCAAATCCATAAGCTGAGGAAACAGCGTGAGACTTGGGTTAGTGGCAGCGACTTAAGAGCGTGCATCAGTAAGAAGGGATGATGTTGGCATTTTTCGAATTTGGATTCTTGACAAGCTTGTGGAATCGAATCAAGTTGGGGATCTCGCACAGATGGCAGCAAAAACCAAGCTAACGAAATTCAATCGGAGAACCATGAGAGAGGAGGAGGGGGGCTCACCTGGAGGCCGGAGGAGCTGATGTCTGCAGGTGGAGAGGCTGGATGGAGCAGGGAGCGCGGCGTCTCCGCGTTGTTGCCTGTTGGCCGGCTCGCGTGGGCGGGAGGAGAGGAGCGACTGCGCGAGGGCTACGGTCTACGGACCTCCGGCGGGCGGGCGGGCGGGCGGCGGCGGCGGCGGCGGCGGCGGCGCAGAAGCGAGCGAGAGTCTGTGCGGCTGCTTTATTTGCCATTTTTGTTTTTGGGCCGAAAACTAGAGATTGCTTTGTTTGTTTTTGGGCCGAAAACTAGAAAGAGAGAGAGAGAGAGAGAGAGCGTGTCCATGGGCCTTGTCCCCCTTTGCCCAAAGCCCTCTTCCTTTCACAGCCCAAAATTAGTGATGCAGCTTACCTAAAAAAATTAGTGATGCAACAAGGATCAATACTATTCCCTAAAAAAAGGATCAATAGTAAGCATCCAATACAGTGTAATACATACATAGTAATAACTAGATAAGTATACTGCAGATTTGTATAGCTAATACGTGCATCCATAAAATATTTCCCTACTTCTAGAATGGACTAGCATATATTGTTAGCCATTTAATTTTTACAAAAAATTTGTTCTAATTATGAATACAAGCCTCCTATATTTTATTAAGTCAAACAAAATTTACTAAATTTAACTACAAATACCTAAAGTTTTGTATGGATTAAAAGCACAAGGTATGGTTTGCTTTGAGACTATGAAAAATGATTTCAATGTATGGAGTAACTTGTACATTTAAGATAACGTGTCTTTTATAGATATTGTTTGTCAAAGTACCATGTTGTTTGTCTTGATGGATTTGTACTTCCGATCAAGGAAAGTAAAAAATATTAACAATGTGCTTTCGTTTCGTCATTTTTTAAATATCCAAGTTATTTTACATTGTCATCATAATTTCAGCATAATAGCCTTCTCGTGATGGCTGATGAGCCCAACTAGCTTGAACAAATCCAGTGCCTTAGCATGGCTGGGTGATTGTTGTTGTTTTTCACAAGGATTGAACTCATCCTCCTTTTGGCTTTGTCTTGTGACGAAGTTGTTACATGTTACCGCTTTCGTATGTAAGCAGCACATCATCTAGTCATGGACGACAGCTTTGGCTTTTGTTTGGAATTGAAGTTACTTTTTGAAATGTGCCTGTCTATTTCTGGCAAACACAACACAGTGTGCCTGCGAAACCCCTCCCTAGCTAGGACATCCATCTCAAGTAGACTCGCATTGCCATGGTGTTCAAAAGGACGAATTGACTCCTTTTTTTCCGCTTTGTATTGTACAAACGTTACCCCTTTTGTACATACAAGGATGTCAACTTGGTACCTTTTTACGTATGCCCACTGCATATCTCTGTTCCAAATTGGTGATTCCTTTTTATCATGGACTACTCGTGGCGAATGCAGGTAAAGGATGGCAGTCCATAGCAAAGCAAGCAGCACTCATTATCATTGGATTAAGCTGCTAGTGCCACAAACAATCCGCATGTAGTGATGGATAATGGGGCATGCACCGTCGGTAAATTGCACTGTTTAACAGCATAGATAGATCAAAGGGGGAAAAGAAAAACAGAACAGAGCTAATCGCAGATGAGAGGAAGCAATTAAGCACGTGAGGTGAAGATGCGCAGTAATTAATCCCCTGGAGGAGGGTTTGAGGAGCAGAAAGAAGCAGAATGGGTTTCAAACTCGCAGAATGGGTTGCTCCAAAACCGAAAACCAGGCCACGGTTTGCGTAGTAGAAAGCACAGCGAGAAGCACAACGCGCTCAACGTCGGCCTGCGCCCCCCGCGCCCCAGCCAACCAGGCGCCCTCTCGCGGATCGGTGACGTGGCCGAAAATATCTTGCGCCGGGTCACTGGCGCGTGGGCCCAGGCAAGGCGTCCCCACCTGTCATGTGATCCGCGCGGCACATGCGCATCCGCAGCAGGGATATCAACGCGGGCCGAAATTTTCCAAAATCCCGCCCAAGCCCCTGCCTTGGCTGGTTTAGCAGAAACACCCCCGGTGTTCTCCGGAACCGCGAATACCCCCTCCACCACTTGTACGCGGGCGCCCGTAGCCCTAATCGGCGCCGTTGCGGTCTGCATGACGGGTGGGCCCCACAGGATCCTGGCCCCGCGCGTCATCGAGGAGTCCGTCCGCCCGGGTGAGAAAAGTTGGGCGTCGGTACGAAAATTCAAATTAGGAGTTGGGTGCGGGCCCTCGGAGGCGGGGCGGAATCGCAGATATGCCCCCGGGGGCGCGGCTCCTTCTTATCCCCTGTGTGCCCGCCCGCCTCTCTCTGTCTCCTCTCCTGCCTTTCCCCTCCCAACCAAGGCCAGGCTTGCCCTCCCCTCCTTCCTCGTCGCCCCCCTCCCTCCTTCGCCTCCAGGTGAGCCGCCCCCCAATTCGCCCAAGATTCGTCGCCGCCGCGCCCGATTCCAAGCGGGATTCGCTCCGCCGCTCGCGGATCTGATCGCTTCTCTCGCTGTCTCCGCAGGAATCCGCCATGAAGGGGGCCAAATCCAAGGGCGCCGCCAAGGCCGATGCCAAGTAAGAATCACGCCCTGTTTCGATCTTATCTTCTTCAGGCAGATCTGTTTTGCGGCGTGCGAAACGATCGATTTCTATGCGTCACGACGTGGTTTTGACTTTTTTTTTCCTGCGCCCCTCGCCTCGCAGGTTGGCGGTGAAGAGCAAGGGCGCGGAGAAGCCCGCCGCCAAGGGCAGGAAGGGAAAGGCCGGCAAGGACCCCAACAAGCCCAAGAGGGCGCCCAGCGCCTTCTTCGTTTTCATGTGAGATCCTTGTTGCCTGCTCTGTCTTTTTTCCTTATTATATACAGAGGAAGGAAAAAAGTTTTTATTCTGATCTATTTTTGGTTAGGGACGAATTCCGCAAGGAGTTCAAGGAGAAGAACCCTAAGAACAAGTCTGTCGCTGCGGTAAGTTCCTAGCTAAAAATACCAACCCCTTTACGCTGCCACCTTTATTCCACTTGTTTTGACCTCGTGCTCCCCTTTTTTTGGGTGCAACTTTTATTCAGGTGGGAAAAGCAGCCGGTGACAGGTGGAAATCCCTGAGCGAAGCGGTAAGCTTCTCCATCTGCACATTACATTCAGCCTGCCAGTAGTTGCTGGTTTGACTGACCGAACCTGTGCTGATTCTGCAGGACAAGGCTCCCTATGTAGCCAAGGCTAATAAGCTCAAGTTAGAGTACAACAAGGCCATTGCTGCCTACAACAAGGGCGAGGTAGAAATCGTTGCTTCAATTTTATTGCTGTTCCTGCTGCTCGTTGTTCAGTAGTACTGTACTAACCAATCATGTGCTAGTTGGTTCAGAGCACTGCTGCCAAGAAGGCTCCTGCCAAGGAGGAAGAGGAGGAAGATGAAGAGGAGTCTGACAAGTCTAAGTCCGAGGTCAATGATGAGGATGATGACGAGGGTAGCGAGGAGGTATGAATCTGCCACTGGCACTGTCTAAACTGCTTTCAGTTTGGTCATCCAATAGTTAGACAATACTATGAGTCTTAGATAAGTTGCTTCATATAGTCTGCTTTACTAGGTAGGATTGAATGATCTGACTAGTATGTTGTTGCTCTGGTGGTACACTCATTCAACTTTAGCTGCGAACCAGTACCATGAGCTTATTAAGCCCTGCGATTCAGTCACAACTATGGATGCTAAATTCTGCTTTGTGGTGTGGTTTGCAGGATGAAGATGATGACGAGTGAGCTCAGCTGAAGATGATGCTCCACTCAACAATGGAGCTGCGAATGCAAAGGCCCCGTGGCGGGAACTATAAGGAGCCTATCCAGTCTACTAGAATTATTCAGTTTCACTTCACATCGTGATGTTTTACTTTTGCCTGTCACTATAACGGATAGCGCTCCTTGTTGGCGCCACCGGCGGGCTAGTGGTTGCGCGGTGGGCACACCGGCGGCAATGCCCGCTTGTACCTAGATTACTGTTTCCATTGTCATCATCGGCTAACATTGTGATAATATCAGTTTGGGTAATGTTAGATTAAGTAATCGTCATCGTCCTGCATATCCTTGGGTGTTTATTACAGTCTCTTATCAGTTTATTCCTTGGTGATTGCTCCACTACCCCTAGTCTGCTCTGCGTGGAACCGGATGTCCCTGAGACTGAGAGCACTAGTTTCTGTTGTTGCTGCGATGCTTCTACTTTGGTGCAATTGATTTGCAAAGTTGCAGTCGTGTGTTCGATTGCCGTTTCAGCTATGCATACATGTACTGTATGACTGCACGAGGTGGTTGAATCTTTGTGAATGAAAGGAATGGAATGAGACGGAGGAGGGCTAATGATTGGTGTGCTGTTGACATGCAGTGCCCTCTTTGGAGATGCGAACAAATTGGTTGCCCCTACTGTGGCTGGTCTGTTTTTGTTGCACAAGAATGGAATGGAATGGTTGTGTGAGCTTTTGTAGTGGTTTGCGCCTCCGTGCTTGGTTGGGTTGATAAAGGACCAAATCATCTCTTTCTGCTGGGAGAGGAATGACTATGGCTTATTGAGTAGCAGCAGCATGAATACCCACCATTTGTTAAGTACTGGCGCGTATATGAATGCATTTGATGCATCCGTATACGTATCGCCTTGCCAGTGTAATGTCCGGTATGGATGCAGGTGATAGTAGAGTGGTACATCACGAGGGGCAGCTTTTGGAGGGAGGCGGGACCACCTACCTGTTGTCTTCTGCAAACCATCAGATATGCCCGTTAGAGAGGGTAAATGGGTAAATGTGCTATGGTCTGCTAGGCCCCAGCAGCAGGGCAGGCAGCATCGGCGGCTGGAACGGTCGACTGGTGGCTGTGACTCGTACAGTCGCAGTCAGTCATCAGGAACCGTCAATCTTTTCCAAAACCCAAATGAAATGAAATGTCGGCCTTGTAAAAAGTTTTTATCTTGAGAGCTGTGCCAGTTTATTTCTGCTTTATGTGTATAAGACATAATCTAAAAAAATTTCACTCTTGTCATCGTTTTTCATCCCAACTACGTAAATGATTATATTTCGATCGTGCAAATGTATTGCTGACATTGGACAGTACTAGTATAGGAGGAGCGTGTAGGGCACTGGCGGTTGCTGCAGGTACTGCATGCTGAAACCTAATGTGAGGGAACGTACTAGAAAAAAATTTCGCGAAACATCTAAATAGGGCCCTGCAAGACTGCAACTGCAATGCTCCCCGTCTAATCAGCATCACCTTGCAACCATTTTTCGTACTGCTCGAGGAGAAATCCGCATTTGATGAGTGGCCGAATCCCTTCTTTGAGCTTGAAAGCAGGCAAACACACCCTGAGGAGAGGCTCCTATACTAGTAGTACTACAGATACATTTGCTTCTCTTTGAGCTGTTCAGGGGGAGTACCACGCATTGGCTGACCCAGCTGTGGTTGGCACTACCTGCTCCTGCTGTGCTTGTGGATCGGTTGAAATTGTGCTTGACCTGCCTAGGTGAGATTGTTGAGTCATCTATGCTGCCCCTTTCTCCTTGTCAATCAAACCAACGATGCACACAGGCGGCACCACATCTTTGTCATGTTGGTGAAAACAACGAAACTGGCTTATATCAGAATACAGTTTTTCTGAATCCTTTGAAGCTAGTATTATTTAAGTAATAAATAAAATGAATGAGCACGTCTCGCAAGCCTGGCCTCCGTAGCATAGTGGTAGTGCGTTCGCTTCGTAAGCGAAAGGTCGCGAGTTCGATCCTCGCCGGGGGCTTTACTATTATTTTTTTGCTTTTTGCGCGTTGGTTCGTTCGTGCGTGCTACTACTTGTCCTGTCCCGCTTGTTTATCTCCTCGTCGTTCATCTGGACGTGACGCCAACAATTCAGAAGAAGCAGCATGCTGCTTCTCTCCTCCCAACTCAAGGTTCGTTGGTTTCATTTCATCCTTGCCTTTATCTTCACTTCTCTGATCGATCCTGTGCAGTGCTGCTCTTCAATTCAGTTAGAATCAATCAGTACATACCGTCTTGTGCATGTTCTACTACGTACAGGTACATCTGACGACTCGTCTTTTTTTTTTTGAAAGTACGCTTGTCTTTCTACGCGACCCGTTTTGCAAGATCAGAGCAGCTTTGGCCTGCCTCCCTGTGTGTTTCCGACTGATCATCTTCAGTCTTGCGCCGATCTGCTTTCTTGGCTATGATAATCCTTACCCATTGGTGTTTTTCCCCATACTAAAATGCAGATGAGTCACAATAAGCCATCCAGGAGGAGCAGTCTTGTTCACAACAGCAGAGGAGGCACTGCAGCAGAGAAGGTTGTGACATCATTCTACAGAGAGATGCCCATCCAGCCGCCGAATGTCATCGCTCGTCTCATGGGCATCGACGCCATCCCAACGCCGCCACCAAAGCCTACAGCTGCTGCAGCCATCATCCGAGCGCATCCAATCAGCAGCCTGAAACCACCTAGTAACACGAGCCCAGCTTCTGAAACCAAGGCCATCTCGCCCCGCTCAGCGCCATTCAGGCAAGCCAAGTGCAGCCTGCTGTCCATGTCCTACCGCAGCCGGAATACATATACTAATGGAGACTCCAGTTCCAGGCATTGCCTGAACAAGACGAGGGTGCCCGGAAGATCACGCTCGCGCCGGCGCCGCCATCCCCAGGAGGACCTGCTCCAGAAGATGAAGCACGATTTCCAGGTAGCCCTGGACAATTGTTCAGCTACTACCAATCCATTGTTGGACGGCAGGCGCATCCAGATGATCGCGCAGGAGAACCTGCGCAAGCAAAAGATGGCGAGATATGGCTTTGCAAGCAGCAAGCTCCTGGAGAATGAAAATCCCCTCAATAGTATTAGCGGTGTGCAAGAAAGTGACTCCGACCATGCAGTGCCAGTCAGTAAGGTAGCAGCTGATGAGCCAAAGCCTCAAGAGAGGGTTATAACACTACTGAGAGCTAGTCCCTGTGCTGCGGCGTCTGTAAAATTCAGAGATTTCGACGCAGGCAAGAATGGACATGATGACCACAGAGCATCCGATGAGAAGTTGTTGTCGCCGGCGCCGATAGTGCTCCTCAAGCCTTGTTCTGATGTAGTAGACGTCAATGGTCAACAGCCGGTGTTCGGTTTGCCAAAGCTGAAGAGGGATGCCAACATGAGCGGGTTTCTTCAGGAGGTAAAGGAGATGCTTCAGAAAGAGCTGAAAGTAGCGAATGCTGCTACAAGTGACCTCAACACAACTGCTTGGGGAACTGCTGAGCCAAAGCAAATCGCCCGGGACATTGCAAAGCAGACCAAAGATAAGAGATTGTCCAGGTCAGAGTCCTTCCGCGCTTTCAGAAGCGACCGCAAGCGCAAACAAGCTACTACTACAAAACTGCAGGCATCTCCGGAGCATGTCAGGATCCTCACGAGGAAAGACGATGATGAGGAATCAATGAGCTCGTGCTCCATCACAAGTAGAGAAAGGGTCAGGTCGCTGGCCGATGCATCTCCGTCAGGCATTGGCATTGGCTTTGGCGAGCAAAGTTTCAGGAGCGAATGCCTGATGAGGCACAAGGATGACAGTGTGTCGTCAGCACGGGCACTTTTCCGATCCTTCTCTGCACCGGAGTCAGGCTTCTCCCTGTTTGGGGATGGCAGTGCGAGGAGCAGCACGCATGAAGATTCTCAAGTTCATGATGCAGCTATGACAAGCAACAGCAGTACTGCATTTGGCTTCTTCAGGGGCTTGAGGAACAGCTTCAGCCTGAGAAGGAATCTGTTCAGGAGGAAGACGCGCTGGTCCAAGAAGACCTCTCTTGGACTTGGAGAGGTCCGCCCTCAGATGGCCATCGGCACGGCACCTCCGTCTCCTGAAACTTTCAACTTGTTCAAGGTTGCACAGGCAAGTAAACACCAACATCATATCCCTTGCTTGGAAATGACTGTTTCACCAGAGAAAATTGACTGAAATTTTTTTCAAGTAAAAAAAAAATTTGACTGAACTATATGTTGCTTTTGGCCTTGCTGTTAGGCTAATCTCACCGAGTTGCCTCCTAGCCCAGTGTCCCCACTGGAGGTTGTAGGCCACAGTTGCCGTCATCTCTTCAGCGACCTGAACTGCACCTTCCCAGGTACTAGTATCAGTTTGTGAGAATAATGTCTGATAGATATGCTGCATTTCGTTTGACTAATTGACTGATAACACTTTTGAGCCTAATCTTTTGCAGAGCTGAGCCCAAAATGCCTGTCAGAGTTGGAGGCACCTGCCAGCGAATTATCATACAGGACAGATGTTACTTTGCAAACAGCGTGCAACCAAGACAAGGCCTACATCAGAGAGGTCCTTGTTGCTGCTGGCTTATACGACGATGGGTCACTGGACAACAAGGCCAATGCCAGGGTGGACTCGATGGCGAAACCCGTCTGCGACGACATCTTTGAGGAGGTAGAGGACATCTACTACTACCGCGGCAAGTATTGCGACGATGCCATCGGCATGTACAGCGGCACCGGAGGAAATGCAACGGATCACAGGATGCTGTTCGACCTTGCCAACGAAGCGTTGCAGAGCTTGGTGCAGGGTGCCAAAACCGGTTCCTCGCTGCAGCAATGGGTCATTGACAGCACTGGTGTGTCGCGAGGGAGTAGGCTAGTAGATGATGTGTGGCAGCAGGTCGGTGATCTCGACGAAACAACGGACATGCATGTTCTATAGAAGAAGAATGCAAAATTTTGTTTTTCGTTTTTTTTCATATTTTGACCGGAGCTTTGTTTCTCTGAAATTTCAGGTGCAAACAGTGAGGAACCCCCAGATGCAGGAAATGCAGACAATAGATAGCATGGTGGCATACGAAATCCGGAAATCTTGGTGGGCTGAGGTTTTGTACGAGGACGTTTATGTTGTTGGGCGGAAGGTTGAACGCGCCATCTTTGACGAACTGCTTGAAGACCTTTTGGTAGAGGCTTTCATCTGATGAACCGGACGAGCAGATAGGCGATTTGAGCTGCACAGTTTCAGCTTCAAAAGATGAGCATCGCCGATGAAGAAGTTGCATGTCTTGTTGAAATAAATTGTACACCTCGCTAGTTGTGGATAAGTTTAGATTGTTTTTTTGTGCTTACCCGTTAACTTTAGAATTGTTTAATTAATGAGCAAATTGCTTAGACATGTTCACTGCTTTACAGCTGAAAGTACAAATAACATTTAGCAGCAAATGGCCTACAAGCAGGTCTTGAGAGTTGGTCGGTTGAGCTAAAACCTGATTGCCGCTAGGAAAATGTTTGATGGGCTTGTCCAGTCAAAATCCGTAGCCCCGCATGTATAGTCGTCATGCCTGTGCAAGCATGCGTCTCCAACAAAGACACGTCAGCCCGTACACATCAGCATTTCAAGTTCTCTGTCCTGCAGGTTGTGCCAGGCTGAGTTACTCTGACCGTGACTCAGCCTGAAACTGAAAGCAAGAAACCCCGAAAAATGTTTCAAGGTAAACACGGGCTTTCTACTAGAAATAGCAAGAGTTTGGTGTGCAATCAGAGTGCCATTTATGCAATTGAGCTGAGGACTCGACCCATTGAGATCTGATCGATCACCCCTCTCTCTCATGTTGTTGGTATTGCATCTGATGAGAGAGAGAGAGAGGGGTGATCGATTAAACATGATGCCAGGCTGGCAGCTTATATTAGCATCCTTCCTTTTCCTCCAAATAAGCCCATGTGGATGATGTAATGGTGCACCAAACATGCTCCTACAGTGGTTGGTTGCTCCATCTAGTGGAAGTGGAAACATCTCTCTCTGGCCACTTCTACACTTGATTAATACAAGCTTTCTTAAGCTGAAATCTTAAGCTGCAGATGTGATGAATCTACATCTTGTTTGAAGTTGCACCAGTGGAAGGGGGAAAAAAAGAAAGAGAGAGAGAGACATTTTGTGTTGCACGCGGCTACTTTACAGAAAAGCCCCTGGAGGATGCGAAATGCAACTCATCTCCGTGGTGGGGAGGGGACGGAACGGACAAACACACGACACAGGCGAGGCAATATACCCACCACACCGCCCGCCCGCCCGCCGACCCACCCTGCCACTCCTCCCGATCTCGCCGGCCGGGGACCCCTCGCCGCCGGCGACTTCCTCCCGTCCCAGCCGCCCCAGCGAGCACCGCCGCCCCCGCCCTCCTCCGGGGGCGATGGAGGCGGCCTTCGACGCCTACTTCCGCGCCGCGGATCTGGACCGCGACGGCCGGATCAGCGGCCAGGAGGCCGTCGCCTTCTTCAAGGGCTCCGGCCTCCCGCAGCCCGTCCTAGCGCAGGTGAACCTCAGATCTCCCCTCCCCAGCGCCGCTCAGCGCTCCAATTCCGTGCCGCGCGGCTTGCGCCTCGACGATCTGCGAGCCACCCTGCAGCTCCAATCGCGGGGGTGGGTGCTGTTGCACCGCTCGGGATTCCGAGCTCTAGTGGACCGAGATTTGGAGCCTGCTCTGCTTCGGCTTTGCTCATTATGGATGTCGCTGTGCTCTAGTCCTTTCCCACCGACCAAGCAGATCAACTTTAGTTGCTTTTTCAGTGCTTCATGCTTACAATTAGATGCCCCCTTACTCCTGACTTGATCTAGCTGCGTAATTAGGTGCTCTAGCTCGCTCGTCCCATCTCTATAGCACGGTGGGCTCGCCAGTTTAAGCTCATTTTAAGTTTATGTGATGTTCTCACTAGCAAGTGTAGACAACTGAGGTTTAGGTCACGGATTGGGGCTTTCCACTTGAATGGCATCAACTCATTATGCTGTTGGAATCCAAGTCGTGTACAACATTTCCTTAGTGTGTATGCCTTTCCACCGTTCAAATTTGGACTCTGGATGAGAGAGTCACAGTTTAAGGAATGAACAACATTTAGTGGAGTACTGCTTTGCCATTCCAAAACTTGCTGACCTTTTGCTGTAAACATTTGCTGCATTTCAAGTGTTAGTCGGAAGAAATAGCCGCGCAGCCATTATTTGGAAGGCCACCAAACTGCACATTGCACTTTCCAACCAACTGTAACGCTGTTATTATTAGAAATTTAAACTCGATTGGACTGCACATTACAATTCTATATTTGCTTCTTACTGATGACTTTGTATTTCTCTTCCGTGGTTCAGATTTGGACATATGCTGATAAAAATCGGACTGGTTTCCTTGGCCGCGAAGACTTCTACAATTCGCTTAAACTTGTCACAGTAGCTCAGAGCGGCCGAGAATTGACACCTGATATTGTTAAGTCAGCATTATTTGGTCCAGCTGCTGCAAAGATACCTGCTCCTCGGATAAATGTATCTACTGTTGCTCCTCAGACAAATAGTGTAGCTAGCCCCCCGAATGCCACTCAAGCACTAGGGTCTGGTCAACAGAATCCTGCGGTAAGAGGACCACAAGTGCCTCCTGGTGCATCGTCAAATCCGCAAATCAGGCCGCCACAACCTCCAAATGCAAACAATCTCGCCCATGCTCAGGGAGTTGCTTCAAGGCCACCCGTGGGAGGTGGTCCTAGTGGGATGAACCATACTAGTTCAACCACAACAAATCTAGCTACTGATTGGTTTAGTGGTAAGAGGAGTACAAGTTCTTTGGGTCCAACTTCACAAGCTCCAACCAGAGGTATTTCTCCGCAGGGCAACCTTACTAGTGCAGGAATTTCAACACAGAATTCAACTCCTCTACCAGGCTACAATTCTCATACGCCGGGTGCTACAACGTCTGCCAATGCAAATTCAACAAATTTAAACATGATGCCTTCACAACCATCAGTTAATGACTCCAAGGCATTGGTACCCTTGGGTAATGGATTGCCATCTAACTCAACTTTTGGTGTTGACCCTTTTTCTGTAACTCCACAAGCGAAACAAGGGTCATCTTTGACCCCCAACATTCCAAATAATCTGCCCAGTTATACAGCTCCTGCCTCAACTGCTGGACCTCATCACCCTCCTAAGCCGATGCAGGCCAGTCCCGTGCAGGGTATATCGTCGCTTCCTTCTCATAATAGCCAGTTGCCACACAGTCAGCCAGCTCCTAGGCAACAACAATTTAATGCTATACCAAGCACTCCAGGACCAGTGGCTGCAAATATTCCTGGTGGACAAATTCCTTCAAACCCAAACCAATCTCAGCCCCCATGGCCAAAAATCACTCAAGTAGATGTCAGGAAATATATGATTGTATTTATCAAGGTAGACAGGGATCGTGATGGGAAGATCACCGGCGAAGAAGCAAGGAATCTATTTTTAAGTTGGAGGCTGCCAAGAGGTACATCACCTGTCTCTTCATCTTTACTCTGCTCTTTCTAGACCCTGTAACTCATAGCCTTTTTCTTTCTGCTGATGATTCTACTAATTACATTTTCCAAAATCCAAGTAAGTAATTTGTTGGTAACTATATCGAAAGTATAACCTGCAGAAAACATCAATTTCCTGAGATGGCCATTTATTCTCTAGTCTCCTCCATACATTTTCCTTCCTTTTTTTTGTTGCTATGAAACTTGTAGATGATCTATCGTCCTTAGTTTTTGTGGATGCCAAATTCATTCAGAACTAGTTGTGTGCTAGTTCTTGTGAATACATCTCTTGCTTGCGTGCATACATTGTTGCTCAGTTATTTTTCAATTACTAGCTGCGCTGAATTCATACATTGCTTCTTGGCCCTGTTTAGATCCAGAAAAAGCGTCACCTTTTCACGAAAAGTTATCCATCTAGAGAACCGTGTCAGTTCATTTTTATCTCTATGCACGTTTCCATAGAAACAACATTTTTCCATACTTTTCACCCCTTTTACTCGATCTAAACACGCCCTTCATGTCATTGGAGCTTTGTTTTCTACTTGGGCTAGCATCATAACCATGGGAATTAAGTGTCCCAGTGCATTACCACAATGCTTTGATATTCCTTCAATTTACAACTTATTGTGTTATATCATTGTCAAAGGTGCATTGAAGAGTTCTGAATTTACTATCTTGTTTTTCTCCATTGCGAAATACTTACAATGTACAAAGTTTCCTATGAAATTGAGTTCCTATTTTTTTTCATATAAAGTTTCTAAAAATCTGCCTCTCCACCTACAGACATCTTAAGGAAGGTGTGGGATTTGTCTGATCAGGATAAGGATGGGATGCTGTCTTTCAAGGAATTTTGTGTTGCCGTGTATTTAATGGAGAGACACCGAGAGCATCGTGCTCTTCCTGATGTACTACCAGATGGTATTTGGGCCGAGGGCATCTCGCTACCCTCTACTGGCCAGTTTGCAGGAAACCCTAGTGGACCGGCTTCTCATGCAAGTACAGGTATTTATACAAAAGAAACTGCTATGCTGATTTTTTCTATCACCGTCTTCTAAGGAAGTACATTGTCAATGATGCTGTTTTTACTGAACACTTGTTGAAGGATTTGCGAGTAGAGGAATGCAAGGACCACATCATGGGATGCTTCCCTCGTCCATGAAGCCACCATCTCGAAGGCCTCTTCCTTTAGATGCTGATGATACTGTTAAGGCAGAGCAACAAAAGCCAAAGATCCCTGTATTGGAGGAACATCTAGTTGGCCAGTTGAGCAAGGAGGAACAAGGCACACTGGATGCAAAGTTTAAGGAAGCTTCAGATGCTGATAAGAAAGTATATTGTTCTGTTTCCTTATTTCAAGAGTCTTCATGTCTTAAGATTAGGGAAAACAGAAATATGTTTTTGAAGTTATTCTTCCAGTACCTGTTTTGTTTGTTATTGTCTAAAAATGTGAAAAATATAACCAAGATCAAATTCTTTGGCACACAAATTAATAATTAGAACATTGTTTCAGATGTTCCAATTATATTTCTTATGGTAATTTAAATGGCAGTGGCACTTGATCTCTAGATAACTTATTTCTGTAGGCGAAACTCAAAATTGCGACTTCATACAATTCTACTCATTTAGGTTATCCTGATATGTTATCATAACATATTTTTAATCTTCTGCGAAGGTCCAAGAATTGGAAAAGGAAATCCAGGATTCTAGAGAGAAGACCGAGTTTTATCGCACAAAGATGCAGGAGCTTGTAAGTATTCTGTAGCAACATGCCTAATGCCTTTCTGTAAATACAAACATGTACTTTTGATTCAGGTTCTACTGCACTAGTTTAAATTGTCATGCTAGCATTTTCATTCAACCTCTAGTTACCCATCTAGCTGCATAACCATCGTGTGCCAACTTGGCGTATCATCGACAGCCCCCCAAATACCCCAAAAGAACCTTGTGTGTCCCAAATAAGTTTGGAGGAGGTAGACCATAGATGAAACCCAACAAGAGCCACAGACAAAGATGATATAACATGTATATTAAGTGCTGAACAATACTACATAGTATAACATATTTGTGTGCTACCTTAATATATTCCTGCCTGACTTATTTTCATTATACTGTCATAGATTCTTTACAAAAGTAGGTGTGAGAACAGGCTTAATGAAGTCTCAGAAAGTATGTCTGCCGATAAACGTGAGGTAATTTTCTCCCCGATTCTATTCCTGCCCTTTTGGGGCAAATGGTTTGTAGAAATTGTTTGTGGTTTCTGAAGTGTAAGTGCTGTTTGGCTCTGAGGCATAAAGATTGATAAAAATCATATCTCCAGCGTCTTACCCCTCACTTCATTAAACTATGCTGTTACAATGTTCTGTACCATGATATGTCACACAGAATGTTCAAGCTTCCTATTGTTACGTGCTCCCAAGATATTTACAAGTCTTAGATCTCAAGAGGATCATATCATATATTGCTTTAGAAGGAGCTAGGAAAGTTTTCGGCTTTATATTTTGTGCTACAATTTGATTATACCCTGTGGAGTCCCTTGTACAAGGACGTGTAAGAGTGGACATTCTTTGTTATGTTTTACACAAATCTCACAGTTATCAGTTCTATATCAGGTTCAATCCCTTGCAGCAAAATATGATGAAAGATGCAAGAAGGTTGGAGATGTGGCATCAAAACTAACAATGGATGAGGCCACTTTCCGTGAGATCCAGGTATACTTCATTTTATCAATTTATTTAGAAAACTGTGAACATCATCCTTGAGATCTGGCTATGAGCATATTTTATTTTTTTTCTCATGTTTTCAGGAGAAGAAACTTGAAATTTATAACGCTATAGTTAAGCTTCAAAAAGGGGATGAAAGTGATGAAAAGCTTCAGGTTTGTATTTTCGCTCTTCTAATATATTTTCTTGGTTACACTTACGCCATACATCTCTTTCCTGATCATATTTTTCCTCTGTTTATAGGAGCGGGCTAATAAGATACAGTCCGATCTTGAGGAGCTTGTGAAATCATTGAATGAACAGTGCAAGAGATATGGGCTGAGAGCTAAGCCAACTACATTGGTGGAACTTCCTTTTGGTACTTGCTTCTATCCTGTTTCTTTATTAACTTCTATCCAGTACTGCTGTGTTCTGGTTTTATCTCTTGTTTAATGAAATGACATACAGTAATTTTCAGTTTATTAGGTATGAACTAATGCAAAATGAATCTTAGATTATTTTATTGTGTATCATAACA
This sequence comes from Urochloa ruziziensis, assembly GCA_015476505.1. Taxonomy (NCBI): domain Eukaryota; kingdom Viridiplantae; phylum Streptophyta; class Magnoliopsida; order Poales; family Poaceae; genus Urochloa; species Urochloa ruziziensis. Next base: position 19,659,178 of record CM027126.1, read on the forward strand.
ATTCAAAATGCGGTATTCATTGCAAAATCTGATATGTTTCAGAGATTCATCTGATCCCACATTCCCACTTGCTAACAGGGATTATGCTCTTTGCTTTTATTTTTTCTATTTTAGGTTGGCAACCTGGAATACAAGAGACAGTAGCTACATGGGACAAAGAATGGGACAGCTTTGGAGATGAAGGTATGGCTTGAATCTTGATTCTGCCAGGATCTCAATTTTCTGCCAGGATCTCAATTTATTTTATTTGATTTTGTTCAACATTTGTATTTTAAACTATGTTGCTCCGCCTTGCACTTCCCCAGGGTTCTCCATTATAAAGGAACTAACAGTTGAAGTGGAGCCTCCCGTTGTACCAAAGAGTCAGCCTACTGTTGAAGATGTCAAAGTGTCTACAAATGGGACATCAACAGAGAAAGAAGACAACAAGGGTGATAAATCTGCTGCTGCTGCTGCGGAGCAGGCAGTTGAACCTGAAGCAACACTATCCAATAGCAAACCAGAGCCAGCAAAAAGTCCTCCAGCTAGTCCTGTCAAGAACAGAGACGATGGTTCTACTGCTGAGCCTGATAAAAAGCAATCTGGACCAAATGCCGTCTCACCACGTGCCACTGAGAGCGTCAGGTACATATTCTGTTTTTCATTTTACATGAAATATGCATGTCTGTTGCTAGAAGAAAAGACGCTTCACTTGTTTGCAAATACCTTATCTATTCTGAATACAACCATAAGCTTTTTGCCAATTTTCTTGGTGTTGACGCCTCTCAGTTGTGTAGTATTTAATCAGTCTTTGTTACCTTTTTATTGCACTGGTATATTTTACAGTAACCGTGGAACGGATTCCTCTGCTCATGGAGATAATACTTATGACGGGCATTCATGGGCCCCATCATTTGATCATGGCATTGACAATGATTCCCTATGGAACTTTGGCCATAAGGTTAGATTCCATTCACGCTTTCTGACATCGTATCATGTTGTAGATATACTACACTATCTGGTACTTACCTCCGCGAACTGTTTCTCAGGATGGTGAGAATGGTGATTCAGATCTCTTCTTTGGGCCACAAGGTCTTCCACCAATAAGGACTGGAGGTTCCTCATCTGATAGTATTTTTGTCAAGGAACAGAAACCATCTTTTGATTCTGTTCCTGGTACTCCAATGGAGAAACCTTTCTTTGATTCCATCCCAGGCACACCAGTTCAGAAGTCCGTCTTTGATTATTCCGTCCCTAGTACACCGATGCAAAACTCAGTCTTTGATTATTCCGTCCCAAGCACACCGATGCAAAAGTCGCTCTTTGATTCCGTCCCTGGTACACCAGTGCAGAAATCAGTATTTGATTCTGTTCCCAGTACACCGATGCAGAAATCAGTATTTGATTCTGTTCCAAGTACGCCAATGCAGAAACCATTCTTTGACTCTTTTCCAAGCACCCCAATGCAGAGATCCCTGTTTGATTCTGGCCCAAGCAGAGCAGAATCTCCGACTGCTGGCAGCGTGTATGGCAAAGAGCAAAAGGGATTCTTTGATTCTTCAGTTCCGAGTACACCAATGTACAACTCAAGCTTCACGCCAAGGTACAGCGAAGCAGGAGACGATTCATTTGACACAATGTCTCAATACAGCTCCTTCGGCATGCAAGACAACAATTCTTTTGGACAGAGAGACAGCTTCTCAAGATTTGATTCCTTCCAAAGCAATGCTGATAATGGTGGTAATGACACCTTTGCGAGATTTGATTCTTTCCGCAGCACTTCAGATCAAGGTGGGGGCAACAGCTTCATGAGGTACGATTCCATGAACAGCACCAGCGACCATGACAGAACGGATACATTTGCGAGGTTTGATTCCATGAAGAGCAGTGAGTACAACAGCCGGGGCTACTCATTTGACGATGACGATCCCTTTGGAACTGGGCCGTTCAAATCAACAGAGACGTCAAACAGCCCAAGACATGGGACGGATGCGTGGAGCGCATTTTGACTGGCATTGTATTATAGAGGTCATGTGCTTGTGCACCTTACTGCAGATATACATACACGTACAAGGGCAAGACATTTTTTTTTTTTTTTTTTTTGCATGGGCCTCTGCTCCACACCTTGGATGGGAAGGGGACGGGACGGGGCTTGCTTGTGTGTTTGCTTTGTGTTTGATTTTGTACCTAGGCTGGGAACATGCGTTTGGCGGGATGGTGCTGCTTATAAACATTCTTTATACCTTGTATTGTGCAAGTACATGTACAAGATGCGAGTCAACCCGTCGGGTTGAACAACTCTCCGAGTGTTTTCTTCCATTGTGTAGGTTTTTTTTTCCAGTTTCTTCTGTTTCTGCAAAAATTCTGAGCCCTGTACATACACTTTGGCCGAGAAGTAAACCTTGTCAGTTACTACTGTATATTGAGGCAATTAAGTAAGTTGGTTCAGCGAGAAGTTAGCTTGTTCATTGTTTCAGCATTTTATTGTGATGCACTCGTATGCATCACATTGTATGTAACGCCGTGTCATATGGTTTAATCGTCTGGTGAGTGGCGAGTTGCATCGCAATTGTGCAAGTTGAGCCTGTGTTCTAGGGACCTGCGATATGAAATCTGAAACATTATGAATGGCCTGGCGACTTGAGGTAGAAGATGGATGGGTTCACCATGTAAAAAAGCCCATTGCAACTTCAGGTAACTCGCCTGATCACGGCGATTTCCACCACCGGCGCCGCTCCTCTGCCTCCGCCGCGTCACTTCCGCCATCGACCTCCGCGCCGGTCATCCGCTTCACCGCGCCGGCCCGGCGAGACTACACTACAGGGAGCGGGTGCGCCTCCTCGGGTCCACGGCTCTTGCGACGGCGGCCCCCACTCCGCTGACGAGCTTCTTGCCGCCACCCGGGTACGCCCGGCCTCCGAATCAAGACTCAATCAGGCTCTACTATTAGTTAGCAATTAACTGATTGTTTGCTTTAGGAATTAATAGCTTTGAACAAGTGTTTGTTTCGACAACAAAATCTTGTGTCCTTCCTTTTACAACAATACATGACAGGCCAGAGACTGGCACCCCTGCAAAACCTCTCCTCAGCCTACATCAACTGCCTGCAGCATCTTACATCAAGCTGCAAGCAGGAAACAATACAATGGTACACATACACGGCCAATCTCTGCCTCTCTGCAAGTCAAAAATAAAAAATGGCGCGCACGCTGGATCAAGGGGCGTGCGCAACTGCTCTCTACTGTTCAGAATTAATCTCAGTGAAATTAGCTGCAGAGAAACATCCCGTTGGGTTATTCGACTTTACATCTTTTATATGGCACAAATCCCCTTGCAGATTGGCCTCTGCTGCTGCCCGGCTTCACCCTTACGAAGGCTGAATTCACGCTCGGTTTCAGCTCAAAACTTAGAGCTGACTCTGGCACCTGAATTGCCCCGAGTGACTCCTTGACAACTTTGCAGTTGGTAGGGGCTGTGGTCTGAACATTGCCCATGCAGTCTGAACTAGATTCAGCAGAAGGGCTCTTGCCGGCATTGCTCTCACAGATACCTTCAGCATGCACCCCCGCCGTACCAAATCCTCTTGGATGGCCGACCGGGAAACCATAGTAAGGCCACCATACATGAAGAGGGGGAATCCTAGCATCCCCTGACTCACCCATATGAAACTGGAAAGAATGGTATGGAAGAAGCCATCCATTATGGGCAGGGTATGCTGCGACCCCTCCAATCGAGGATGCTTGCAGCACTTCTTGCTTACAAGATTGAGAGCTTTTCTCACCATCTCCACGTCCTCCATCAGAGGAACAATTTTTCTTTTGGTCTAGGATGATAACTGTCTTCCCAAACAACTTCAAGCTTGTTTCTTGCACTCCTGATGATGAATCCTCTTCAGATAAGTCGCCATCACTGTTGTCCACCTTTATTTCCTGAAATTAAAACATGTCCGACACGATAAGCATACATGCTCATTCATCAGCTCGCCCAATTGAAAGGAAAAAAACAATAACCCACACAACGACTGTTTGTTTTATTACCTGACCACATTGATCATCCTCGATTTGTTGAGTAAGTAAATTTTCCTCATTCACTAAAGCAGGGACATTATTTCCATCATCCGACGATGCAGGGGATGCACAGCCTGTTGATGGATTTGATACTGATGATCCAAAAGCATCAGACTGCATCGTGGATAGCACAGACACAGGCGAACCATTCTCTTGGTCAGAACCAGATGACGATGAAACAGGGGCGAGCTTTGGTTGGTCCATTGCAGGATTTGTCACGGTGCTGGAATCTGCAGACTTGCGAGGGTATGGGTGAAGTGGTTTTCTCTTTGGCCTAGGGGGTGGGATCTCGATTGCATTACTTGCCCCAGGTTCACGTACCACCTGCACAGGACACACAACTCACATGAGAAATAGGACTATAGGAGAGTGAATTCAATGGTGCAGAGTTTAACTGCTAACAAATCTCATTGTTCAACAACATGTGGTTGTACTATTGTCAATGTAGTATATAGCGGCCAAAGTGATCACAACTATCAGGAGGGTTAAGCACCTTGGAGAAAAACTTCTGAGCATGGCTCCGAATCTGGACAGCAGTCTTTGTGCCAATGTGTTCTAAACAACAGTTTGGACAAATCAGAAAAGCAATCACAAATGGGCCCTGACATAAGGTCACATATGCAGTCTGCACGCACCTTGTATCTGGCGCCAAGACCGGCCATAAAGCTTCAGTGCTTCCAGGAACTTATCATGCTCCTCCTCCGTCCACTTCTCCCGCTGCTTTGTGATCGTGTAAGGCTTCCGAACCTATTTGAATCGGTGGGTTATTATTAGGTGCCGTGACAGGGCTGTAGGCTGGTACACAGATACACATTGAAAGGAACCAACAACCATTTGCATACGGATCTCAAAAGTGGGACAAGAAATGGGTACCTTGACAGGATACCCATCCATCCCCTCCTTGGGTTGCATTGCGTCATCCGGCGGCAGCCTTTTGTCAATTGACAACCCAGATGAATCCAATCCATCCCTTTCCTGGAGGCAAACAACAGGGAACGAAGATGAGTGCTTCAGCTAAAACGTGTTGCTATTGGCTATTGCTGGATACAGTTTCAGAAGATCAAGCTACTTTCTTCTGCTACCTATTAAGTCGAAATCATGCTAAATTTTACCATGCAAAATGTCCAGATTTGAGCTCGCACAGTGGCTCTAATCTCTTAAATGGCATCAACTTACACGTGTAAAAGAGCTGGTAATGATACGCTGGGTGGGAACTGCTTATTGGCTTTTAATGATCCATTCACTGCTTAAGATGGAGTAGTTACCGAAGTAAAAAAAAATATAACAAACACAAACTAGCAGAACTGGCATTTTGTTTCCGAATTTTCTTTAATTGTGTATGCTATGCTAGTATTCTTGCCCATCTCGTTCTAGAACTCTACATACGGATACAATGATTTGCGTGCAACCCAAACCCAAAGAAGAAGCGTCTAGAAACAGCACATTTTCCAAAGAAAATGATAACATATTCCAATTAAAAAGCATTTCTGAACAATAATCCACATGGAAACATTTACAGAAAGAAATCTGAAACTCTCAATCGGCGCCATGACAAAGCATTACTGCTTGTTCAGCCAACTGAAAAGGAAAAATTCACACATAGGTGAAGGCGTAAAGCTTCCAACACCGACAGGCAAGAATCGAGTGGGGGAAAAAAAGAGAAGAGATCTTTACCTCAACCAGCGCCATGGACGCCATGAGCTGGGCCCAGAGCTCAAATCTCCGGTTCCCCTTGGCGGCAGCGTGCGCTCGGACCGCACAGGACAGAAGCAGCTCGCACCGGCCGCGGTGACGGAGAACCAGAGGTCGAATCCGAGGAAATATCCCTCCTTGGAGACCGGGATCGCCAGGAGGCACCAAAAAATCGCTTCTCGGCGAGCCCGACGAACTCAACAGGAAAACGGAAGAAATGGAAATATCGGCCGCGGGCAGAATCCGGCGAGGAAGCCGGGCAGAAAAGGTGGTGGGCGGGCGCGGGCGCGGCCGGTGGGAGGGGGAGGGGAGGAAGAAGCGGCGGAGAGGAATCGGCGGAGGAGATTCCTGGAAGAGGCTGCAAATGGCGAGAGGAAGCAGCGAGAAGGGAGCGGCGAGAGATTTTTGGGGTAGGGAAGGGGAGGGAGGAGGGCCACGTCGGACGTGGGGCCCGCTTGTCAGGGTTGGAAATTTCCAGAAGGGGCAGGGATCTAGTGGCTGGGGAAGCCCCGGGAGAATGGGGCCCACGTGCAGGGGCACGTCTCGCAGCTGGATTTTTTTTTCCTTTCCTTTTTCCTTTTTGGAGAGAGGGTCCCTTTCCCATTTCCGGCGCTTATCTTATCCACCATAATACTATCTGATATTTGTTGAGTGTGTAATTTCAAGGTCCTCTGTCGCAAGAACAAAGTTGCTATTTTTTTGAGGGAATAAGAACAAAATTGTTATTGCCGGGCCAATTAAGCAATCATCTTGTTTTAGAATTGGCATGCATAATGCATGAGAATAAAGCCAAGGAGAGCAAAGCATACTGTATAGTACACACGCTTTGGTGTTTTGCACATGTCGTAAAAACCTCACCTGCAAATATCTGCAACCGTTCAACACATGAGAGGCTGATATTTCATTTGGATAAACTTAGCCATGCATACAATACAGACAGGAAAATGAGAGAGAATTTTTTGTGAAGAAAAAAGAAAGTTGTAGTAGGCTTTCGCTTTCTCCGCTTGTCCAGCAGCCAACGCAGGTTGAGGTGGTGACTGTGGTAGGTACCCTCGCTGCCTCGCCTCGTTTTGGTCACCAGAAATTTGCATGCTTTTTTCTTCAAAAAAGAATTATTATATTTATTTATTTATCCAAACCAGTAGACAATAAACGCTCCTGGTAGCTACAGCCAAAACTTGTGGTAGATAACTTTAACACGAATTTGAAGCAGCTGGTAGGGTAGATAACATGTCAGCCCGACTGCTCGCAAATCGACCTCCAATTTTAATTTTCTACAGTGCAGTTAAATTGCTGCTGTTGAACGGCTGGCTTGTGATATCCATATGGTATGCCCGTCGTCCGGCGGCCAATGCAAGCAAACTCTGGAGTATTTTGCCGGCTGCGCTTTTTCCCGGCCACGTCACGCATCCCTCGACACGTGTCCACCTTGACACCCAACCAATCCCGGGAGGTCCAGAAAGATCCCGCGGTAGGCAGCGGGGCCCACCGCCATCTTGTGGCCGGCATTAAATTAGGCCCAGAGCTGCCAAAGCATTCCTAGCCACGAGTTTTAGCAAGCCTGTCCACTCATTTAATTTAGCCAACCCTTGTTTAGAGTGATGTGCTAATCTCCAATTTTTAACTATCTATCGACTTACTCCACCTTAGCATTAGCAAAGCTCCTTCCTTTTCATTGCAGCATCCCTTGTTTTAGAGAGAGTAATGTTCTGGTAATGAATAGATTATTTTATAAGCAAAATCTAATCAAACTGGAATCATGATGCTCGTATCTGTTTTTTTGATACGTGTGGCGTGTATTATTGTATTAAGACGAAAAAGAAATTGATACGGTGTTCCGTTACAACCAAAATGAAACGGACTTCAAATAGACACAAGCCGACGAGGCCAGCTCAACACAACCTTTATATGCCGATGATGCCCGTATCTGTTAGGTTGAACGGTGTGCAACGTTAGTTAAATGTATAGCCTTTGTAATTTCTGTTATATTTATGATGCATGGATGCTTAAAAAAATAGATAAGTAAATATATCTCGGGCCTGAGCGGCTAGCTAAGTAGCTTGTGTTGCTTTCAGCTAAGCTACATCAATACAGTAATTTGGCAACAGATTATTAGTGGACAGAAGGTTGACAGGTAGCAAAACACAGTGCACAAGAACGGATAATGAGCGAGAGTGGGTCCATAGGCTTAATTTCGGTAGGGCCATGCAAAGTTGTGGACTAGGATAGGATAGTTAAGAATATCCCCGGCCCATAAGAGGATTTCACAGGAACACGTATGAGTGACTAGGAAAAGAGTGCTTATTAAAAATTGAAATGGTGGCGGAGCATGACCTGAATTTCTAATATATCCAACCCTAGCGAGGCAGGAAAATTTTACATGTAACACAGTAACTTTATAATTTTCTAAATCTAAGTCATGAGAAATTATTGAAAGGTCGACTTTTCTTTTCTGGTAAAAGGTTAATAACGAGGGAGAACAACCAAATAAACTTATGGACTTACAAGCTATACATACATGTAAGGACTTCGTTTATACTACTCCAGTAGTCTAGCGATGACATTCATGCAAAGCTTTGCCTTTGCTTATTGTCGCCAACTATTTTAGGGCACACAAGAGATGGATCGCCTAATCTTGCAAGAGGACAACCGAGCGTGGTAAACCATTTTGAGCAAGTAAAGTACAGTAGTGAATAATATCGTTACTTGTTGGTGTTTACCGGTTATATCCAATCCCTTCTCGGTGGAAACGAAAGAAAATAAAAGGAAAGGAAAACAAGTCAGACATACGTACTCTTGTGTATCAGGAGGTACCACATGATGCAACAGCATAAAATATGGTGGGGCCGGCCTGCTGGCTGCTGCTCTCATGTCCACATGATGATGCGGCGGATCTGGAGAAGCAGCTATGCTGATGGCGTGAGCGTGAGTGGGTGACACGCACAACAGCACAACAGGTGAGGCGGGTGACTTTTCCCGCCACCTCACCTCCTCCACGTGTCCTCACTAAAAGATCTCTCATCCTCAATATAAAATAGTAATACTATGCCAGAACGTTTAAGCTGATTAGTATTGCTTGCTTGCGTTGTTTTGGACCATCGCGGGCCGGCATCTCGCCAATTCAATCCACGCAAAGCAAAGCTACCTGCTGCTAATCTTGTGTCAATTCGATGCATGATTTGCCCCCTGCACCAACAACTAATAATCTCAGGTTATCAACTTGCACTTTATGGAGTAGACAGATCTCCCTGATTGAATTGTCTCTCCTAGAACTAGTATGTAGACCCACCCGATGACTAGTATGTACTGTAATATTACAGCAGTACGTAGTAGACCAATAAGAGAGGCTGAGAGGGCGGGACAAGAAGCTACTAGTACCTAGTATACATTAGGAGGGTTTACGTAAGGCTTTGTTAGCTTGGTTTATTAGTCCCAGCTTTGCAGATTATTTATCTCACGGAACACCTATTAAATCAGTCTAGAATCAACTAAAATCGATAGACTTTTCAATCTAGTCTTATCAAACGAACATAGCGTAAATAGAACATGCATAGCAATGTAGCATACTCCACGCGTATGCCAGGAAATTAAATGTGCGGATCTCACAACGCACCTCCACCACAAAAGTGATACACACACTCCTAGATCTGACTAACTAAAAGCCAGGGAACGAATTAGAGCCACATGTACTGGAAAAACTCTTTGTTAGGAATGCGTCGTGAAATTCAATCCGTTCGTCATCTCTTTCATTATTAAATATTATCCCTTCCTATTCTCTAGTTTGACCTGCTTGTGCTGCAGCCTGTGATTCACTCCGCTCCGCCTACCCGAGCTGTAGCTGGACGACTACTCGTTTCCAGATCCCTCCATCCCATTCCATGCAGCGCAGGGGTTAGGACCACCAACACACAGTATTTGCACGTATTCAGATTTCCATCGGCAGGAACTGGAAGAGAGAAAAAAATGATTGCCGTTGAAGTCGGGAACCATCTCATCTCATATCAGGCTTTACTTCCCTGTTAGGTCATGCCAACCCACCCAAGCAAACCAACAACCAAATTTTGCTTCCAACCTCCTTCCTTGACAAACACACACGAGTGCACGCTACCACTGATGTTGGAGGACACAGCATAATACATGAACCATTTTCACATCTCGCAAATCTAAACTCCATCTGGACAATCATCGTCTGCTTATAGTTCATGCCAGACTGTCGTCACCATCGAAATCTCACATACTAACGTATGCGAGTCTCAGATGTCCAATCCACAACAAGGACGGGGTCGGCAATATATATGTATGCTTCAGGCACCTTTGCCCAGCAGCGATACAGCTTTACATACTACTAGTACTAGGTGCAACAATTCAGCTGATCCTACAGCTAGATTAGATACACTCCAGTCTGAAAATGCTTGCTAGCCTACTGCTACCGCACCATACCCCCCACAACCCAATTCTCTGATTCGGAGACCACCAGGGCACACAACAAAATTTTGGGGAGCACAATCTATATAACCATTCAACCGGTGGGTGAAAGGAACACATAAACTTCCACCGTCAGCCGGCGTAAAGGTTAACCTTGCATCTCTACTCCTTGTTCCGGGTTGCTCGGTCTTTCTTGTGCCCTCCAAGGATACGGGAGATCTGCAGACCTCTGCTGAAGGCCTGGTTGAACAGCATCCTGGTCTGGAATTCGGACACGAATGGGAACCAAGCAAGGAAGGCGATGGGTGTGAACAGGAGGAGCCCCATCAGGATCTCATAGCCCCGGGCAAGAGCCTTGATGGATCCCCACAGCCCAATCTTTTGAATCACAGGCCTGATCGCTTGGGCAATCTGCAAAACAAGGCAAGCCAAGAACAAATACATAAATAAATCAGCCTTGAAATAAAAAGGGATGGCTGAAAGATAAAACATGTCCAGGCACTAACCAGGAGCAAACCCCATCCGGTTGGCATGAAAGCAAGGATGCAGACAAAGATGTCCAGAACCGTCATGCCAGGGATTGCTATCAAGATTACCACAATGGATGTAAATGTTATGAATATGAGACCCTTGATCAACCGGAACACAAGTTGGAACTCTGCACTGAACCTCCTCCTGCCCACTGATACAGTCTGGAAAAAAAAAAAACACAATCACTGAGTGCTCCAGCTAGTGAAAGACCACCTAAACCATCGGCAGATCTTATTGAAAGACAAGACAATGTATGATGATTCCAGCATTTCAAGAGCTAAGCAAGTTAATTAACAGCCAAACCAGATCTCTGGGACCCTGATTAACAGAGTTAAATTAAACTTGAATAATACCTTCATAACAAGCAAGATGACAAAAATTACAACCCATGAGAAGCAATAGACCTGGAAAAGAGCATTAGTTAGGAATACCATATCAGCATAAATATAAAACAATAAAACAGATGAAACCACCTTAATTTGCCAAACAAGATTAGTAAATTACCAGCACACTGTGGGTATCCTTGGTTATCTTCTTTGTTATATTCAAATGATATACAAGTCCATATTGGTAGATGAAGAAACGCAATGCAAGCAGTATCTCAACAATAGTACCACGCTTCCCAGAGTGTCGAAGAGGCTCCTGCTCTTTGTCCCACCATGACTCCCAGCTTTTCTCTGGTGCTACACCAATACCTCCACGGTTACTAATCCACTTGTGCCAATCAGTCCAGTCATCCACAATCTTCTGCCACTCAAATCCAGAAGGGTTGAACAAGAATGGCGCAAAGAGCCAAGTGCCCACCATGAACCACATGGAGATGGTGATGAAGATGTATGTTATAGCCCCTCTATATGACTGGCCAAATATTTCATAAACGACTAGCAAAATCATCAGCTCGATACCCTTGACAAAATGACTTCGGGAATAAAGCCGATAGTTCTCAGCAAATTTGGCATGGAACACCACAAACCCACGTCCAGTGGCTCTATATTCAGCTCCTCCATGAAGCAACGTCCTTCCATAGTAATGAGTTTTGGTCCCAAGTGAAAATGTGAAGAAAACAGATGCCAGTTGGAGTTGCATTAGTACAAAGTCACTCAATGCCGTTCTGAATCCTCTCTCCAGACCAATTTCCATCATCATGGGTAACGCCATCAAAAATCCAAGTTGCACAAAAGACTCTGATGCAAGAGCAACCTGGAGAGGCGCATTGTGAACAAACTTCCTTCCAGTAGCCAGTGCTTCATCAAGTCCACTGAGGACAAGATATAATCGCCCGTAGAGGAAAACATATACCGTCCACACTGTAATCTAAGTGCAAACAGGAATACCAGAAAGGTTAAGGTTAACCAATGAGTGGCTACGAAAGTGATAAGTTCAGGTCAGCAAAATACCATTGTACTGAAGTAGAAACCAATTGTTGTATAGTAACAAGACAGCATTCTGAAGAAATCAAAGCGGTGACCCAGTCGATAAATGTCACGGCTCAGTGTCTGTTCACCATTACCATTTGCTATCTTAGCCTCAAATAGAGATATTTGATTAAGACCCACATCTCTTCCCTTGCCAACTTGCATGTATTCATGATGAGTAACATTGCCTTCACGCAGTGTGGAATTGAATCCTGCATCATTAAACAACATAAGAGGCCACAGTATAACTAGAATAGTTCAAGAATCACTAAGTCAAGCAGCAATAGCAAAAGTTAGTACCTGCAAATATGTCCTCGCTAAGATTGATAATTTTGGATGCTTTACTAACACCACCCCTTGTAAGGTGGAAAAGGCGATCGAAGATATCAGGATGGCCATAGTGAAATCGAACCCTGGACAGAGAGGTGTTAAGGAAAAGAATGTCAATGCCAAGAACTACAAAAAAAAAAGACTATTACAATCAAGTTACTGTCCAGTAATAGTAACCTTGGGGAGAACAAATAAACAGAGCATTCAAGCAGGCGACTCAGAAAAATCAGAGACTAATAAAATTAGAATCAATAGACTGCACAATGTCATACAGTGAGTGTACAATTTATCTCAGATGAATACCTCAGCGGATTAGCAAGCACACGTTGTCCAATAGTCACAAAACTAGTCTCCTGATTTGACATGAACCACGCAAGGGATGAAACACTGCACAAATTTAGCAAAACTTAATCACAAATATACAAAATACAGCTCAAAATAGTCCAAGATATTGGTGTAGCTACGTAGGTGCATAATCTAATCAGAATTCAGAAAAGTAGAACATAGAACATTACCTGCCAGTGAATATGTGTTCTCTTACACCAAGTATCGATGGATATCTCACACCATCATGTTTCTCCTCGAACTCTTGCAGCAGATTCCTCATCTTCAAAGCCTCCTCCATATAGTGTTCCTGCCATGACAACTCGACATAAGCAAATGAACAAATATGCAAAAGCAATTTCCTAAAACCTTAAAATGCACAGAGCTATACCTGATTCATATCTATAGTTTGGAGACACTCGCCTCGAGTGAATATGATTGCATGGTTCTGATTTTCTGGCTTTCCTTCACCTAGAATAGCATTACCAGGCAGTTTTATCTTGTAGATGACCTACAGCACAAATATAGATGGCAAATAAGTGCAATGTATCTTGGACCGCTAAGGCTGTGAGAAACCATTGCTTCCGAAGAAGGAAAAGGTCACTGTAAATTGGACATTTCAACTGAAAGATGTTGAACTCTTATAGATTGAACATGGAACAATTCTAACACCTGCACTCACAATTACAACAAACATTTCAAATAATTGTCACATAGAACAATTCTCTCGTCAGGGCTACATAGAACAATTCTGTCTTTGGGGCTACATGACTATGGGTGCATATAGGGCCAAGATGAAGAGGTTGACCAAGGGGGTATATACAGGGCCAAGGTGAAGGGGTGGGCTAACCCTGTAGGGCCAAGATGAAGGGGTTGACGAAGGAGGTATATAGGGTCATTACCTGAGCAAATTTCACCCAAGGGATACTAAATTATAAAGGATAAATTCCCTCAGTGCCATAGAATTTTAGACCATTTCCTTCAATGCCATAAAATTTTCAAAACTTCCCTTGGTGCCATAAAATTTCTAACTTATGTCTTCAGCGCCATTCCGTCCATTTTTCCATCCATATGCAGTGAACTGAGATGCGAAAATACAGATTTGGACTTGGTCCTACCTGTCAGAGCCTTTCTCTTCTTCTTTCTTCTTCTTTCTCCTTCATTCTTCTCCACCGGAACAGCCAGCCGCCACCAGTCAAAATCCGGCGCCCCGGCGCTCCAATCTCACCTCCACGCCACGGCCTCCTCTTGCTCCGCCGGCCGCTCCTGCACGTCGCAGCGGCGCGGCCCTGCCCGCAAGGACCGTCTTCCGGGGCGAGGTGGTGCGCTGGCGCTCGGCCGCCTACAGGGGAGCTCGAGCAGATATGCGGGTCGTGCAAGCCCTGCGTGAAGATAAGGCGGCGCCCTCTCCTCGCCGGACCAAGGCCCGTCTTTTCCGACGGCCACGGCAAGGACTACGACATTCTTCAGGGGGCGTGGAACAGGCCACCAGATTCCTGCCCGCCGAGACCGCTGACAAGCTGCTGAGGACCAAGGAATCAACGATTGGAGGCAGCGGCAGTTGGATCAAATTACTCAAATCCCATCAAATTGGTTCGATTTCCAAAATTAATCATATGTATAGATTGATTGCCGGCAAGAATGCAGAACACGAGATTGATTGGTTCTTCTCCTTTACTTCTTTTTTCTCTTCCTTCTTGGTTCGTTAATCCCGTCTGGGCTCCATATCGCCTTCTCCCTGAATGATTGCTAGGAGCTTGATGCCAGGCCAGTGCTAGCGGGTAGCGGCGGATGGCGGGCCGGGCGCTAGCGGCTGATGGCGAGCAGGAGTGGAGGTAGAGAGAGAGAGAGAGAGAGAGAGAGAGAGAGAGAGAGAGAGAGAGAGAGAGAGAGGGAAGGTGTAGATTAGCCGCCGGGGCCGGGGCAACCTGCCGGCGGCGGCGCAAGGGCCTTGGCGAGCTCCCATGCCGACGGGTGTGGCGTCGGGCCGAGGTGCGAGCGGTGGATGGGGAGCAGTCGAGCAGAGGCCGTCGGTGGGAGATGAGGGAGGCAGAGAAGAGAGAGGGCACTGACAGGTGGACCCGAGGGGCGAAATTGTCTTTTCCTAGAACACTTAACAGCACATGAATGGAAAATGAGACGGAATGGCATTGAGGACATAAGTCAGAAATTCTATGGCACTGAGAAACTTTGAAATTTTTGTGGCACTGAAGGAAATGGTCTAAAATTCTATGGCAGTGAGGGAATTTACCCAATTATAAAAGCATTTTTGTTTCATTACCTGATCAAGACTCTGACCAGGCTCATTAGCTTTTGTAACAGAAGCCTTCACCAACGCCGAGTAGTAAACCTTTTCAACCTTCTTGTTCCTATCTTGACTAGGCGCTTCAACTTCATCGATATAGGCAACCCGCAGTGATGGATACCTGTCAAAATGCACTTTTCTGTTATTTCAGTGTCATCATATAACATATGACAGTTGTGGCACCTAGACAGCAAATAAACCAAGTGTTTGACAACATTAAGGAGTAATGTGCCATGAACAATTACAACATACCCTGCAAAGTTTGCCTGTATTTATTTTGATTGTAGTGAATTTACACAAACCTCACAGGGTATTTGATTATCTAAAAGGAAAAGTAACACAGTAACAACACCAAAACATATGTAGGACAGAGCTGCTGCATGGTAATAAACAAACTTACTATCAAACTAAAGATCGTTCTAGGCCAATAAACATTCCGAATGCATGCAAAGAACTAAAACTTGCCAATAAACATTCCGAATGCATGCAAAGAACTAAAACTACTACAATACCGTAAGGTACTTTTCATATATGAGCATATAATTTGAAAATGAAGCAAACAGATAAATATCCACACCCTGCTCATAGAATAGCATTTATCCAGAAATTTTCAACTCACGTTGTCATTAGCCTCAAAATGTCATGTGCACAAGCTTCGCCAGACCGTTTCTGGATACCATATTGCTGGCATGAGACAACATATGTAAATTTCATATCAGCTATGGCCTTGCATTGTGTCATTAATTGTGAGTCCTCCGACATCAGTTCAGTTGCTCTGTAGCCTTCCATAAGATCTAATAAACAAGGAAGAGAAATCAGCATATACATCAAAAGGTATGCATTCAGAGCAACAGCATAGATTGAGCCATTAGAAATACCATCATCTTGGGCCATATCAAGAAAAGCCTGAAGTTCCAAAGCTTTTCGGTAGTACATCATCCCTCTTACTGTGTAAACAACAGTAGCGACCAAAATAAATGAATACATTGCATATTTAAAATGTTTCTTAAGAGAAAACTTTACACATCCGGGACACACAAGAGAGCATACCAGTTCGTGTCAATGTCTGTCCCCTATATGATGCCCAAAGACGAAGCTCCTCTTCCAATTCTTCGTCCTCACGGAGCTCCTCCTCACTCTTTTTATTCACTCTTTCAAGGAAATTTTTCCATTCATCTTCAATGAGGTTAACAAATACAATGTTGGTCAGTTTCTCAAAGGCCATCAGACAACAAAACCAAAAGAATTCATATAAAATGCTACAGAAGAGAGAAAAACAACCTGGGTAAATCTTCTGTAGGTAGAAAAGGATGGATACTCCATCCTCATTTGGCTCTTCTAGATTTTGTGAGGAGAACAGAACATCTTCCTTGTAATAAGGAGTCAAGACACTGCAGTATAGAAATCATTGCAGGAAAATATAACATTTTGCAAAAGTGGCAGGGCAACAGCTCACAGGTACTGCGAAAACATATGCAGAAACAAACATATGCAAACAAATAACCAAGGATATTGTAGCTCAAACAAAACACAGCCAAAAAAAAAAATCATTTCAGATAGTTATGATGAACCACAAAAAAAAGCATAGCAGATACACACAAAAAATCAGCAGTGAAAACTTACGAGAAGGGTAACATATTCCGCACTTTAGGAGCATTTGGCATCTCCATAAAGAGAGAATTTGCAAAGAACGATATTCGCCTTCTAGCGTCAAGGTTTGTAGGAACATCCATAGCAGACTCTTTCACAGTTAGCAGAAGGTGAAGCCGCTTTATCTGAAACGTAGGTCGTTCAATATAACAACATTAAGGACACAGTCATCATGCCAGAATCTCTGTTATTAAAAAAGTAAAGGGCTGAAAATCAAACCTTTTCAGTCCATGCATCTGATTCCTCCATGGGAAACCTAATAGCTTTAGCGAACAACTGATCTTGCTGATCTAGTGGTGTAATTCCTTCATTTCTTCTATTATGTCCACCATGTATGGATTCCAACATTCTGGAAGAACGAGCACGACAATAATAGTTACATATATATAAGAATAATTAGCTAAGCTGTATGTAGAAGTACAACTGAAACTAGCATTGTGAGTTTCCTTGCAGCAGTCAGAAAATACCAGCCAAGCACTAAAACGCTACAATTTTCTCAAAAAAAAGGTAAACACGGTTAACAGCAAGAAAGTAAGCAGATTCTATTTGAATGGATAACAGGAGAACCTAAACTCCTCACCCGCCAAGCTGCTCTTCCTCCATTATATCCCTTGTGACTACCTCAAGCATATCTTGAAACAAAATGACAACCTGACCCAAGTCTTCTTCTTTATTCTTTTGCTGTAATACAAAGAAATGAATGCAATGAGAAGCTATCCTTTGTGAACACAACCTAAAACAATGATAGCAGGTCTTATACCAGTAAGTCAAGTAAATCAATAAACTTCTTGCTCAGCGCAGGAAGGCTCCTCATATTCAGATCCTTTATCAGGGTTTCCTCCGCTATGTGCTTGTCCACGACATCAAAAATCTCTTTTATGACGCTGAAATAAGAGCCAAAAGGAGGTTCAGCTAAGCAGACATCGCAGGCCATTAACAAAACAAGTACAAACACACACACACTCACTGATTTTGAGTCTCACCACCTCCAAACCACAACATGGTGAGTGGAACACCATTGCGTGTGGCGAATTAGAGACTCAAATTTCAGAATTTTGCAATTCATCATAGCTTCATTCTTTTTAAACTAAAGTCATAGAGTGTTTCAGGTAGGTAATTCATTAGGTTTGGTGCTATGTTGCATTCAGTCGAGATCTCCAGACTACGAGCTATCATGTGATCTACATTTCTGTCCCTGGATTATATCCAGTTCCATTTCTTAACAAACAACAATGCTTATAAGATGAAACATACATTTTTTCACGCTGTCCAAACACTAAAGTATTGATGATGTTTTTGAAGGAAGCATAGCATTCTCTGATAGCATAGGAAAAGTATGGATCTGATCCCATTCTCTTCGTCAGATCGCGGTCTTTTCCACCACTGTCTGCTGCCATATCCAACGCTATTGGAATCTACAGTACAATATAAAAACCATTAACGATTGAATCCACAAACATGCAAGTGTAGAAAATACAGAATGATCATAAGTGTATACCTTGCTAGCAAGTAGGAACGGTGGCCACTGGAATATATTCAATTCACGATCTTTACAGTATGGAACAAGTAGTAAATCCATCTCCCTGTTATCTATGAGATCTTCTTCACGAAAACTTGTGATAATTAGGTTCCACATTTGAGCAAATCTTGCAGCTCTTTTCTCTTCCTCTTTTTCATCACCAGAAGCCTACAAACCAAAGTGTATGAGAAAAATATTTTTTGTTGAGCAGAGATGAGCTAATAATCTACTCATAAAGCCAAGTTTCAAACTAGAAATGAATACCTTGGGTTTCCTGGAAAAAGCAGCCCGGAAACCTTTGCTCTTGTTTGCATCAGAAGGGATCAAGCGCTCATTGAAGGCCACAGGCAAAGATTCAAAGCGAGATCTCAACATTCCTAGTGTCCTTATCTGATTTAATGGACAAAGGAGTCTATCATAAGTTCCTCATGATGAAATAATGCTTCATGATAAAAACAAGTCGTTTCCAAAAACCAACAAAGAGTCAACACATATAGTGCATTGAGCAATGAAGCAAGATATGTAAGTATATTACTAACCTCACCAAGACGACGATAAGCCCCGTAGATACCACCAATCAATGTAGAGAAAAGTGCATACCAAATTTGTGTGTCCATGAAATATACCTGGATAATTTAACTAACAAGGCTCAACACATTGGTTAATGGGTTCTTTTTAAATGGTACAAGAGGAGTCGAGACACACCAGAATTATTGGAGCCCAAAGTGCAATAACAACCCCAATGTTGTTACTTCCTGCAAATTAAATATAAATAAGAATGCCAACATAAATCCAAAATGTAACATAAGAGATTTCAGGATAATACCATGAGGGAAAAACTCGTGCCACTGGAATGTCCTGATTGGTTCTCTCATTATATCTTTGGTCGGCTGTACCAGAGGCTTGATCTACAACAGGATAGGAAAAATAAATGATCAGCAGATAGCTTAGTACCCGCACCATATTGAATACACAAACAAATGGATAATAAATCAAGTATTTTACAAGCCCTATGGCTGTCAGATATCTTAATTTATTTCTTTAATAATGATGACACAAACTTCATGTTCAAGGATACCAAAAATGAAGCATCTACAGATAAAGGTACAATACACAAGATGGAAGAAATGAATCTTTACCTCGATATAGAAGCTTACTGTTAACTTCATTGCTAAAAGAAGAACCCAGAACATGGTATACCTATCAGCACAACAATCCTCAGTAAATGGACAACCGGCTATACATTGCCTAATAAATATGTAACACTAGAAGAAGACATGTGAAGATGAGCTAATATGCTAACATACTTAAAGAGGGAGAATGCGCCTTCATGCATTCCTCTACCAACAAATAACCGTGGCTGCAGATAAACATAGGATCTCATTGGAAAAAGAAATTGACAACCTTAACCATCAAAATAACAGCAGAAACAAGATGACAAAAGCTACCTGAGACCACCACATCATGAACGTTATGACCTTAACATTTGAACTTTCTAGGAACCTTCTCAGGAATGGGAAAAGAAATAGCATGGAGGCAAGAATATTTGGAGCCAAATATATCACAACAGCCAAAATGTACAAAGATGGTTGGTTTTGACCATCACCAAGCCAGCTTTTTATTGTTCTTGCAAGACCAGTAGGATTCTCCCAGGTGTATGCATAAGTTACTGGTAAAATCACAACCCAAGCAGCAGCTGATATTAACTTCAAGACATATCGCAGCTTCACTGCAAATGACATGCTTCTTCTTGCTTTCCAGCCAAATACAATGTCCAGCATAGCTGTCAAACCACATTGCAGATTGATTTAAATTTATGAAATTCAACCTGAATGTAAGAAATATACATGCAAATGAAGAATAAGGTGCTTCTCTCCAAAAAAAAAAGAAGTGCTGCAGTTAAATCTATGACCCATCAGTGTCATGTTACAAATCCGCTATTCGTCAGTCAAGAAACTGAGGAAAGAGTGTAAGTTACATGCCTATCAACGCTACCAGAATTTTGGAGCTGCCTAGCTGGCAAAAGCAAATGGCAGGTAGCGAAAACACAGTTAAGTAGGAGCAGGGCATCTCAACGGGAAGAATAGCTTGACAGCATGCATGTTGTTTTATCACAAACAGCACCAGAAACATGGAAACCTTATAACTAGATTGGCATATCAAAGTTCTGCAACGACTACTGAGTTCCCTGGCAAACAAGATATGACATGCATCGACAAATATGCAAACAGGATGAGGGAGGGGTGATGAGTAAGGACCAAATACCTTGACCCAACTTCAAAACTGCAGCAGTAATAAATATGCTCAAAACCTGCTTAAACACTCCTGCGTCAAAGATATCACTAGGTGTGCCACCATTCCAAGCAAGTATAATCATGGCCTATATTAAAACCAAATACCATCAGAAATATAGGAAACTGAAGAGATGGCAATGTTCAGCAGAATTGAGAGATAGAACTGTAACAGAGTGAATGTTTAAAAGAGCAACTTACCTGTAAGGATAGTATCAAGAAGATCCACATTCTGTCAAAACTACGGAATATGTGCCAAAAAGAACGTATCTCCACAAAATTAACCTTTCCCATCCAATGAACGCTACCCACAGATGTGTTCTCCTGAATAAAAGAAAAAGGTGGGTACAAATAGAATTGGTAATCCAAACTCCATTTTTGCTAGTTTTATGTCTGAGGAAAACAATAGACATAATAAAATTCATGGATCTTTATTGCATGCTAAGCAATAGCACAAGGTAAAAGCATGCAAAGCAAGTAGATCAAATCTAGGTCACATGATATTAGATGTCAAAAGAAACATATAGCTAACATGAGTGTATCTACAAGAAAAAAAAAAGAAGAAATAGTGTGCAGCTCCTGACCAGTAAATTGTATTGGGTCAAGTTCAATGAGTAAGTAGTTACGAGACTAAATATTGTACATGGGCGAGAGAATAAAGGCTCATAAGTTACACTAGCAAGATAGAGGTATGGTAATATTAATATGAACAAAAACCTACTCCATTCAGACGATTCGGATAGGCATCCTTCGGAGTCTTGAAAAAATCAGCATCAGCCCTCATAGGCCATCCTAGCCGGAAACAATCTACTGACCTGAGAAGGAATATAGGATGATTTGGCTTTCTTTACATTCTGGAGCACAATTAAAAGATACCAATTCAGTTCAATCGTCACTTACCAAAAGTACTCATTCAGATCATCATAGTTTCTCCAGTGTGAGTGTTTTGATTTTATAGTCTTGCTCCTTTCTGCTTCCTGTTACGAAAAACTGGTCAGATTTGAAATGAATGTACAACAACACTGAAAAAACTAAATTTGCAAACGTTACCTTCTCAATAACTTTGTATATTGGAGTCACAACTTTCATCAAGAAGGCTTCTTCGTCACCACCATATGCTGGCTTAACATTTTCACCCGTCATTGGGCTCACATTTCCAGCCAACATGCCATAGAGTTCAAAAGCCATCTATGAAGATGCAAAGAGAGCCTTTATCAGGATGGCCCCACCAGAATTAAAACTTATAGACAAAGCTTTGTACCAGTACACAACCATTCCCCATTAAGTACACCAAAACATTACAGTTATTGATATTGTTATTTATTGTTATTGTTATTTCTGAACTGAAGAATAATACAACAACAACAATAGCCTTTTGTCCCAAGCAAGTTGGGGTAGGCTAGAGAGTAATACATGAAAGTAAATCTAGAAAGAAACAAAAAATAACAGAAGCTGATCTTACATGATGGTAGATGTAACTAAGACATTCCGGCATGAATCTCAAATTAGCCGCCTCGCCCCAAATCAGCAGGTAGAGACCCATATAAAGAAGCTTACGCTGCTGTACTTCCTGTTGGATAGTTGGCAACCTGGAGATCAATGAGCTACTTTTAGAGAAGCAGTAAGAGATACAGTATCCCTTTCAAGCGGGGGCAACTTTACGGATGAAATGTTGTGATGGTCAACAAGTTAGAGAAATTATAAACCAAAGGAATGCAACCGCGAAAATCAGTTGAAGTGATCCCTATGACCCAACACATTTCATAATTGCTCCGAGCCTACCATAAACTGCTTTTGCGGCCAAGGTACTTGCACCACTTCTTATAATTCTTAAACAGCTTCTTCATTACAATATCCAGGGCTTGGTCATCCAACTGAAAAAAGAAAATCATCACGTTATTAGTATGCAAATGGGGGATAACCACCCAAAGATTCAAATAAAAAAAAGGGTAAATGCTCACCTTTGGCTGCTGGTCAGCTTTTGGTATTTTCCTTATGTGCACATTTGCAAGTAACAGTATCAGATGTTCCCTTTGGTTGGACACATTATCTTTCTGAAATGGGAGGCTTGCAGTAAGACAGAGCATATTTTCAAAGCAAATGTACACCACAGCGCAATGAATATTACAGACAAATAACTGCCCCTGTCGCTCAATT
Organism: Urochloa ruziziensis; assembly: GCA_015476505.1. Classification (NCBI taxonomy): domain Eukaryota; kingdom Viridiplantae; phylum Streptophyta; class Magnoliopsida; order Poales; family Poaceae; genus Urochloa; species Urochloa ruziziensis. The sequence goes on from CM027126.1 coordinate 19,681,863, forward strand.
ACCTGAAACCCAAACATGGCTTGGAGCCAATCAAGAAGGTCTTTACCAGTGTTCTTCTCATCAGGCTTCTTGTCATGGTCCTTTGGCCATGGCAGGCCTCTAATGTTTCGGAGCGCGTAAACAGCTGCTTGAATCTACATAATCATGAGGGATGCAAAAATTATAAATAGCTTACATGCTAAAGGTGTAAATTGAACTATGAGATAGAATTGTCCAATACAATGAGGAAAAAGACGGAAGAAAGAAAACCTCTGGGTAGCGCATGACAGCTTGACCGGTACTCTCAGGATCAAGAGGAAGAATATTGTAAGGAACATAGAGCTTTGTCTTCTCTTCAACTTTGTTGTGTGTATCCAAAATCTGCGTAGCACAAGTCAAAAGATGCATGGTACAGTTGGTATCGCAGTGCAGATGATGGGCAGGCTAGGCTATCCAGTGTGAGAGTAGAAATGATTTGCGTACAGCTTGATCGACTTCAACAGACTGTGAGACGTTAACGGCTTTCAAGACCTCAAACAGGACAGCAGCTGTTTGGTAAGCTTTAGTGAGCAGGGCACTGACAGAAGAAAATAGCAAAAGAGTGTCATGGAAGGAGCAATCTGGACAGCAGCATGATTGCAGGTAAGTAACAGTAAAGCGAATGCCTGACCGGTCAGCCTTGTCAGCGGCGTTCTGAAGCGCCTGGATGTACTTCTTGTAGTACTCACGGTAGAAACGCTGCATCTCTCGGGCATCGCTCTGGTGCACCCTTCCCTTCAATGTGGGATCGTTCTCCTGGAGAATTTATTAGTATATAAGATTAGAAGTTAGCAGCCGCTGTGGATACTGGATAGGAACCTAGTAACGAGATCCCCGAAGAAGTAGAATGGTACCCTCTCAAGCCTTTGAAGAAGTGCTGTTTTGAACTGGCGGACACCACGGCCACTGGAGGTTGGGTCGAGGCGGTGAGCCTTCTCGAAGGCGTAGAAGCGGCCTGCACAAGCGGTGGAGCAATTCGGAATCAGTTAGTGCGGGATGGGATTGGGGAAGGAAGCAGGCGAGATAGATGCGGCGCAGCTTACAGAGGTAGGCGACGCGCGGGTTGGTTGCCTCGACCTCGTTGGCGACACGGAGGATGGGGGCGATCTCGACGAGCGAGGAGGGGACGACCTCACTGTCGAAGATGGACTCGCCGAGGTTGCCGACGGTCTGGGTGCGGAGGAGGCGCCTCCCGGAGGAGGGCGGGGCTGCCGGAGACGGCGAGGGCGAGGAGGAGGACATGTCCGGCCTCCGTCCCGGCGCCGCCATCCCGACGGGGTCCTCCTGTTGAGATCAGCTTGTGTGCTGCGACATCAAAATGGGAAGGGGAACAGAATATCGTCAGCGGGATGGAATGCGACGAGAGATGAGAGCGGCGCGGACTCGGGGCTTGCCTTGTTTGGGAGGGGAAGGGAACGGATCAATGGAAGGCGCAGCGCATGGAAGCAAACCCTAGATTTGGCGGCGAAGGCGCAGCAATGCCGGCGAGTGGAGCACAGCTTGCAGTGCAGTCAGGTGGGGATGGAATGGGCGGCGAGGCGAGAAGACTGTGGGGGGAGGTGAGCGAGTAACGGAAAGGTTTTGCTGGGGTTTTCAAACTTTGTTTCCTTTCGGTAGCGGCTGATGAGCCCAGGCCTGGGATCCCAGGGATTTCACGGCTATGCCACTGGCTTACTGAGTAGTACTAGTAGATGCTTCTAGTGGCAGCGGCGTGATTAGGTACAGCCAGCGAGGGCATTTTCCCGCACGTGACAAGAGCCACGTCCGCTGAGCACGTGGGCCCAACGCAGCGCAGGCTCGTCGTTTGCGGTCTCGTATTCCGCGCGCTCTTCCGGCCGCACCCGCACCCGATGACCCGCCGATTTCCTCTCTTTTTTTTCCTTCCCGAAAAAACAAAATACAGCACAGCAAAATGGTGTGGCGTCGCACGTGCCATGTCGACCTTGATGATACAGTGATATGGACTACTCTGCATCCTCTCGGTCATGTGGGGCACGTCTTTGTAACCACGCCATAATAATATCAAAGGAAATTACCAATGAACTAATGAGCTGCGTTGGGCCCACGTGCTCAAATGTTAAGGCCCTCCGAGTACACGAAAGAATGTTGGGTGGAAAGCTCAAAGCCTCAGGCTATCCGCACCGGTTAAACTCTACCTCCAATCTTTAAAATGAATATATTATGTTCTCGTCAGCGAGATTCTGTACTTTAAATCCATTTCTCCCGCATCAGTCAACATTTACATTTAACCTCCATACCAACTACCATCAGACGGGGCACACAAACCAAATTTTTTTACCCCCATCGCCCCCTCTCTCTCCCGCGGGCCCCACCCCCTCCCTCATCATTTTCTCCGCCCCCACCCTCCTCTCTCTCTCCCGAAACTTCTCTCCCTCTCCTCCCCTGCTTTCCTCTCCCTCTCCTCCTCCCGCGGTGGGCGGAGCGTGGGGACCAAGCCGCCGCCGGAGCTCCGTAGCAACTCCTCCTCCCCTTCCGCGAGATCGCCATGCCGCCGCTCCCATGCGCCGCGAGCTCGACCGGCCCCTCCCCCGCTCCCTCCGCCGCCGCCCCCTCCCCTGCTCCCTCCCCGCGGCGGAGCTCGCCCGGCCCGGCCGAGGCGAGGTCGAGACGGCGTGGCGGGCGTGGAGGAGCGCTGCCTCGGCTCCTCCGCCGCCGGCCTCATCCCCGCCTCGTGATGCGCGCCCGACGAAGCGTGTCGCGGCCTCCTCCATGCGGCGGATCTGGCGGCGCTCCCTCCTCCTGGCGCCGGGCGCCTCTCCCTCTCCCATCCCCAACCTCCATCGCTCCCTCCTCCTCAATCTACGGCGGCAGCGGGCCCAACCAACCCCTGCTCGAGCTTGCGCTCGTGGTGATGCAGGTCGGAGGAGGATGAGGAGACGCGGCGGCGGATGAGAAGATGCGGCGGAGGAGAGGGGCCCGCTGCTCGGCAAGGGGCGCGGGTGCGGCGAGCTCCTGGAGCTCCCGGCGGAGATCAAGGGGGCGGCGGCGGCACCTCTCAACGCGCGCGCCTCGACTCCTCCGTCGGAGCGCCGCCCGAGCAACAAGCCTTCCTCCTCCCTCCTACTGCGCGGGCGCGGCGGCACTCCTCCGGCGCGGGGAGGCGGACGGCGCCGGCGCGGTGGGCGCGGATGGGCTTCCCGGCGCGAATCTTGGCGGCGCCCACGGCCGGCGGCGGCGCTCGATCTTCTTCTCTGGAGGCGCTCAGATCCGGCGGCTCCTCTCCTCCGGCGTGGGCGCGACAGCATTCCTCCGGCGTGGCGCAGGCAGCCTCCTCCCTCTCCTCTTCCCCTCTCTCTCCCCTGGTGGTTGCGCAGGCGCGCGGTGGGCGGTCCCCGCGCCCACGTGGCACTCCCCATTTCTCTTTCTCTCTCTCGCAGTCCCGTGCGGGGGCTCGACCTGGGAGGTACCGTAACCTCCCAAGTCGCCGCTGCAACCCGAAAAACGGGATCCTGCACGGCATGCACGCCAACGTAGCGCATACCGGGCGGGGTACCGTCTCCGGTGCAGACAGCCTCAGGCATTGGTGGTAGACTCCACCTTTCGGTAAGGCTGTCCGCACTGGTGAACCTCTACCTCCATTCTTTAAAAAGAATATTTTGTCCTGGTCATCAAGATTCTCTACTCTATACTCATTTCTTCTGCACTCGTCAACCCTTATATCACAATATCTATACCAACTACCAGCAGCGGGACCCACACGTCAGATTTTTTTATCCTTTCCTCCTCCCATCTCTCTCTGATCCCCTCCCTCCTCTCTCTCTGTTTGGCCCGCTCGCTCTCCACTTCCTCGTTCACTCCGCCGACCGCCCCTACCCTCCTCACTCCCGGCGGCGGACATGGACGGCGGCCGGCTCCCAGCAGCGCGTGGAGGTCGAGCAGGGGCCTGCGGCGTCGAGGAGTAGGGCCCCGCGGCGGGCATGGACGGCGGCCGGCTCCCGGCAGCGCGCGTGGAGGTCGAGCAGGGGCCCGCGGCGTCGAGCGGCATCGAGGAGCGAGCTCGCGGCCTCGATCTGCGGTGCCGCGCGGCGAGACGAAGTGGAGCGGCGGCTAGAGATCCGCTGTGGCTAGGCGACGAGGCGAGCAGGGGCCCTACGGCCGACCCCACCCTTCAGCTCGAGCGCCATGGCCGGCGGATCTAGGAGCTCGAGCTCCAAGCGGGCTGCGTGGTGACGGGGCTCGATCTGCGGCTGGGGAGCGGCGGCGGGGACCTCGGGGCCGGCGGCGGCGGGGCGGACGCGGAGGCCTCGAGCTCAACTCTGCGCGCCGCCTCCTCTCCTTCCTCAACTCCGGCGCCGGCGACGGTGGAGGAGGAGCTCCTCCTCCCTCCTCGGTGAGGCTCCTCCGTCCTCCCCAGCGGGGCCCTCCTGTTGCTCTGCTGCTCGGATCCCCTTCACAGGCGTGGCGGCGGCGGTGGCGGGTGGCCCGGCCGGCGGAGACGAACCAAGCAGAGCTTCAGCGCCAGTCGTGGGGCAGCGGGACCCGCGGGCGTGGCGGCGGGGCTAGGTATGACCCGGCGACGGCGGCGGCCTCCTCCCTCTCCTCTTCCTCTGTCTCTTTGCCGCTCGCGGTCGCGGGTGGTTGTGTTGGGTGGGCGCGCTGCGCGGGCCCTGCGCCGACGTGGCGCTGTGGCGTGCAGACTCTACGCACGCTTGTTGTCCCGCGTCGAGGGCTCGAACGAGATGTCCCGATCGGTTTACAGTGCGCAGCTGCAGACTTTAAATCTGTACATCAAACTGTATGCAGGTGACGTGGCTTTTACAGTTTGCCAACTAGGTCCAGTGCGGACAGCCTAAAAGGAGCTAGCTAGAAAATAAAGAGAACAACCGGCCTGTAGCTAGGTAGGTAGGTGCACGTACAAGCACAAAGTTAAGATCGAGAGGCCACGTACTGCAGGAGGGTGACTGGACTGGGAACAGGAGCACGTTGGTTGGTTTGGTACTTTGGTTGCATGCATGCATGCATGATTGGAGTATATACGGAGTATATGGATATACGGGGCAGCTGCTTTTGCGAAAGACGATCGAGGAGACATGGTCGAGTCATCACTTTATTAGATAATAACGTAGGCAATACATGGGACTAGCTAGCAAATAAAGACCAGTAAAGAAGGTGTTTAGATATGATGAAAAGAGGTGAAAATGTGAAAAGTTTTTACATCGTGTAGAGAAAAAAATAAACTGACACGGTATTTTAGGTAAAATCTTTTCATCGTGAACTAAACACGGCCCAGTAGGTCACGTATGTAGCTAGTAGGGTCTATATATAATAGCGTGTCGTGGCAACACCATCTATCTCCGATCCCTGCATCGACCGTCCTGCACGTGCAAAGAAAAAGGGTACGGAGTATGATGCTGCACCAGCATCATCTGCATGTGACTCGGATTGCTATTGCTAATTGCTATTGCTATTGCTTTGCTTGCAGACGAGCGGTCTCCTCCTACCACGTACGCGCGCTTGGCGCCAAACCACACCAAGCCAACAACCAGTCTATAGGCAACAACTAGCTGCTGTGCTGCATAGAGAAATTAAAGTACTCCGTACCATATGGAAAGGTGTGGGCTGCACCAATGAATTGGACCCGTCGCAATCGGGCCGGACTCGGGTTCCATCCAGTTGGGGTAGGTGATCCAGGGCCCAACGAAGAGGAAACCAAAGGAACGACTCCTAAATTCTTACGTATTATTCAACTTTCAAAAAATCTTTATTGTTCATATACGGCCGGGGTGTATAATCCAAATAGCAAGGTAGTGAATTTTGCCTAAACTTGCATTGTGTTTTCCCACAGTCTATTGATTTCACAATGTTTAATTATCTGGCTGCGAAGCGCAAAGGAGTAATGTAGCCGATATCATTCAGGCCGACCGAGCTGTTTAGCCTCCTCGATTCCTAGGTAAGTGTCATAAACATGACATCAACAAATTTGCTGACACGACGATTCGTGCTATATGCGCGCCCCGGCGAGGCTTCTCCTCCTCCTCCACGCAGCCGAGCAGCCGGCTGCTCCCCCTCCGCCAGCACCGGAAAACCAGCAGCAGCAGCCGCCAGTAGGCTCTGACATGGTGGTGATCCTGGCCTCCTTCCTCTGCGCGCTCGTGTGCGTGCTCGGCCTCGCCCTCGTCTCCCGCTGCCGCCGTAGCTCTGGTAGCAGCAGCGATCCTCCCCCAACCCCAAACCCAAAGCAAGCAAAGGGCCTGAAGAAGAAGGGCCATCGACGCTGCTGCCGTGTCGCCGCCCTGCTCCGCCGCCTCCAAGACCGAGTGCGCCATCTGCCTGGCCGACTTCGGCCACGCCTTCCACGTCGCCTGGCTGCGGACGCGCGCCGCCTGCCCCTCATGCCGCGCCGCCATCGTCGCTGCGCAGGAGCCTCCGGTCGTCGCTCACCTCCTATTGGCGCCGCCGGGAGGAGGAGGACGTCCTGCTGCTGCTGGGGACGGACACACCTTCCTGCCTTGACTGCCGGCCATTCTCTTGCTTGTTGTAGGCTGTAGCCAAGGCAAGGCCAAGTTATCCCTGCTGCCTGCCTGCCTAGGATGCATGATGTAAACTATATAGCACCAGTAGCTAAGTAACTTGATTAATTACGTACTAGCTCGGTAACTATACTTGCTTTGCTTGTCAATCAAACCAAGACGACGACCTTTCTTCAGTCAAGCAAGCCACCCGATGCAATCCTTTGTAACATTGCAAACGTAGCATGGAGAGACGAGCATCTCCAAGAGATGGGCTATTTTCCTTTTGTTGGCTAAAAAAAGCCAACAGCTCGTCTATCCCGTTTGGCATCGCTCCCGGCTTGCTATCCGCTCGACGCCGCTCGCTTTTTTCCCCATGCGGCGCCCGCGTGCTATCCCATCAATGCCGCGGCGATTTCTCCGCTCCCGCGCCCGCGCCTCCCCTTCCCGCGCTCCACGGCCGCGCCTCTTGTTTTCCCGTGCAGCCTCTTTCGCGCAACTCGTTTTCCCCAACTGAATCGCCTCCAGTCCTCGTTCCAAATCGTTGAGGCGCCAAATCGCCGCCGTCGAAGTCGCCATGTTCCGAGTGCCGCTTCCCCTAGGAATGTCGACCGCCGGGATCCACCTGGTGGGCTCAGGGTCATCTCCTGGCCGGATGCTCTTTGCAGGACTTGATGCTGACGCCAGGCCTGGAGAGAGAACGAAAGTCAACGATATGAGCCAAGGTAAAAATTCAATCTCTGTTTTAGTGTATCCTGGTGGTCTAGTTCACTGAGATGACGAGGTATTGTTGATGTTCTTGGTTAACGAATTTCGGATGCTGTGGTTCATCCATTCATGATTTGTGCTACCTTGATGTATCGATAGTCCTGGAATGTGTGGACATGTTCTGCTTATTGCGCTGAGAAGAGGATGAACAGTGAAGAAGCTAGTTAGTCTCATCCATACATGTACTTGTCTATTCATGATATTGCCAAATCTGTAGAAAATTGTTAGTAAATCCTAAAATCTGAACACTTGACATGTAGCTTAGGTTTGTGATGCACGTTAATCTAACAATATGAAATGGTATGTCAGAGCTTGTTTCATGCCTTGAAAATAGCTTTGGTGTTTTTGGCTATGCCTGTCGTTGTCCGATCAAGTAATCATGCAGACTCCAGTAAAGTGCTTGGAAACAACCATTCTATTTGGGCATAATTAATATGCTTAAAAAGAAGTATGTCCGATCAAGTAACCTATACAGAGGGAAAATTTAGTACCTAAAATATTTAGGGGCATTGCTTGGTGTGATAATTTTGTTTATAATGGTTGGAATCAATTTTAAAAGAAGAAGCAGATCGTCTGAATATTCACAGTTGCCGGCTATGTACACATTTTATTGCACAGGGTTTTGCTTCCTAGCACTAATTTAGTTTTACCTCAAACATCATGTAGCAGTTCCCATTTGTCATGGTCTTTGGGTGGCACTAGTAGCAGTTTCTATGATTAGGATATAGAAATTGAATGTGTACTTGCAGCAATTTTGTTTTCAAGTGATGGCTAATGTTTCTTAGTTGAACTTCTGAAATGTGTCATCATGACTGTTATTAGTACTGTATGATCTCATGTAGTAATTGCATTAGAGAAGTTATATAGACTGACATATGACCTCCAACATTGCGTAAAAGTATTACAAGTTTTCTTTCACTATCAACCAACCTCATATATGCTGCAAAGTTTTCTTGGACAGAGGCTGCAAAGTTTTCTTTCACTCCCTTTTAAAACTGCAGCTTGTTGCATTGCTCCCAATATTGCTCTGATGTTTGTGACCTTATTCACAGTATGCATATCCTACCACTTTATTTGATAATGCCAGTTTCCAAATATTACTTGCTTTGAAGTGGACATATACCTAGATCTTTGATGGATGGCTGGCTGTTTTAAATTAGTTGCCTAGAAGTGGACAGATACCTTGGGCTTTGATGAATGGCTGCCTGTTTTAAATTACTTGCCTACAAGTGGACATACCTTGAACTTGATATGGCTGGCTGGCTATTTAATTTCTGCCACTATTTGAATTGCTGATGCTTGGTTCAGTGATACTCATATACACTAAATTCGTTTATTTTATCAGATCTGAATTCAGGAACATATTTCACAAACCTACTAGGCGCTGATGTTGATGAGTCCCAGAATCTTTTGCCTAATACACAGACACCCATTGATCATGGTTCTGCTGCATCTAAAGGATCACAAGGAAGATCAAAAAATTTCAATGATGAGGAGGACAAACTTCTTGTGTCTGCTTGGCTAAATGTGGGCACGGATCCTATTCAAGGAGTTGATCAACCACAAACCACCTTTTGGGCAAGAATACATGATTATTTCCATAGTAACAAGTCATTCCGGTCAGAGCGTACACGAAGTTCTTTGATGAGCCGTTGTACATATGTGTATGAATTATACAGATTGCAGCCGCATGTGCACTGTTCAAGTCGGAAGACAAGAAGCACATGAACTTTGCCTTAATGCATTGTTGGAGAATTCTGAAGGACAAGCCCAAATGGATGGAAAGACGTACGCAAATTGGTGGAACAACAACCGCTAGTAATAAGAAACAGAAGACAAAGGCAAACTCATCCCCATCATCACTCATACCCATGGCCTCACCTGCTACCGGTGGTGTGGTTGCAGCAACAGCAGCACCAGCAGAAGATGCTTCAAGAAGACCGGACGGAAAGAAGACAGAGAAAAAGAAGTTACGCCAACGTTCGACCATCGAAGCATTGGACTATCTTGTGGCAAAGATGAAAGAAGCTGATGCTCAGAAAGATTTGAAGAAAGATGAGAGATGCAACAAGGCCTTTGCTCTACAGGAAGAAAAGATCAAGTTGGAGAGAGAGAAATTTGATTTTCAAAGGGAGCAAGAAGAGGAGAGGATTCTTACACTGGATTTGAGCAATATGACCTACAGACTGCAGCAGTACTATGAAAAGCGCCAAGATGAGATTTTTACAAGACGTTGTGGTTGCTAGACTACAATTATGCTATTGATGTTAGACTCTTTTGGTAGGGAAGTTGTTTTGGCCAAATTTAATTTTCTAACAAAATGGGCATTCCATAGCACACTGATAATCAGTTTTTTTTCCATTGATTTTCTTGTTATACACGACAGTCAGTCCTACATTTCTGATTCATGTCTATTTTGTCCTTGATCAGGTATGGTGCCGTTATCTACATCACTTGGGTTTAGCTGTTGAATTCTTCGGCATCCCAAAAGGGCCACATACATCAGATAGTTGATAGTTCGATTCCTAGAACTTTGCTTCATATGCTTTGCTACATTTCTTGTGCATCCTGTAAGAGGCTATTCTGCAGTGTAGCTTCTAGTATTTGAACCTTGAAGGGTTGAACATATTTTATCATACAGTAGCTGTCATTTGAAGAATGTGATGTGAACGAATCACCGCTCTCAGTTGGGACAGGAGTATCTTCTGTTAAGATGTTTGGGCTCCTATTGTTTATCTGTTAGGTGCTCCTACAATGTGACAAACTTTGTGATTCGACGATGGAGTTGAAGTTAAATTACAGTACAGTTTGCTCACAAATGTATATATTTGGAAAAATATAACTAGGAATGATTCAATATATAAATGGTGAAAGTATAATACAAATAATGGCTTCCAAACATAATTATTATCCCTGTCCTAAAAAAAATTATTATTATCCTCACTAACAAAAATAAATATTAATCAAGAGAGTATAAATCTGGGTGGTTATTCCACAGGTGCTCGATCAAATCTGCCTGAAGCCGAGTGTGGGTTTGCTTATCCTTGATGTTCTTGTAATTCTGAATGAAAGCTGCAAGTTCTGGTGCTTCGGTATGGGATACTGTCACCTTTTCTCCCATGTCGTCATAGTCGCAATCATAGTCATCGGTGTACTCATCTCTCTCGTCTTCAACAATCATGTTATGCATTATGATGCAAGCCCTCATGATATATCCTATCGATTCTTCATCCCACAAGCGAGCCGGCCCATGAACAATAGCAAAACGTGATTGTAGGACCCCAAATGCCCGTTCAACATCCTTTCTACAAGCTTCTTGTGCCTTTGCAAAATATTTCTTTTTATTACCTTGAGGCTCTGGAATAGTCTTCACAAAAGTAGCCCACGACGGATATATGCCATCTGCTAGATAATAACCCATAGAATAATCATTTCCATTGATGTTGAAATTAACCTGTGGACCTTGTCCCTCAGCAAGCCTTGCAAATATAGGAGATCTTTGAAGCACATTGATATCATTGTGTGAGCCAGGCATACCAAAAAATGAATGCCATATCTAGAGATCTTTAGATGCAACCGTTTCAAGTACAATTGTTGGCTCCTTTTTATGTCCACGGTACATGCCATGCCATGCAGTAGGACAATTTTTCCAGTTCCAATGCATACAATCTATGGACCCAAGCATTCCAGGGAAACCTCTGTTGGCTCCAATTGCCAGTAATCTGGCGGTATCCTCTTCGTTAGGCAATCTCATGTACTCCTCCTCAAAAACTTCAACAACAGCTACGGTAAACTTTCTCAAAACTTCTAAACGGTACTATCACCAATACGAATATACTCATCCAAAGCATAGGCCGCGACGCCATAAGCTAGCAGCCGAAATGCTGCCACAACCTTCTGGTGACAAGATAGTCCTAGGGTACCTGCCGCATTCCTCTTCTGCACAAAATATTCATCATGCTCATCAACAGCTTTCATTATGCGCATGAATACATGTCGTTTCATCCGAAACCTATGTCATGAAACAATTAAAAAATTAGCTACATTTATAAAGCAAATCAGTAAAAATAAGGATATCATTGTAGGCACAAATACGAACCTCCGTCTAAAAATCTTTGGTCCGAAAGTAGGTTTATCCGAGAAATAGTCTTTGTAAAGAAGGCCATGGTGTAATAGTCTTTCACGATCCACTGTATCATGTCCCTCGACGGAACCGATTCGACCTGGATTATTAAGCGTGTCCTCAACTATTATGTGTGCAGCACCAGAGAAAACATCTTTCCTCTCATCATCCGAAGAGGAGGAACCAATCACTTCATCCATTACAAACTTGTTGAAGTCATCATCTGAATCCATAGTGTACAGCGTTCTTGTCCAATACTCGATCAACCACTCAAGATATGTATCTACCGTATCAAAACAAGGATGATCAAAAATAGTATTTGCATGCTGAACCGATACAAAATACAGCCTAGCCCTACACGTACCTCAAATTCCAGTTCAGCCGGAGGATCGCTGTCCAGCGGCGTCCAGGCAGAGATCGAGTATTTGGAGTCTGAGGAAAAAAAGAGGGCGGCGTCGATGCAGAGGAAAAACGATGGCGGCGTCGATGCAGGGGATTCAAGCGTACGGGTTCAGGGAAAAATAGATGACGTGGACCCAAGTTTGAATATAGCCCACGTTTTAGCCCATCTCTTGGAGTACCTCATTAATTTAGGGGTTTTTCTATTTTTACAAAGGGGCACTACCACCATATTTAGCGAACTAAATAGCCCATCTCTTGGAGATGCTATTAGAGAGAGAGGGGAAAAAAGTCCAATCCATTAGCATTATTTGAGAAAAAAAGGAAATGCTAGACGCATATAACGTTAATTAATTAGTTAGCAAATAAAAAGGAAAAACAAAGAAACTAATATATAGAATCCCAGCTCCAAAAATTGTCGATTAATAAGAGAAGAAAAGTTGATGTAGGATGTGCATATGCATATATCATCTTAGATGAGCGCTATTAGTTAGGTATGATTTTGCACTTTTTTTAGTGACGACTAATTCTCTTTCCTCCACGTCGAAAGGAATTTGACTGGGCTGGCGACTTCGCCAGATCGATGGAGATGCCCGCCCTTAAAGGCACATGGGTCTGCCTCTGCTGCTCCTCCTTTCCCATTCCACCAGAGGATTAATGCTTTCTTTCAACCTGCTGCCTGCCTCCGCATATACTATAAGGTTTTATGACACTAGACACATCGATCTTATCATAACTGCTAGCTGCTACCACATACATTACGAAGTACTAGTAGAATTATTGCTAGTACGTAATATTGTTGTCGCTTCCATGTAGAGTTCAGGTGGCTGCCAAAACTAGTACGTATATGTTATCTTTTCAAAAAACAAAACAAAAAAACATGCACTGGCACATCGTTGCCATGATAATTACAATAAAAATTATTTCACATACTAAGGCATTTCATTCATATTGAACTTCTAATTGCACTGGCACATCGTTACCATGAGTCGTGTTTCGGTGTGTGTGCTTGTTAGATTTTGTTGCGTTATGATATTGAGATGTACAAATTATTTGGTCCATGCAAGTCTTAGCATATTGTAGATGCCTAATAATGCAATGCATGTTTTGTAATTTTTCTTGCTTTATTTTAGATATAGCTATTCAACATAATATAATAGGTTTACAAAAGTTGAAGAAGTGATTCTGAGGTGAAAAGGGAACAATAATGTTTAAATCACAACGGTGATTGTTTCCTATAGCCTAATGTAGTGCTTGTTTTGTAATTTTTCTTTCTATTGTAGGTATAGCTATTCGAAATGATGCAATAGGGTTTACTAAAGCTAAAGATTGTGATTTTAGTGTGATGTGATAACTGAACAAATCTCACCATTTTTGGTTCCTCGTCTCTTTTTATATTGTCGATGCTCTGCTGTGGGCAGGCTTGGAATTTTGGAATAATAATTAGAAGGTATGATTTTTGCCAAATCTTGTGAGGAAAAAATATCTCTTTGCTTACTAATTTGTCCGTGTGAACAGTTCAATATCTGTTTGCCTAATCTTGAGGTTGTAGAAATTCCTGGTTCGCAAGGAGAAGATGATGAAGTTGATTTCGTAAACCTTATACTTTGATCTGCGGCAGTGCTTAGGAGATTGACTATGAGAATTTCCTTTGATGTGTCACCAAATGACAATGGACATAAGGATTTGTGCGGGATTACGAAGGAATACCCTGACGTGGAATATCATGTTAGTCGTGAGAGGATTCATTATTTGTGATTAGAACGTTCATAAAGATAACAACTAGTGACATTTAATAACAAATCATGTAACGGTTAGTAACCGTGGGTTGTAGACAAAGCCTAGCGAACAAAAAGGAAAACCAAAAATACAAAGAAACTAATATATAGAGTCTCAGCTCCAAAAATCGTCGATTAAGAAGAGAAAAGTTGTTGTAGTACGTAATATTGTTGTCGCTTCCATGTAGAGTTTAGGCGGCTGCCAAAACTAGTACGTATATGTTATCTTGCCAAAACTAGTACGTATATGTTATCTTTTCAAAAAACAAAACAAAAAAACATGTACTGGCACATCGTTGCCATGATAATTACAATAAAAATTATTTCACATACTAAGGCATTTCATTCATATTGAACTTCTAATTGCACTGGCACATCGTTACCATGAGTCGTGTTTCGGTGTGTGTGCTTGTTAGATTTTGTTGCGTTATGATATTGAGATGTACAAATTATTTGGTCCATGCAAGTCTTAGCATATTGTAGATGCCTAATAATGCAATGCATGTTTTGTAATTTTTCTTGCTTTATTTTAGATATAGCTATTCAACATAATATAATAGGTTTACTAAAGTTGAAGAAGTGATTCTGAGGTGAAAAGGGAACAATAATGTTTAAATCACAACGGTGATTGTTTCCTATAGCCTAATGTAGTGCTTGTTTTGTAATTTTTCTTTCTATTGTAGGTATAGCTATTCGAAATGATGCAATAGGGTTTACTAAAGCTAAAGATTGTGATTTTAGTGTGATGTGATAGCTCTGAACAAGTCTCACCATTTTTGGTTCCTCGTCTCTTTTTATATTGTTGATGCTCTGCTGTGGGCAGGCTTGGAATTTTGGAATAATAATTAGAAGGTATGATTTTGGCCAAATCTTGTGAGGAAAAAATATCTCTTTGCTTACTAATTTGTCCGTGCGAACAGTTCAATATCTGTTTGCCTAATCTTGAGGTTGTAGAAATTCCTGGTTCGCAAGGAGAAGATGATGAAGTTGATTTCGTAAACCTTATACTTTGATCTGCGGCAGTGCTTAGGAGATTGACTATGAGAATTTCCTTTGATGTGTCACCAAATGACAATGGACATAAGGAGTTGTGCGGGATTACGAAGGAATACCCTGACGTGGAATATCATGTTAGTCGTGAGAGGATTCATTATTTGTGATTAGAACGTTCATAAAGATAACAACTAGTGACATTTAATAACAAATCATGTAACGGTTAGTAACCGTGGGTTGTAGACAAAGCCTAGCAAACAAAAAGGAAAAGCAAAAGTACAAAGAAACTACAGCTCCAAAAATTGTCGATTAAGAAGAGAAAAGTTGTTGTAGGACATGCATATATCATCTTGGATGTTAGGTATGATGTTCGGTGGTGGGCGTTGCCTTTGCCCCGATGTTGAAGAACTCGATGATGACCTCGAGCGGGAACCCCTTGGTCTCGGGCACCTTGACGTAGACGAAGACGAGGGCGAGGCAGCAGACGACGGCGTAGAATCCGAAGACACCGGCGAGGCCGACGGAGCTGAGCATGACGGGCAGCGAGTAGGTGACTGCGATGTCGCCGAGCCAGAAGGTGAGGGAGCAGATGGCGATGCAGAGGCCGCGCACGCGGGTGGGGAAGATCTCTGCGCAGAGGATGTTTGGGATGGGGCCGAATCCCATGACGAAGCAGCAGAAGTAGACGATGACGCTGCCTGTGGAGAGCGCGGCATGGAGGGTGGTGGGCATGGAGACGACGTTGGCGACGATGAGCACGAGGAGGGCGGCGATGAGGACGGGGATGGTCCATAGCAGGAGGCTGCGTCGGCCGGAGACGTCCATGAGGCGCATGGCGAGGCCGATGCTGGGGAGCATGAGGAGCGTGGTGAGGCCGCTGATGAGGATGGAGGTGGAGTCGGCGCTGAGGCCGAGGCTGGAGAGGAGGACGCTGACGCCGGCCTGGTCGAGGATCTGGGGGGTGTAGTAGAGGACGCCGTTGATGCCGGAGAACTGGAAACATATATATCAAATTGATGATGATTAGTTAGGTAGTTTATGAATGATGATGATGATTTGTGAATTATTAACGTGCCTGCTGCAGGATCTGTATCATGACCCCGCACAAGAGCGCCCTCCGCACCCCTGGCTCCAGCAGCTCCCGCCAGCGCGCTTCCTGCTTGTTGGTCGTGGTGTCTGGCGGGTTCTCGAACGCCGGCGTGGGGCTCTGCCCGATCATCACGCCCTTGGTGTAGAGCATGGAGCGGCTGACGAGCGCGGCGGCGTGCACGTACTCGGGGCCCGCGCCGGAGGAAGAGGAGTCGTCCTCGTGCAGGTACATCCTCTTGACGGCGCCTCGCTTGACGCCGTCGGGCCCCACCTTCTCGGTCCACTTCCAGGCGAGCTGCCATCCGCCGCCGATGCCCATGGTGCTGGCCGTCTCGCCGGCGCCCGTCATGCTGCTGTAGCGCGGCATGCTGCTGTTGTGTGGCTTGTTCGTCTCGACGTCGGTGCTCTGCCGCGACAGCAGCGGCGCGTGCAGAGGGTCGTCGGAGAGGTACTCCTCCTCCTCTTCGTCTTCTTCGTCCTCGTCAGGAGGCAGCGCGCTCTCCTCGTCCCAGTCTCCGGGGCGCTCGGCGACGCTTAGCATGCTGCCGAGGTTGGGGAAGAGCGTGCTGCTGCCGGCCGCCGCCGCCGCCGCGTCCCCGGGCATCTTGTCGTGGACGCTGCCGAGCAGGGTGACGACGGGGTCCTTGAGCTGCTCGTACATGCTGCCCTGGCGCGAGGCGGAGGTGGCGAGCTCGAGCGCGCTGCCGAGGACGCTGCCCTGCTGCACCTGCTGCGCCACCCACGAGAGGCCCTGCTCCGGGCCGTAGAGAGTCAGCAGGTGGTGGTGCTGCTGGTCCTGCTGCTGGTCCTGCTGCTGCTGCTGCTCCTGGTCCTCGGCTGGCCCCAGCACGTACTCCTCGATGACCGTGTCGCCGCCGCTGCCCAGGCCCTCGACGAGCAGCGCCATCTCGCCGGCCACGTCGTCGCGCCCGCGCAGCATCTGCAGCACGGCGCGGGCCTCCTTCATCCGGCCCTTGCTCACCAGCCACCGAGGCGACTCCGGGAGGTAGAGCACCGTCAGCGCGAGATAGGCTAGAGAAGGAACCGAGAGCACCCCGAGCATGAGGCGCCAGCTGGGCCCGCCGGCGGCGAGCGTCATGTAGAAGATCATGCAGTAGGAGAAGAACATGCCCAGGGAGCCCGTGAACTGGGGCAGCGTGTTGAGGAGCCCGCGGATCTCCGGCGGCGCCGTCTCCGAGATGTACACCGGCACCAGGGTCACCGCCAGGCCCACGCCGAAGCCGTCCACCAGGCGGGCCAGCAGGAGCACCTCCACGGTGGGGGACCAGAGCATGACCAGGCCGCCGGCGAAGTAGAGCAGCGACGAGGCGATCAGCATGGGGCGCCTGCCGACGGAGTCAGACACGGGGCCGGAGAAGGTGGTGATGACGGTGGCCCCCATCAGGGAGGTGGCCACGACGAGGCCCTCCACGGCGGGCTGCGTCTCCAGGCGGAACTCGCGCTTGATGTAGAGCACCGCGCCGGCGATGGTGGCGTTGTCCCATCCCTGCAGCAGGTTCCCGATCGCCGCCGCGATCGCCACCAACACCGCGCCCTGCATCTGCGATCTGTTGTTGTTGTTAGGAGCGCGGAGGAGGAGGTGGTTACTTTACTTAGATTTAGATCTAGTTAGTCAGTTAGTTAGAGGAGGAGATGAGGCCTCCGCCTCCTGAGGCCGCGCGCGAACGCCGCCGTACTATTAGAGAGCATTGGCATTTACAGAGCATCCATTCCCCGCAAATCTGGGGATAACAAACAAAACCGTATACATGCTGCTTCACAGACATATTCATCGTGCTCGATCCTAAGAGGTAGAGGGATATACAGGCAAGAGGTAAATATACATCTAGGCTGTTGGTTGCAGTGCCCCCAACATTTCGTATCATACACCGTCTCAACAATAATGTTTCACCAATTGCTCTATTTTCTATCTACCCTAACCTCATCATCATCTTGTTTGCCTTGTTTCTTCTGCCTATTTCTCAGTGACCATGGCAGAAGTAGAGATTTCCCATATGCAACAGGCAGTGCTAGCAACTTCTTCCCTTTCCCTACGTAGGCCCTCTTTGTGAAGTTGTTGTAGTCGTTTGCTTCAATCTCGTCCAGGATTTGCCGGTACAACAGCAGGGAGGCCCATACCTGCAATGGTTGGTTTTACTACATTATTACATGCCAAGGAAGAAGAAGAACAACAACAAGGTGTTCTGCTGTTCAACGCCAAGCCGTTCAACTTACTGGCCATCTGCTAGCCTGTGAGAGCTCGGTCACCCCTCTCTCCGCCTCCTCGAAAAACATTCTGGCCCTCGTGATCTGCTGCTTCATGAATTTTCTCCATCGGTTTGTCACAACACCACTAAAGATGTCCTCATCAGAGAGCCCTGCCTGTGCCAGTTCATCTTGCGGTAAATATACCCTTCCTCTTCTAGCACTAAAAAACATGAAAAGCCACAGTGTAAATGCTATTTTCTTTACATGCATGTTCGTCAATCGACGTTCTAGGAAGAACAAGAACCTGTGTGAGGAAATCGTTACTTACTCCTCTCCTACATCCCGTAGTATATTTGTCAGTTGGTTCGCAATTCCGAGAGCCAAGGCAGCACTGTACACGCTTTCAGTTGTTGCCTTAGACTCAGGCGCGATGCCCATCACAGGTACGCTCATCAACCCTACAGTTCCAGCAACATAGTAGCAGTACATGTACAGCTCGTCGAAGTTCTTATACCTCGCCTTTTTAAGGTCACTCCGCATCCCTTCAATCATGTCCCTGAATGGCTGGCACACAATTGCATTGCATAAGAGTTAGTGATGTTAGAATATATACGCTGGTATGTACACACAGCATAATTTGCCAAACCACAGCACCAAGTGACACGGGTAATTTTTAGGTAACTTTTCAGGTTTTATTACCTCGACTTTTCTTCTGAACCCTTTTCTTCTAGATCATTATCCAGATTCTTATATTTCTATTTGTGTTGGTCATATAGTCACCCTTTTTTCCCTTAAAAGATGAGACCAAATAATTCACATTACCAAAGCCACATAATTAAATCCGAACGATTGCCTCTAACTCCAAGTTTTGCTGTGAAGTCTGGACTCTAGAAACAGCTCATTCTAAAATGTCCCTACAGTTCCACCCTTTAGTTAAAAGAGCTTTGATCCAACGACTCTCCCGTTCCTTTTATTTTACCTGGACAAGCTAAGCCACCACGCTACGACGTGCGCAATTAAGGTTCATTGAACTTAACAATAGCATTGGAGGAAAATCATATGATCTTATTGTTCTTGTCAACTTATGAATGACAACGAATGTAGTCTAGCAGTGACACCAGCTACTACCTGAATGTCTATGGGGAACCTCGAGATGGTATCAGAAAGAGCAGCGTCAAGCATATCGTAAGGGCGCCCCGCGAATAGATCCTCAAGTCTCTTCTCCCACCGGTCCAACGCTGTCGGTGTGATGTAGTTGGCGTTTGGCCCATCTACGAGCTCATCTGTTCTCCTGCACCACACTGCAGAAACAACAACCCATCAGGTTTACACCAGTATAAGGTAGCATGGAGCACCGAAGAAAACCTCTTTTTTCAATAACAATTCCCACTGAGAAGCTACTTCACACTTGACACCGTTACTTTGAAAACAAGTGTGGCAATTCTCATCGAGATGATAGCAGTATTTAGAAATTAATTGAAAACAAGTGTTGCATATTGACAGTGCTGAAATTTAGTGATTGATACACACTACTCCTACTCCTAGGGGAAGCAATGGAACAGTTGATGGGGGAAGACATGATGGTGACTGTCGTTGAGATATAGCATACCGTATATGGCCCATATGGCGCGGCGCCGCTCCTCTGTCATCAGCAAAGTTCCTGCCGTGAACAACAGAGCAGATGGTTGATGTGGGGGGAGAAGAAGCGCGAGGAATCAACATCAAGTGAATTAAGCTGCTGGTACATATATATATACCGAGGTAAAACGTCTTGGCATACTCCTCGCAGATCTCGCCGCAGCGGTGGTAGGCCTCCTTGAGGCCGCTGCGCGGCATCTCCATGTCCTGCGGCCTGACGCCAATGACGGGCGTGCGCAGCTGGCGCTTGAGCAATGCCGCCTGCCTGAGCACGACGTCGTAGACCTTCTGCTCGGAGGAGACGACGGCGGAGGTCCTTGGCGGGTCGAGGCCGAGGCCGAGGCAGGCGTACCTGAGCGAGCAGAGCATCCTTGGCGGCGCCCTCCTCTTGAGCAGGGAGGGGGAGCACTGGAGGCTCCCATGGTGGATGTCCCGGACGGCGTCGGAGAGCCCCGGCGACGCAGCCCGCACAAGGATGATGGCCATATGTCTGTTATCTACAACAATATATCAGCAGAGCAGAGAGATAGCTCCTACTACTGCAACAATGCAAGACCAAGGCCTGGGTTGGGTGGTGGCCGCACTATCGCCTGAGTCGGGCCGGCCTGCATACGAGAGTCACACACGCACTATCGGGGGCAAAAGGTTCCATGGGAGGGATCGGAGCAGAAACAAAACGTACAGCTTTGGCCACTCACCTCTTATCTCCCTTGCTCCTCTCGGTCTCTCAGCTTATTGGCTGCTGCTACACTTGTAGCATGTGCAGTCAAATAGCCATCAAGCAAGAGGCTAGCTACACTTGTATGGCATCTTGACATGCTAGCTACTAGCTAGTACCTACTAGGGCTGCTTGCTTGGTCTGTGCCTGCGTAGTATGCTCTGGATGGGAGGCAGAGGGGAAGAAAAGAAGGAGAGAGACGTGGAGGGGACAAGGGCCAGCCAGCCGGCAAGGGATAGATAAGCTTATCACATGCCATGCCAGCGCTGGCCGTGCGTACCTCGGGGGCCGATGAGTGGTGACACCTGGAAAGCCCCCGGATTCACCCTGTCCGACGTGGCCGGGAGTGCTGGTGGGCCCCACACGCTGACATGGCATGCAATTCCTGGCTACCAGTACCCCTCACCTTTCAGGTAGTGGTCTGCTCCAGGAGTTTCCTCTCTTGATTGCTTAGCAAAAATCAGTTAGAGATTTCAGGTCATCAGTTGGAAATTCCACGGTCTTAGCTTGCCCTAATTTATTCCTGTCTGTTAAACTCTGCTTTTGGTCTTTAACTCTTTTATGGTGCTCTGTTTTTTTTTCTGAGTATACTGCAGCTCCATTTGGTAATTTTTCCTTTGCACGGCACCGGGATGTGTTTAGTTTTTCCCAAAACCGTTCAAGCTTAGGTAACCTATTACTACTACTACTAGATTATGCTCTTCTGAAATTAATACCACCGTATATTTACATGATGTGACCTCAACAGCAAGCATGTGCTGGTATGCATGTAAGCTCAGCAGGTTCAGCTGGAACAGCATATGAACATTTCTTTTTAACGGACTCATATGGACATTTCTTATTCATGCATGACATGTTTTGCCGCCTAATACATACTGTATCATGTGGATGGAAGTCTGGTCAGAGCACGTAGAGCACCAGAAAGTGCGTCTCCTCACTTGGTGGGTGTGTGCACAAGCATGCACTTGCATTTGTGTGGTGGACAAAGAAAGACAAAGAAACAAACAAATGGTTCGCACAGTAACAGAAAACGTGCATGATTTGGAATTTTGGTTTAGCTTTGACCCGGAGCTATCCAAGTACAATGCATGTGAGTGGGCGATGTACAAGTAGAAAACATAGTCCTGATCCTTAATTTTGCAGATTAGCTTTGCCACTGAATCGCTTGCTTAATTAAGAGGATTTGCTTACACCTTACTTTATCGTGTTGTTTGCTCTTACTCATATATTAACATCCATTGAACTATATATACATAATGGCTGATTTCTAGCAATTTGTATAATCTGTCCAATACAGGTAGTAGGGTGAAAAGAATCCCAATTTTGGATTTGATGAATCGAGCCAATTTCCTTGCATGGGCATCCATCGGCAGCCAATAAGGCAATAACAAGTCAAGTCATGTTTCAGTCAACTAAACACTAAACACATGGGCGGTTGAGAAAGATTGTCGATCAGTTCACGTAAGCTCTTTGCTCGACCCTCCCTGCGTTTTTTTTTTTTGAAAGATTGACCTTCCCTGCTCATCACACATTAGAGAGGAGAAGAGGGACATAAGCTAACTGCTCTAAACTGTAAAACTAAAAAGGCTACAGCTTCCCAGGATAAATGGTTTCGATTGGCTGCTATTGGGGCCACACATTAGTGCGCCCCAAGCAGGCCCATCGGATAGCCAGTGGCTTGGGCCTTCCCCAATCATGTTCCATATCAGTGTCACTTCTTTTCTACTTCCTTGTCATTGAACTATTGAAGGAATATTAACAAAGGTAATAGTAATTACAAGCTACACGAATAGCTTGTGCCAGCTCACTTAGCACTTTGGTCACTACCAAATTGATGGTGCTTTTTTTTCTTCCATACATCTTCTTGATCATATAAAATCATGATTTATGCTTGTTGATGGCTTTTAGATAGTGCATGAGCTACAAATGACGTTCCAGAAACATGAATATTGATTCATCAATTAAAATTCCACCTAGACCACGCTTGGCCGTATTCAGCCTGAGATCTTTAAAGTACCATTCAAATTAAATTCAGGAAGACAACGATATCAAGAACGAATCACTACAAGAGTTATTAAAACGAGAGCTGGCTGCTCCAACTAAAATGTTCAATCAAGTTTGATCAGTCTGTCTATCTGTGGCTGCAGATATGATGCATCGAAACTTTTGATCTCGTCATGATGATTTCCCCCTTCTATGTTATTGATCCTTATTGGGACAAGTTACTTCACCTGGTCTGGATGAATAATCTGATTGATTCTGGTATTTTTCTTCCTGATAAGATATCTGGTGAGGTAATGGGATATGCTTGCACATGTGGTCAATGAATTCATCTGCTATTGAGAGTTTGTGACTCACTCTAGTGGTCTGATTGGGACCTCATGGCTTACAGAAATTTGTTCAAAAGCTGCACAAAAGTCTGATCAGAGGAAAACTTTCTTTTTGCTACATAGGTATGGCTGTTTACTTTTAATCGAATAATGATTTTGACTGATATGCCTGCCATAGGAGATAACACAACAAAAAGTACCTAATAAGCAATCTTGTATAGGGATTGCGATGCTCCAGCACCTTTGTAGCGAAGATTACAAATATGACATAAGCTTGTGTTGAGTTGACTACATTTTGTGACTGAAAAAATTCTCACAATGAATGCTAAATTCCGAGTGATAGAAGAAGAAAGTGAGCACATCTTTGGAAGCTCATGCCTAGAGAATCACGACTTTGAATGCCAAAGACCCAAGCACAATGGTGGTCTGAAAACTGAAAAAAAATCATGTTACATTAACTGAAAAGCAGTGGAGCTTCTCTCTTTTAATTAATACAAGGTTGCCAATCTATTTTCTGCCACTTAACATCATCTCACCTCTTGCAGTTTTCTTGATGGTTTACTAAATGACATGATTTTGGTTGGTGAGATGGAATTCACAGAGCTGTGAGAATCGGTGCTGTTACAGCTCTGGTTCATGGTTAACTAACTGACAGGTAAAACACTTGTTGAATATATTTTAATTAGAGTATTTCCTTTTGTTTGTGCAGAGCTGTTGAGTCAGACGAGGCATGTCATGCAATCTGTTGTGATGCAATACAATCGGCTTGTTTGTCCTTTTGTCCATGCCATGCATACGATGCAATGCAAACGGATAGAAATTGGTGGAAGTACGGCATGAAATTGGTGCCAGTACTCAGTCTGTCACCGCCACATGGGCGAGGGCGAGGGCACTCGGCCACATGCCCACATACCCTGCCTGCTCCACTGGTGTACGTGTGGTAATGGTGGCTCTAATGGTGCTAGTTTTGGCCTTCGTTTAGTTCTCTCATTTTGCAAAATTTTTCTCTCTCGATTCCTGTGCCTCCTCTCACAATGTGCATCTTTCAATGCATAATTTTTCTCCATTCCAATGCTATGATCTCTCTCTACCAGCATTGCACACTTGCATTCATTCCAATTCCATCTTCAGGCCGGCTGCCACCGCGAGGAGGGAGGATCTCGCCACATTGACTGCTGCAGATCGCAGAGGAACTGTGAATTGAGGAGATTCTGCTGCATTTCCAGGGGCCTGTCGTGGATCTTGAAGAGCTTCCATGAATGTTATGAGAGGTCAGAAAGAAACATAGAATGTGGTTGCATGCTTGTTGTTAGAATGTTAGTCGTGGTTAAGCCTATAATTGATAGAGTCAACCTGCACTGCTGGGAGATGAGATGACATTGACAATTTGCATGTGTCTGTCTGTTTGGCACCTAGAACGTTGAACTAAGCATGGCAATGGCAATGCATGGCTAGAGCTAGTGCGTTCAGAGTCATCACACATGCATAGCATAGTGCAGCTGCCTGACAGATGACACAGCTGACTGGTGTAGTCCTGTAGTGGCCACCAGGCATGGCATGTCCTCTGTACTTGGAGGGGGCCACTGCCAGTAAGAACAGTACTGTTAAGCGGGCCCACTACTAGAGGACATGGATGAATGCGGAGCCGAGCCGGTCTAATAATTGAAGCCTGGTCTCCGGTTCTTGGTCATGAACCGGTCCAGTCCAGTCAGACCTGCCTTTTGGCGCTGACAGTGTCCATGAAGACTTGCTTTTGGCTGATAGAATTGCACCAACAAAAACTGGATGAGATGATGACAAGATATTTCTGTGGATGCTGGGAGTGATTTTTGCGTACATAAAACATCACACATTTGTGAACTGTTAATTGCCTTTTGTATAATAAATACCCTTCATATCGTATTCCAGCAACCAACATAATACTCCTCCAGCCATGAGCCAAGTAGCCAACCAACCAAGAAAGCAACACAAGACCAACAGAGAAGAGATTGCAATGCTTGCGAGGCCCACACAAGAAACTCACTCCCTGCTACTACTGCTTAAATAGCTCCCCTCGTCGTCTTCCCCTCATCTCTCTCTCCATATCAATCAGTCAATCGCACACACGACACTGCTCTGATCCGCTGAAAGAAAGAACAGGGTAGGAGGGAGGGGTCCTGCTAGTGCTCTACTACTTGCTCTTGCTGCAACCTTCTTCTCCATCAAGGGCAGGGTTCGTGCTCCAACTTCTTCCTCTCCGA
Organism: Urochloa ruziziensis; assembly: GCA_015476505.1. Classification (NCBI taxonomy): domain Eukaryota; kingdom Viridiplantae; phylum Streptophyta; class Magnoliopsida; order Poales; family Poaceae; genus Urochloa; species Urochloa ruziziensis. Next base: position 19,706,635 of record CM027126.1, read on the forward strand.
GATGCATCTGTTCCTTGCCCTTTTTCTTTCAGTTACTTTCCTCTCCACTGCTCTGCCAGTCCTTTTTCTCCCTGGAGAATCAATCGTGTGTTCTTGGGTTTTTAATCCGGATTCTGCATTCGTTTGTTCCCCATGTGTTTTGGTATCTGATACACAACAGCAGGCCTTACTACACCAATGCGCGTGCTTCTATTGTCCCCCTTTGTTTTCCCACTTCCCACCTTCTCTAGTTTTTCACTGTCTCTATTATTTTACTTCCATGGCTGCGTGTGTGAATTAGCTTTCTGAGTGTGTAATTTCGGTCTGTTAGTTTTCTTTTGGTGGCAAAAGCTGCTGCCTTTACCTTACGGCATTAATTTTTCTGGCATTTCTATGTTTTCCTGGTATATCAGTTGCTCTTGATTCCTTTCTCTCCTCCATACATTCTTTTGCATCAATTTGTGGAAATGCTCTGCATTTTTGTTCCTGCATGAAAGATATAATTATGATAGGGTTTGTAGGTTGTCAAGGTCCTATTTTGTCTGATTTTTTTTTCATTTGATTGATTTAGCATGCATTTTGGGCTGTTAAAACTCTTGTCTTTTTGGAGCCATTTCCAACTCCAAAAACAGAAGGGTGTTTCCATGTCTGCCCAGTGTTGCGTTCTTCCCTTCATGTCTTCTTATGCCTGAATTTGCTCTTATTTGCTCATACTGTAGTCATGTATTTGTTTCAGTTGTTCTAATAGATTTAGTATGCTCATAAAAGTCATTAAACCTAGCTTTCTTTTGTGACCCTCGGTTTATAATCCTCGCAAGACAAAACATTTCTTGTGTAGGTTCACTGAATTGTTCATGATGGCCTAGCCAATATATATTTTCTGATGCTATCTAAGCCAAAGCTAGATTCTTACAGGTACTGAACTACTGACGGTGTTAGCAAACTACTAAGTCAAATTTTGTATGTACCTTGCAAATATATCAAAGAAGTCTCAGCAAGGGCCTCCCTGCTGTTCTAGTAAAAAAAAAAGTTCTGTATGAACTTCCTTAGCTTGCTTTTGTTAATACATAATACCTAAACTAAATCTCTGCAGTTCATGCTAGATTGTCTGAAAGCTCTTTAACCTACATATGTTTGCGTGTGCATTTTTCACAGTTATGATCAAATTCTAATGACTGGACTTTGGTTTCCTGGCAGTTCATCAAGTTTGTCAGTCTCACTGTTTCACTGTCCCCGGCATGGGATCGTGGAGACCAAGACTGCCTGGGCTTGGAGAGGGATCACAGGCTGCAGAGCCTGGTGGTGGTGGGAGAGGTCCTGGAAGAGGTTTTCGTGGCCGTGGTGGCTCCTACCACCAACAATTTCCACAAGGTGGCCGTGGAGCTGGTTACTACCAGCATGGACAAGGTGCTGCGTCTCAACCTCGCGGAGCAATGATGCCACAGCAATGGCGGGCTGCTGGCCCTGCTGCAGGGCATTTGGGTCATGGTCACGCTTACAGAGAAGTGCAGCCACCACAAAACTATGGTGGTGGTAGAGGTGGACGCGGATCAGGCCCGTCTGCCATAGCTCCCGAGCTGCGCCAAGCAATGGAAACTTCACATGAACCAGATAATGTCTCCTCACCAGAGGCAGGCTCTCCAAATCTGTCACCACGCGTTTCTACTGTGGAATTGGCAGACCAGCTGAAAGATTTGTCTCTACAGGATGAATCAAGTACGGGCCAGGAGATTGTGCAAGCATTTCCAGTGTCGCACAATTCATATAAGTTTCCTCACCGCCCAGGAAATGGAAGTATTGGTACCAGGTGTTTGGTGAAGGCAAATCACTTCTTTGCTGAACTGCCTGACAAGGATCTTCATCAGTATGATGTGCGTTGGTCCTTCCCTTTTTGTCTCATCTTGAATCTTGATAACATAACATATATGTTCTTAATCCTGATTTTTTCCTAATCATGGTGGCATATCCTATCAGGTGTCAATCACACCAGATGTTACATCACGAATTCGGAGCCGTTCTGTGATGGAAGAGTTGGTAAAGCTGCATAAGATGTCATACTTGGGAGGGCGGCTTCCAGCCTATGATGGTAGAAAGAGCCTATACACGGCTGGCCCACTGCCATTCACTTCAAAAGAATTTCACATCACTATACTTGAGGAAGATGATGGTTCTGGTGCCGAGAGGTATCATTGAGCTATGCTTGTTGACATGTTTTCTTGTCCTAGGGAATATTTGTATGACATTTCTTATTGTCTTTCCTATGACTAGGCGTCAGAAAACTTACAAGGTAGTGATTAAATTTGCTGCAAGAGCTGATCTCCGCCGTCTTGAGCAATTTATTGCTGGAAGGCAGGCAGAGGCTCCTCAAGAAGCTTTGCAGGTTCTTGACATTGTCCTGAGGGAGCTGCCAACAGCAAGGTGATTAAATTAAACTCTGGGTTTCAGCTAATAGGATAAATCACTGAGAATCGTACAATGATGCCTTCCACTCCTTGTTTCACAGATATGCACCATTTGGTCGATCTTTCTTCTCTCCTGACCTGGGGAGGAGGCGATCCCTTGGTGAGGGAATAGAAAGCTGGCGTGGGTTTTACCAGAGCATTCGTCCTACTCAGATGGGCTTGTCATTGAACATTGGTAAGCCTCTCTCTCATAGTTGTATGTACAAGATACATGATCGAAGCCCACCCAATAGATATATAACTTGGTTGATGCTAAACAAATGTTCAATTCTATGAACAAGCTCGCTATTAGCATTACATCTACATTAAAACATTATGCTTATGATTAACTTATTCATGACATAATAAGTTAATCGTAAACCAATAAGCACATTCATTTTTCGTACTGATAAAAAGGCCATAACCAGTAGTTATATTTCCTCAAATAGATTGCAGATGATTTGAAAATGCATTTTAAACTAGCAGGCAGTATCAGTCATAACTTAAAGATCTTTGTTTGTGTAAAGTATAATCCAAGCCATGAACAGATGGTGCCATATCAAGTTTTAATGTTGATCTCTCTTTCAGATTCACAATACAGGGTGATGTTATGGTTAACTTTTTCGATTCAGTTCCATTTTTCATGTTGCTAAATTATCTGTTTCCTGAATGCTTCTCACTCCATTTACATTTTCTGCCTTTTCAGATATGTCGGCTACTGCTTTCTTTGAGCCATTACCTGTGTTAGATTTTGTTGCACAGCTTTTAAATACTGATGTCCACTCAAGGCCCCTCTCAGATGCTGAACGTGTCAAGGTATGCTTAGCTAACATTTGATGTTCACATTTTACCAGTTGACTAGGAAAAACTAGGAAAGAACTAGTCCTCCAATGGAATTTGGTACCTTTCTTTCTGTAATGCAGAAGACCTAGATTCGTGGAACAACAAATGCATAGTATATTGCTTATTGGAAACAGACAACTATTATTTGTTGCATATATTCCTGTTAACTAGTCCTCCAATGGAATTTGGTACCTTTCTTTCTGTAATGCAGAAGACCTAGATTCGTGGAACAACAAATGCATAGTATATTGCTTATTGGAAACAGACAACTATTATTTGTTGCATATATTCCTGTTATCCAGTTCTTAATATTTGCCTCTCTGGTTTTGTTTTGTCTTACTATATCTGAGTCTCTGAGCTGCCAACATTTGTTTTTATCTGTCACTTTATGTACGATTTTAACAATCAATTTTATTTGTTATTATTGTGCACAATTTTAGATCAAGAAGGCCTTAAGAGGAGTGAAGGTGGAAGTTACCCACCGTGGTAACATGCGGCGGAAGTATCGAATAGCTGGTTTAACATCTCAGGCAACTCGAGAGCTAACGTACTGTCATCCCTTGTTTCTTCATGCACTTCTGTTTTTACATATTCTTAGTTCTTAAAAATGACGTTGTTTGTTGCAGTTTCCCTGTAGATCAAGGGGGCACAGTGAAGTCTGTTGTACAATATTTTCAAGAGACATATGGCTTTGCCATCCAGCATACCTACCTGCCCTGCCTTCAGGTTGGCAATCAGCAGCGTCCAAATTACCTTCCAATGGAGGTAAGTTTAGTGGCTGAAGCTGCTCCTCTTACTCTTTAGTAGCAAAGCTCTACACTATTTTCTTTGATCCCCGTTTAACCTTTGATATCAAAGCCTGTTTGTCTAATGTGTGCTTAAAAATCTGACTTTCACTCAGGTCTGCAAAATAGTGGAGGGACAGAGGTACTCTAAGAGATTAAACCAGAATCAGATAAGAGCACTTTTAGAGGAGACATGTCAGCGCCCACATGATCGGGAGCGTGACATAATTCAGGTAGTGCCTTTTTCCCCTGTTTCAGTTATTTTTGGGTTCTCCTTCAATTTGCAATGTTACATGCTTATGCCAAATGCAACATATTTTTGTGTGCGCACAGATGGTGAATCATAACTCTTACCATGAGGATCCTTATGCTAAAGAGTTTGGCATTAAAATCAGTGAGCGTTTGGCTTCAGTTGAGGCACGGATTTTACCTGCTCCTCAGGTAGGTTGAAGCCCACTCATTGAGGAAATGTCTTTTGAAGTACCTTTTATTTTTTTCTCATTGCCCTTCTGTACTAGCAATTCCTATTTGTGGGTATCATAACAAAGTGGATGATTAACGCACATCATAATTTTTTGTAACATTTCCAACCTGATATGCTTTATTTCTATTGATGCAGCTCAAATATAACGAGACTGGCAGAGAGAAGGACTGCTTGCCAAGAATTGGGCAGTGGAATATGATGAATAAGGTACTAAACGTCTAAATTTCTGGATAATAGTTTCTAAATTATTTAGAACTATAAAGAGTTATATCGGTTATATTTTTGTGAGGAAACGATATGCATAAGCTCTTGTGTTCTGAGATCTGAGAAAAATTTAAGATGCTGTCCACCTGCCTCCCACATTGAGCTTCACAATGCAATAAACCATAAACACAGTTGTGTTGCATTCATGTTAAGATAATTGCATTTATTGAATAAAAAAAATGGAGGGTAGCTAATTTTCCAGCTACTAGTATTAATTTATCTCTTTCAGCTGTGTTAAAATATCGTTCAATCATTTATGCCACTACTGAGCATTTTCCTAATTATTAGCACTACTAGTTCTATACTTCGCTAATAAAAATATTTACTTTGCCTCAAGATTCTCTACTCATTTCTGTTTTCATTATCTAGAAAATGGTAAATGGTGGTAGAGTCAGGAGCTGGATCTGTGTCAATTTTGCTCGAAATGTGCAAGAGAGTGTTGCTAGCGGATTCTGTCGTGAGCTTGCTCGCATGTGCCAGGCCTCAGGAATGGCAAGTATCCTCAAACGCATGCTGAAATGGCTAGTATCCATTTCATCTACTGGTTTATGGAAGTAATAATATAAGGTGGCTGCAGGACTTTGCTTTGGAGCCTATTCTTCCACCTATGTATGCACATCCTCATCAAGTGGACCGAGCTCTGAAAGCCAGGTTCCATGATGCAATGAACATGCTCGGACCACAGCGCAAGGAACTTGATTTGCTTATAGGAATACTTCCTGACAACAATGGTTCTCTTTATGGTATATATAAACTTACAACTACATGTGTCACTTTTATATTTATTCCTGTTTTATTGTGCACATACGGTTGTCTTCAAATGCTCTCTGTTGATATCAGGTGATTTGAAGCGTGTCTGCGAAATAGACCTTGGGATAGTTTCACAGTGCTGCTGTGCGAAGCAAGTTTTTAAGATGAACAAACAGATACTGGCAAATCTTGCTCTGAAGATAAATGTCAAGGTTGGTTTTCAAATGGCTCTTTTTTTCTTTATTTCATTTTTCCAGTTGTTGAACCCAACACAATTTTGATTTCAAAGGTTGGAGGAAGGAACACTGTACTGGTTGATGCAGTATCAAGACGCATACCTTTGGTGACTGACAGGCCTACCATCATATTTGGTGCGGATGTAACCCATCCTCATCCTGGTGAAGATAGCAGCCCTTCCATTGCTGCTGTAAGTTGAGCTATCAAACACATGTTTTGTGACTGATTGTTTGAATATTAACCTGCAATTGTTTTTATAACCCGGCAGGTTGTGGCCTCCCAAGATTGGCCTGAGGTGACAAAGTATGCTGGCTTAGTTTCTGCTCAATCTCACAGGCAAGAGCTAATAGAGGATCTGTATAAGGTGACACATGATCCTCAGAGAGGAACCATCTGTGGTGGCATGATCAGGTATTCCACCAAAGCCCCCATCTCCTTCCTCTTGTCAGTCTTTGTTTACCTAGAGCTCAAGTAATACATGCTGAGGTCCACATTTGCAGGGAGCTTCTTATATCCTTCAAAAAATCAACTGGTCAAAAGCCTCAGCGGATACTATTCTACAGGTGTGAGCTCGTACAGAAACTTAGCACTCATACTTTGAGGCAAAAACCTGCTGTAAATGTCTACCTACTGGACTTCCTGGCAAACTAATCTGGTTACCTTTGGCAGGGATGGTGTGAGTGAAGGGCAGTTTTACCAAGTTCTGCTGCACGAGTTGGATGCAATCCGAAAGGTAGTTTTTTTTTTCAGTTTTCCTTCTTTTTTTGGGGGGTGGCACCGAGCTGGCTGTTGTGATTTACTAGTTGATGTTTGTATCTGCTGTAGGCATGTGCATCGCTGGAAGCAAATTACCAGCCACAGGTGACTTTTATTGTTGTCCAGAAACGGCACCATACAAGGTTGTTTGCACACAACCACAATGATCAGAATTCAGTTGACAGGAGTGGAAACATACTTCCTGGTTAGTGTTAATTAATTGAACAACTATTCGTTTTACGAGTGCTGTATGTATCGAAACATCCTGTGGGTAGCATGTTAGCATCCCTCGGCCACGATTTGCCTAATATAACTAAAGAGCAATTTGTGGCGCATTTGCAGGTACTGTTGTGGACTCGAAAATATGCCACCCTACGGAGTTTGACTTCTTCCTGTGCAGCCACGCTGGCATCAAAGGCACAAGCCGTCCTGCTCACTACCATGTCCTGTGGGATGAGAATAACTTCACGGCTGATGCATTGCAGACCCTTACCAACAACCTCTGCTACACGTAAGCTTGGTTACTCTCATTTGCATTCATCTATATCTCAACTCAATTGTATCCTAGATGCTTAAAGAGATACTGATTGTTGGAATTGCTTATGCAGTTATGCAAGGTGCACGCGTTCTGTATCTATTGGTAAGCTTTCTGAAAGAAGATAGTTGAATTGATCAATATGCTGAAACTATACGCATTGATTTATGAATGACTAATTAATCCGTGACCAACAAACCAAAAATGCAGTCCCACCAGCGTACTACGCTCATCTGGCCGCTTTCCGCGCCCGGTTCTACATGGAGCCTGACAGCTCAGACAGTGAGTCGCTGGCGAGTGGCGCCCGTGGAGGCGGAGCACCGTCCAGCTCGTCGACGTCCCGTAGCACCCGGGCGGCTACAGGCGGAGCCGTCAGGCCCCTCCCCGCGCTCAAGGACAGCGTCAAGAGCGTCATGTTCTACTGCTGATGGATCATGACGTGCTTGGGTTGCAGTAGCGTTGCTTTGATACTGCATGACGTGCGTACCCAAGAAGATATGCAGCCAGCAGCCTGCCTGAAATTTGAGTTACTTGGTATTGGGGTTGTTTCTTGGTCAGTAATAATCTGTTTGCTACTATTGCTAGCCGTGTCATCTTGTGGATGCTAGCTTAGCTATCGCAGACTTTGAGTACATTTCCCATGCACGGTGAACATTGCCATTGTCTGTTGATTAAGGCCCTAAGCCCTGCTTGTTGTACTGGATCATATCATGTTGTTGTGTTGTTCATTTTGGTCATATCTTGTTGTTGTCAGTTGCCATTCACATTTTTAGAATTTGCTCGGCTGCTATTTCAGAATTTGCTACCTGGGACATGTTGTGAACTGTGGCTTGCATTTGGATTTTCAAAGTTTTCTTTGTTATCTGGGGGTGCCAAACATGCATCAGCAGGTGGCCATTGCCTAGCATGACTGCTAGTTTTTTCACGACACCCATAAAATATGTGTTTTCTTTAGGGAACTGCCTGCCCATTCTTGGATTCAGCATCCTTCAATGTTTGTCGTATATTATCATGAATTATAACCATGTACACTTTCAATCGCTTTACATGTATCATCCATCTCTCCAATCAACACAATGAAAACCACACGTGAATACACACCAATCAACCCATCACTTTACAATACAGTCTGGTCTGGTATCAATGGAATATGTGCAGCCACGAGGACCTTGGCTTCAGGGTGGCACGGTACGTTCTAGTTAGAAGCTGAAGACTTCTGACCCATTAAGCTGGTCATGATCCTGAGAAAACAAGGGGCCGCCATCCAACAATTAGTATTAAGGGACACTCTTGGTTTGAAGTTAATTTCGTGCAAGCTGGGAAGAAGCCTCACCTCTGAATCCTAGTCTGTGGCTTTCTGCAGCATCCAAATTTGGATTTGTGAAACAATAAATGGGTCAGTCAGTTGCTTCCCCGGTCTCTCTTCAGTAAAGTTCTTAAGAGTGGGCACACTTGCCTTTCTTTCGGCCTTGCTACTGTCATTGTACTAGGCCCTGCGCCTGCTGGGGCTTGCGGAGGATGCTCGTATACTCTTGGCACGGTCTTTGCCTGCACGGATCATTCATCAGATATCTCCTATTACCTACAGTCACCACTGCATCAGATAGCCAAATTAATTCTCAACTCACCAGATTCCTGAACTGAAGATTGTAGAACATCTGCAGATAGCGCTGTTTGGCAACCCTCTCTTCCTTATTCAGAGTCTTCCAGAACCCATAAGTTGAACCCATATTCAGGACCTTAGTTGCATAAATCTTCCATGTGTAGCTGCCATCATGTAAAGCACATGTTTAATCTTTTTTTTCATCAGATACATCCAAGAGATATTAGGTCGGTCATGTTGTGGTACCATTCGTATATGCGCTGAAGCCCAGCAGTGGACACCTTGTTCCAATAGCTTGGGTCTTCCTTGCACTTTTGAAAGAAATCTGCAATCTTGTTGCTTGTCTCACTGCCGTTCATGGGGTTTATGTGGAAACCAGAGACACCATCCACAATGATCTCTGCAGGTCCTCCCTGATTTGTCGCAAAGGTTGTCAAGCCGCAGTTCATTGCCTCAATCACTGTCAGCCCAAATGCTTCATAAAGTGCAGGCTGAAACCACACAGTAGACATTAAAAGGTTAGAATTGAGTTTCATCCTCTGCGACTCAGAGGGAGGAAATGTATTGCTCATGAACCCCTAAACAGCATAGAAGCTATTGCATACCTGAACAAATGCACCCTTTGTATCAGCAATGCAACGGTACAGCTCACCGTTGCGGACACGGTCAGTCTGTGCCTTGATCCAGCGGATCTGCCCTTTCAGCTGGTACTTGTCGATCAGGTTGTGCATTTTGTTGATCTCTTCTATCTCTTCCCGGTCTTTGGACTGCGATGCGTCCAGCAAGCCAGCGACGACAACAAGGTTTACCAGGTCCCTCAGCTTCTTGTTCTGGCCATACCACTCCACTAGTCCAGTGATGTTCTTCACCTTGTCCAGCCTTGCCATTGAGAAGATGATTGGCTTGTTTCTGTCTGCCAGATACCCTCTGATTTTATGGCAGCACAGCAATTAGCAAATCGGTCCTAAGAAAGAGATTTTGTGTATTTTGGGAAAAGAACAAAAGAACTTACATGTGTTCACCGGTGTCCTGCTTGCTGTAGAGCAACTCCTCAATCTGTGGGTGTAAATCTGTCAGCCGCTTCTGCTTCTGAGTGAAGGGGAAGTAGATGGACTGGTCTGCACCAGGTGCAGCAATGTTGAACTTTGGATCAAAGACGTTGATGCCTGTGGCGTAGCGGCAAAGCCCTGGCATTGTGAATGCGTAGTGGTGCTCATATTGGCCAGGCTTCTCCTTGCTGCACCATATGTTCATGTTTCAGGCTTCTAGGATTAAGTAGTTACCAGTGTTGTGAAGATACAGAGAGATACATTATACTGACCTTCCAGCGATTTCTTGGTACGTGCTGGTGATGATGAAGTCACTGGTGTTCATGGCAATCATATCAGCAGTGAATTGGCAGGAGAAGTGGTACTTCTGGTCCAGATCTCTCCACTTGACATCTGAATCTTCATACTTGGTCTTCTCCAGGGCGTGTGCGATTGTCCCCTGTCAGGAAAATCATTTTTTGTGTCATACCAAATTTTTGTTGGTAGCAGAAGTAATCTTGCAGCACTTTAATTGATGACCCGTTTTCTCACCTGAGTGACCCCAAGCTTGCTTGACATGAGGGACGCCACTAAGTTGCCATCGGTGTAGTTGCCGATGATCAAGTCTGGCTTGCCCTCCAAAATGTCAAGAATTTTGGCACAAGAATCCTGAAATTATTATGGATGGTGAGCAAAACACTTATTGAATATTACACCCCACATAGGCGTAATAACTGATAGCTGGCAAACCTGGGCATATCTCTCTAGGTAAGGGTAGATGTCAAACCGGGACACCCATTGGCGCAAATCCTTGCCGTCTTCAGTCTTGAATGGCACGCGAAGTATGTTGGAATGTTTTGTGTTTTCAACTGGCTCGAGCTCCACGTTGCATTTTGTGCCCTTTGCATCTGGTATCAGTCTTGTTAGCTGCAGGGAACATTGTCAACCTTTTAGGACATTTTGATATAAATAAACATATTTAAAATGAGCAGGTATGGACCTTGACGTTATGAACTTTACCACAAGAATCTTTGGTGTTACATTCAAACCCTGCTGCTTGATTCTTTGCAGCAACTCCTCTTCAAGGGCCCTAACTTGGTCCAGAATGTAGACCACCTGACCGCCGGTATCTGGCAAACCAAGAACCTTCTCTTGGCCAAAGTAACCGTGAATGGAGAAGACGACGATGTTGAATATGGATGGAACTCTGCTGAAGAACTTCTCCATGTTGATAGGGTCTGGCGCTTGTAGCACTTCGGAGAGGCAATTCAGTGTATCTTTGCACCTTTCAGCAGTGTCACCCCACCCTTTCTCCAATCCCCACTCTTGAAACCTGAAGACACACCATTGTTGTGTTCAGAAACCTTAGGAACAATCCATATCCAGTATTTGGACTAAGAATTTTTATCTTCTTGAGACAGCAATCTATCACCTTTGTTCAAACTTGGGGAATGGCGTGTATCTTGGCAGCCCGCTGACGAATACCTCAGCAAGTAGCAGAGCTGTCTGAAGCTTGTTCACCGTGTCAATGGTATCGTTAACCATCAGCTTCTGCATTTTTCATCAGGTGATCAGGATACGATTAAGTTCATCTGGTTGCTCATTTTTTACAGTATATGAACCATGAAGAGGTGATCAGATCTCCGTACCTCACCACGGTAGTTCAGTGAAAGCAAATAGTCCAGCAACGGTTTCATGCTAGTTTCAGGCTTGTCGCCTAGCTTTGAAGACATAAATTTGGAGACAAACTGGAGCCCGTTTCCTATGGATGATGGCAGTGTCAGATGCGGCGTTGAGAGGTCAAGAGCACCGAAATCGATTTCCAGTGAGTTGTCATCCTTGGCCCTGAAAATTCAGATAAGAAGACATGCAGTTTGCAGTTGGCATCAATGCATTTGTGATCAATGTAAAGGCTCCTAGCATTAGATTGGTGAAGAATGCATACCAGTTCTCGTCATATAATGTCTCCTTGAACTTGAGGTACTCGGAAGGTGTGATTCCTTCGACCGATAGATCGTCGGAATGAACTTTGACGTACTCCCAGATACCAGGGTTCATCCTGACAGCAAATGCAACATAGGGTGGTAGCACCACTGCTTCCTGCAGAGATAGGAGTTATTTGAGTTAATACAAGACCATTCCATCAAACTTAATGTTGGCTGCACTGCAGAAGAGCGGTACACATTTTAAAGCGAGATAAGATCGAGTACCTGTGTCGAACAAATAATGTAACCGAGGAAGCCTTCAACGAGCTTTTCCTTCTCGACCTTGTCATCCAGTGATTTCTCCAGCTCCTCTATGAGCTGCTGGTTCTTTAAGAGCCTCTTTCCCTTGGACACATACCTGAAACATTGTCATACCAAAAACTTTAATTGCAAATGAAAATCCTCTGGATACATCGATGGCGACTTGTTCTAAATCGGGTTTACCTCTGGAAGCATCTCTTCATCTGGTATCGGCTTTGCCTTAGCGCATCGGGCATGCTTTCTGCGATGCTGTCTGTCCTCTTGAAACTGAGCTTGGACGCCATACTGGCTTGGAAACAAAGGAGGTGGAGAGAAGAATGCTACGGAGGAAGAAGAATGCTGAGAAGCTGTGACTGGCTGGGTGTTGATGGGCAACAATTTATAGAAGAGAAGCATAGAACATTAGTCTTTTGACAAGGTTTTCTTTTTGTGGACGCCAGCTGGAAATGGGAGATGGCGCGCAGGGGACAAAGCACATTGTTTTGCTTGGGAGAAGTTATGCTGAAGAAACATGCAAGGCAAGAAAGGCATGAACACCAACGCCGTACCATAGCAAGATTCCTTGGATTCATTTTATACCATGCATTCTCCCTTGCATATATTTATGGCACTATAAAGGGACCTCTTTAGTTATTCAAGGTTATAAGCAATTAGTACAAGCTTACCTCATTGGAAAGTCTAACCATCGACCTCCGGGGTTGGATTTGGATAACTTGCATATGACAACAATACTCATCCTGAGCACAAGCACACGCTCTCGTGGTTATGCTTTGCAGTTGATTCCAGATTTCCAACAACTGGCTGCTTGACAAGTGTTTGCTTGTAGACTTGGGCGGATTTCAATTGAACCTGACCTACACACTTTTATGCACATTTGGCATGTTTCCAGCTATTGATCGTAGAAGTTCCATGTGGCAGCAGCCATAGAGTAACTTTAGACATAAGCTACCGAGTAAGAGCACAATAATTTTGGTTCTGATTCGCTACACGTAGCATGCATGCATGCATACATACATACATACATACATACATACAGGTCTCAACATATATATATATATATATATATATATATATATATATATATATATATATATATATATATCTCTCTCTCTCTCTCTCTCTCTCTCTCTCTCTCTCTCTCTCTCTCTCTCTCTCTCTCTCTCAAGCGCATAAAGGTCTATGTATTTCGAGTGACGGGTTAACTGTAAAACAGAAGTCGTATTTTTTAGCCAGAAAAAGGGACCTCTATATTTACCGACCAATATTTTGCAGTCAAAGTCAAAATCCATCAAACCCAAAGCTTACAATTTACAGACCACAACATCCAGGACACAAAGAATTGCACATATTGAGTCCTGGTGAAGGATACCCATATTCAGAGGTAAAGAAAACGTGAACATCTGCAGATTGATTCACCAGAGAGAATCATGCTTGTCCTCAGGGCTCCCCAATTTCCAGTGCATATATCTTTTTTTTAGCGAAAGGTTTCTAGTGCATAGAGTGGTAAAAAGAAAAGGCCCACAAAAAAAATGAAAACTCCTGGATCAATCGTGAATACAAGCTCTCAATATAAATACAAACTCCCGGAACAATCCACAAGGGACAACTGAAACATGTAGCTGTACCAAAACAAACCAGTGTCTGCAAGAGAAAGGAACACAAAATACATGTGTGAGCTGATGCTATCACCATATATAACATATAAATAGATCAACTATACAGGATGAGCAAGATTCTGAAGGGTGCAAGGAACATACCGTGCAAAGATTTTCAGAATGGCTTCATTCTTCAGATTGGGCATTTGTTTCGTAGATGCGGCGGCTCTTGTTGTACCGGATGTACCTCTTGCCATCACAACTTACGATGCGCACCTCAGGGATCTGCTGAACGATATGCCAGTTCTTGCCACCATCCAGGCAGCTCCTGAGTAACGAAAGACTGCACTGCAACTCAAACCGTCGCAGGCCTTTGCACTTTTGAATCAGTAGTTCCAGCCACCGTGGGAAGGCAATGCTCCAGAAGATGATTAGCTCTTCGAAATAAAATGTCTCGGTGGACGGAGGAAATACAAGTCTGAGGTGCTGCAGCGTGTCAAGACCTGCCACATGCTTCAGCTTTGAGCAGTCGTCAATAACGAGGGAATGAAGCATGGGCAGGTTGGAGATCCTCTGAAGCGCTTTGTTATCTTTGAGATGGAGCTCATCAGACAGTTTTGGCAGGTCCTTGATTTCAGTTAGGCTATATGCACCCTCCACATGAAGTTCACACAGCGCCACATGTTTTAGGCCTTCTGGTAGAGCTTTCAATTTAGGACATGACTGTATGTGCAGTGACTTCAGACAAGGGAACAGTACCTGGCCATCTTCCACAGTTAGTGACCACTCTTTCAGTCTCTTCATGTTTCTGAGTTTTAAAACCTCAAGCTTGGGAAACGAAGTGGCTGGTGAAAGTACAGTGGTGCCCAGGAATTCCGAACCAATAGTGACAATTGAGTCCGCATTTGAGACTTGCAGGGACTTGAGCTGGTCCAGGAGGCCTAGTGAAGGCAGTTTACTGCATGACATGCAGTTTTCGAGATCCAAAAGCACAAGGCTGGGGAAGGAGGTTCCTAGCTTGGGACCTTTTATCCAACTTGGGAACCTTGCACCTTTGTAGTTCTTGATTACTAGCTTCTCAATGCTCTTGGGTGGGGTGAGCTCATTCCATATCTTTTCACTGGCTTTGGCCAATTCCTCTCCCCTGCATTGACCATTGCTTATTTCATGTTCTTCCTTCTCTCCTTTCGCTGTTTCATCTTTTTTCTCTTGGCTGTCCTGTTCTCCTTCCTGTTGTTGTTCTTCTATTACAGGTGCTTGGTCAGAGAGGTATAGATCCTTGAGGAATGGCTTGTTTGCAAGTGCAGTAGTACCTGAAGTAGCCCTATCCAAACTCTCTATGTGAAGGTGCCTTAATTCTGACAAAGCTTTAAGGTCATCTAAGTCACAACCCTCAGGTCCATTGTTGTCATGACCAATGATTAGACCAGACAGATAATTGAGACGCTTCAGTTCACCAACACCCTTTGGTACATAGCTTAGGGAGGTTCCCTCTAGCTGAAGGCATCTAAGCTCTAGCAATGCCCTGATGGACCAAGGAAGTCTCTGTAATCTTTGGCAACCTTGAAGGCTCAAGGTCTGCAAGTTTATGAGAAATCCGATGGAAGAAGGTACATCTCTGACTTGAGTTCCATCAAGATTGAGGTACCTCAAATGTACCAAGTTGCCAATGGATTTTGGGAGGGCCTCTACTGCTGTCTTGCTCAAATCTAATACGCGCAAGCATGGGGCTGACTCGATGAGAAGATCTATTGCTCTGACATTTGGGCTTTTGAAGAGCATCAGTGACCTTATGCTCATCTGCTGCTTCAGTGGAATTGGATCCTCCAAGCTGTTTTCCATGTTACAGAACGTGAGATGTCGGGGCTTTGACAGTGAGGTGCTCAACTTCTGCTGACCACAAATTAAGATGCTCTCGTCTGCTATCAAAAAGCGGGCTAGCGAGCGGAGAAGATCATGCGTTATCCAGCACCGCTCAACATTGTCAGCATCAGGTTGTAACAAGTTTCTGCTTATTAATTCTGCATAACACTCTTCAGCTGATTCTTCGAGCAACTTGTTGTCTCTAGCACTTACAATGCCTTCAGCAATCCAATGCCGAACAAGGTCAAAGCGCTGAATGGAGCATTCTTCTGGATACAGAGAGCAACGGAGGAAACACTCCTTCAGTTCGGAAGGCAGATCAGCGTAACTCACATACAGGGCTTGTGGTACTTCTGGAAGGATCGGGGGCATGGACCAAGAATCATTATTCAGGACCCTCTCCCACTCAGCCTTGCTGTTGCCTCTTGACCTCAGGACACCTGCAATGACCTTGACTGCTAGAGGATGGCCGTCACATATCTCTGCAATCTTAATCCCGACATCCTTCAATGCTGCAAGCTCCTCTGAATTGCGTTCCGGATCAACTTGTCTGCACAATAATGCCCAGGCATTCTCGGCGTCCATCTTGTCAACACGGTGGACAACAGCCTTCATGCTCGTCGCCACTTCCTCATTCCGAGTTGTTATCAGTATTCTTCCTCTCGCCACGCCATCTCCCAACGGATCTTTGAGCAGATTGTCCCATACGTCCGGGTTGTCCAAGTCATCCAGGACAATGAGAAATCTCTTGGAAAGTGCAGAACTGAGAAGGCCGAGGAGCTCCTCTACGTTCTCTGTGTCCACAACGTTAGCACCGGCACCGGTGAGGATCTTCTTCAAGAAAGCTACCTCCGATAAATCCTTAGACATCTTGACCCACACACGGATGGAGAAATTTTCGGTCGTCCTGTCATCATTGTAGATCTCCCTAGCAAGCGTCGTCTTACCGATCCCCACCGCACCGACAATGGCAAAGACATCCACCTTCTTCTTGCCCTCCCGAAGCATCCTGGGCACAAGGCCATCCACAGCCTTCTGGACCTGTGACCCTACTGCTTGCGGCTTAGCTGCGTGGTAGCAGTTGTTACAACAGACGCTGTCATGACTGAACCAATCCCTCTTTGCCTCGGATCCGGCAGGAAGCCTGGGCATTTCGTCCTCGGCTTCCCTGAGCCTGAGATCGATGTCCCTTATGGAGAAGCCGATTTCATGGCGGAACTTGCGGGGGCCAGAAGGCTTGAAGCAGGAGAAGCATCGGACCTTGGGCGTGGGCGGGCGGTCGTCGTCGAGGATCTTTCGGGCCTCGATGACGCAGACATCGAGGACGTCGTCAATGTCGTACATGGCATCCTTGACCTGCGCCACCCACGCGTCAAGCTTGGCGGTGAGGACGCGCCTGCGCTCCTCGTGGGAGACGATGGCTTTGATGCGCAAGAGCGTGGCCAGGAGGGCCCTGACGTCGTCCCCGACGCCGAGGGCGGCGCAGGCGTCCTGCCCGGCGAAGTCCTGCAGAGACGCCGTGCATCGCTTCACGAAGGACTCGAGCACCATCGCCGCCCCCTGCTTGATGACAAAGGAAAGGCTGCAAATTTAGCACGCAAAGAGGGAAAGTATCCATGGAATTTCTTAATTATTGACTGATTGAATTTTTTTGGGGATGTTGATTTTGCACAAGAAATTCTTTCATCTTTGGAAGATGACGCCGACAGTTTCAGGAAATGTACACTGGATGGAAAGAAATCCTAGAAATCTATCCAAACATGGAAGCATAGCGAAATTATTGATCAAGATCGTGAGACCAAAGAGGCAAGGAAAAAATTTGACTAATAAACCATCTAATAATCACAATAAACAGTAAGAGATCGATCAATCAGCAACAATTGGGAAAGGGATATCGATTGGCGTGGTACCTTTGCTGGAGAAAGAAGAAAGCAGGAGGGAGAGGAAGAGGAAGGCGATAGGGCCTAAAGGTGGCGACACCACCTTGACGGCCACCACACCTTCCTCCTCTCTCTCCCCTCTCTTCCCAAATGAAATGAAACGAGCAAGAGCAAGCAAGGGAGGAAGCGGCAAAAAAGGCTTTTTGTGGATCTGTCGCTGTCAGGGACGGCTCGGATTAGATCAAATCGAGCAGCTAGCTAGCTAGCTGTTGGATGATACTCCGATCCTCCGACCCGGTAGCAGGTCAGCAGCAGGTGGAAAGAAATTGGAATGGCTGTTCTTGGGGGTGAGGAATGGAGGAGGAGACAGACGGCAGCTCATCTCGCCTGTACCAACCAACCGCAACGAGAGACATTTGCAAGGATGGACAGTCCCCATTTAGTCACACCACCTAGGCTAGGCTAGGCCCTGATCAAATGGGTTTCCTGCTATTAATTCAGACATACAATATTCTTGAAGAACCCATACATACAGACAGTATATCAAGGAAAGGAGAAACTTTACATAAACAAAAGTGGTAGGCCTCACCTCATTCAGAAGAGAATACTAGTAGTACAAATTGACGAATTAATTACTTTCAAAAAATTGACTAATTAGGCCAACTACCATCGCAATCTTTATCTCCTCTTGCATCTGGGAGGGTATTATAGTCAATAAACTAACATTCAGCTAGGGGATCCAAACATCCCAACTAAAGTTTAGCTGGCTAAAGTTTAGCTAGCTAAAAAAGTTATTGCATTTTAGCTAGCTAAATTTTAGTTAGGGTGGATCCAAACAGAGCCTTAATACGTAAACTCGATTATATTTAAGCATTTATTATTATGCCATAGGGTCCGTACCCAAAAGAACATGTACTTCCTCCGTTCTAAATTATAGAGCGTTTTGGTTTTTTAGGTTTATAGATTTTGTTATAAATCTAAACATAACATTTATCTAGATACGTAACAAAAAATTATAAACTAAAAAAGTCAAAACGATTTATAATTTGGAACGGAGGTGTACAAACCAGCCCTTTGATCAAGACTTGATGCAACAACACATGTATGCGGAGAATTCATTCGTCGTTAGTAACCAATGAATTAAGAAATGGAATTATACGTAGTGGCAAGCCGACCTGTGTTCGTCGGTGTGCACTAGTTTATTTTCCTCTTGTTATTGCACAGCACGATCCATTGTATTATATAATTTAAAAAAATATATAAGCTGCCCCGCCCAGCCCAGGTCGACAACATCGCCTTCAACATTCCCCAGTCAGCTGAGTTTGCACACGACACGACTCTCCCAAAGTCTCCAACAAGACCGCTGCTGGTTTGCCGTGTCATCAACATCTAACACACACCTACTTCACCACAACTCACTCTACACAGTGAAGGTTAAAAGGTGGCAAATTTAAGTTGTTCTGCCAAAAAAAAAAACAGTGAATCGTTCCGATTTCAGTTCACAGGAAAGGAACCTGGGAGTTTTTCAAAGAAGAAAAGAAAAGAAAAGGAACCTTAGTTTCTACAAGAACAAGAAAAATGACTAGTTTTGTTGCAGTGGTCTGATAGAGATGGGAAATGACGCCCATTCACCCCCCCCCCCCCCCCCCCCCCCCCCTCCCCCCCCCCCTCTCTCTCTCTCTCAGCATAGAGGCCGGCCGGCCCGCCTGATGATGACATTGACACCCAACTGGAAAACGCAAAGTTCAGGAGGATGCAAAATCGATGGAGCATCTTCAAAAGGAAACCAAGGAACTACAAGATGCCAAATAAAAACGTAGAAGTACTAAAGCTCTTCAGAAGAAATCATGGCCTTGGAGCTCAAATAAAGATAAAAACTACAGATCCTATAGCAATAAAATGATTAGCGATGCTTAGTGTCTCTTGAGTCATCTCAAAGATAGGCTTTCTACAGATCCTCAAAGATGCACTAACTTCGTCAAACATAGAGTACAACAACAGATAGGCTTTCTACAGATCTTCAACGAGGCACTAACTTCGTCAAACATAGAGTACAACAGCAGATCTATATACACATCGATCAAAGCCGTCACATCCCCAGCCTCTTGGTGCCACACTCTGAGCAGAATTTCGATGTTGCCCTTAAATATGGACAACCACACTCATCACAGAACTTCGCAGGGCTGGTTGGCTGAAATCAGAATAGACACCATCATGGCAACGGAGAAAATAGCGTAGCATTAGATGGAATGGCAATACAACTACAAATCCAATGTAATTCCTACAACAACAACTGGATGCAGCAAAACGAAGATTCCAGACAGTTGAACATAGCACTTCAGCCACAACAGGTCCATACAGGACTGATTTCCAAGCCCTTCTTCGTGAGCAAAATTAAACTTCAAGTGCCAATCATGATTAAAAAACAAAGAAATTGATAAGTTGTGCACCATGCAACTGCTGGCAATGCTAAGTGGAGAAGATTACTCACAATAATATGCATGCGTCCTCCAAGATGACCTTGTCCGACTTGCAAGCAAGATATATGCTGAGATAAATAAGCCTGCTGCTGGTGTTGGGGGTTATCTGATAGATGCGGAGCAGTCGTACATTGATGAATGGGAGGGAACTGGGTACAATGTTGAACTTGCTGGATGGTATCATCCTCTGCTTGATGGAAAAGGTGTAAATAAGGCTGATTTTCTAGTTGTTCAATATGTCTCTTTGGTGTTGACTGATGATGATTTTGTATCTGGGTCACAGTAAACTATGTATTAGCCAGTGAGTTGAGTTGGATTGGTAGATAAACAAGAACAGGATGCCAACTAGTGGCACTTATACAAGAATTCACTTGATGATGCCGCAACAAAAACAGGATAATAAGAACTGACGAGGCAGGAAAGCAGCAGGCAAAATAATTTGCAAATGCATGTTGCTACTTGATATTACCATGAATGAAGTAAAAACATAAAGTTACCTCATTTGGTGGGCGAAATCCTGATGAACAAACCAATGGAGAGTTCTCACCCTCTGCCAAAGCCTAAATAAATTACAATGTATTAATAACAATAAAAAAAGTAAGTTACCCATTTTAGTTGCAATTTTGCATTCTATGAAACCCAGTATTCAACTTACACTTGTCTCAGGGATGTCAAATGCTGCCTGTGGAGAGCGCCTGAATTTATGCCGGGGTGAATAGAATTTATAATCTCTCGAGCAAATAGCAACTTCACTTCGACCAGTCAATCTTTTGAACCTTCACATTGCGGGATAAGATAAAAAGGAGAACAAAGTCATAACAGGGTATTAGACGATATTGTGCAACCAAAAGAACAAGCGATGGTACAATAAAATAAACAGAGGCTTTCCTAAGAAATTGTTATTGAATTCAATGAACCTAGGGTTCCGTTTTATTGGCAAAGTGCTCACTGTGAGTGCAGATGCCGTGCCAATCTAATTTAAGTGAATGGCCTCTAACAAGAAATTGCTATTGTTAATCCCCTTCCCTGTGGTGGCAGATAGCTTAATTAATGGAGTATAGAACTATCCAAAAAATTGCATTATACATTTTTGGGCAAAATTTTGTATCATCCAAGTAATGGCCCATCACTGATAAGGAATTGTACACAAGATAGCATTGTGGTCCAAGAACAAGAAAGATCATGTCTGCTTGAACCGACTCACTACCACTAACAAAAAGACAATCATTGCAGCAAGGTTAAATACATGAATTTCCATATACTAGCCCCCGACACTGAGCCAACCTTGCTAGTGGAAAAGGAAGCTAAGCAGCCAACGTTATGAAAATTTGAAGTCCTACCATTCTGCATCCTCCATTCTCATATTGTGTGGCCTCTCTATGATTGCCAGTCCATTAATTACAACAAAGCGAACTCTTTTTTCTTCTTGTACCACGAGTTCAGGAAACTTTTTCCTAGTTGCATGAGAAGTTGCTAACTCCCTCCTCCTGAAGCTGCAAGGGCCTATGCATCGAATCAAACATAAGAACATTAAATCTGATAATGTTGTACAAAGTAAACATTTATGATGAGCCATCTACCTTTCTTTGGGAACCTTTGAGTCAGTTTCCTATATAAGCCACCGGAAGCTTCCAGAGCTAGCCCTATAGTTTTCTCACGGAAGCCAATCAACGAGGCAAGACGCACATTGACATCACTCACCAAGGTTTCGTACAAATTTGCTATGTACATCAATGGCAAAGCAACCCTAGGGTCACCCTCATATCGAACCCCATGCTGCTTTCTTTTGCTTGATTTATCATCCACATGACTAAAGTCCGAGCCAGAGCACTCCACCATCTCAACAACATGCTCACTTATAAAATAATCAACAACGAGGTCCAATAACCTAGACCGTGCCATTTCAATAGGGAGAACATCTGTCACAAGGGGCCAATGTTGTTACAGCAAAAGTGTGGGAGGGAGGGGTGAAGAATGGTATAACAAAACTAACCGAATTTCACAAGGCGCTACCTTGAGGAGTCAGGATATCAAAAGGACTAGAGGGTCTGCTGCTGTTATCAAGAACAGATTGTTCATCGTCAACTCTGGCACCATGGAGGCTCAAACAGCTGCTATATGATCCATGCATGCAATCCTAGCAGAGAAAACAACAGTACTCGAGCTGTGACACTGCCATGGTACATTACGGGACAGAGATCAAGAAAAGGACATAAATTCCATTTGCAGCCATCAGAAGAAAATGGCCCATTGTTTTAGTTAAATATTATGCAACCAAAGACGATTGCAAACTTTCCATTAAAGTTAAGCATATTTCAGCCATGAAAAGTATCAATGTGTTATAGCCTCCTAAGCACTAGTAGATAGGCTAAATCGTAGAATACTAGTCGCGCTAAAGAAAAGAATGAGAATGCCCCAACAAATCGCTCTTGCCTCCCCCAAATGGCCAAATCGCACCATACCCGTGGAGCCATAGTCCCTCTCCCTTGGGAGCTGGAGTAGACGTTAGTTGAGAGAGGTGCGAGAGAGAAGGAGAGTGGGTACCACTGAGCTGGAGTCTGCGGCGACGAGGCTGTCCTCCCGGCGGCCGTCGTCCTCGTCGGTGATGGCCTCCCGGTGGACGTCGTCGCCGAGGAAGCCAGCGCCGGAGTCGTACCCACGGCCCCGCATCGCGCACGGGCAAGAGGGGGCAGAGCGGCGAGAGCCCTCCTCTCCTCCCACTGGGATTTCTCAACCCCGGCGGCCAGTGGCAGTGAGAGGAGCAGAGCAGGCAGCCATGGCTGGCCATGAGGAAGACGACGGGAATGCCTATCCTCTAGTTGGGCCGGCCCAATCATGGCCCACAATTCGGCTGTTGGCCCATTTCACTTCTCACTACTAAGGTCTAAGCGGGTGTTTTGTTGCTCGCATGAGCCCGACTTTGCACCGGTGGATCCGTATAAATTTGCAGAGAGGTGCGTTTGATTGCTTGCACGAGTAGATGCAAAAATACGCTTTAATCCTGGCTCAGTGGATACGCCCAAATTAGTCGCATCCGCTCATGCGAGCTCAGTGGATGCACTGCATCTGCTTCGGACCCACTCGTTAGTCTCCTGTGCAAAGTCCATTGCATCCGCCCATACAATCAACCAAACATCTTCACAAGTTTCACTGCATCCGCTCATACAACCAACTGTGATAGCTCAGGGCTTAATAGAATTGATAGAATACTCATACCGACAAGTTGCAACTTCTTTTCCGGAAGCTCATCTCGAAAGGACTCCGGGGTTAAGCGTGCTTGGCCCGGAGTAATTTCAGGATGGGTGACCGACCGAAAAGTCGTTCCCGGGTGCGCATGAGTGAGGACAAAGTGCGCAGAAAATACGTGTGTTGGTTTGTGAGGGATTCTAGAGGTCATAAAGAGCTGCCAGGTGTAAGTGGGCCCGGCCTCAAGGAGGCGGGACATTACACAACCGAACATCCATCTTTTCACGGTCACTCCATCCGCTCAGTCTGCTTCCCTCGTCCGGGATATACAATACAGCTCTACAAATCTCCATGCGAGCAACCAAACACACCCTAAGCCAGCGAGAGGGACAACATTGCTTCAGAGAAAAAAAAAGTAACATGGTATGCATTTTTCATACATTGGAATTTTTGCACTCGAAGACCAATTTATAGGGCTTGTTTGGGAGGGTTGCGGCTTCTCCGAAAACAGCTGCGGCTTTGCCTGTGAAGCGGCGTTTTGGGCTTTGGCTTCACCTGTTACTAAAACGTTTGACAAAACGGCTTCACCTGGTAGTTGAAAACGGCTTCTCTTGGTGAAATGTCTATAATGCCCCTTCTCTCTCTTTTTTCTTTTCTTTCTTTTTTTCCTTCTTCATATCATGTCCATTATCTTCTTCCCTCGCTGCATCTTATCATCTCCCACCACCTGTCGCCGCCTCCTCCTTCTCCCCGTCGGTCGACTGCCGCCTCCTCCTCCTCCCCGCCGGCCCCCTGGTCCCCCCGCCGGCCGACCGCCTCCTCCTTCTCCCCGCCGGCTCCCTTGTCCCGCCGCCGGCCGGCCGCCTCCTCCTCCTCCTCCTGCTCCCCGTCGGCCTGCCACCTCCTCCTTCTCTCCACCGACTCCCTGGTCTCGTCGTCCCCGCCGCTGGTCGGTCGGCTCCTCCTCCTCCTCACTGCTCCCCTCGCGACCGCCGCCTCTTCCCGCTCCCTGGTCTCGTCGCCCCCGCCGCCGGCCGGCCGCCTTCTCCTCCTCATCCCTGCTCCCCTCGTGGTCGCCGCCTCTTCCCTGCTCCCCGCCGACTCCTTCCTTTCCCCATCGCCCGCCGCCTCCTTCCCGTTGCCCGCCACCGGCTAGAGCCGCACCCCGCTGCCTCCCCACTCCTGCCGCGTCACATGCCACCCCGAGGGTACCAACCGTCAATTGGCGCGTGACGTCAGCTGAAGCCGATCGAAGCCACGATTGAATTGTCACTTCGGCACCCTAGTGGAAGCCCAAAACGGCTTCGAGTCCGGCTTCACTCATGAAGCCGCACCAAAAAAAAAATGCATGCTTGGGAGGGCTTCACCGTAAGCCGGAGCCGGAGCCGGAGCCGCCTGCGGTGAAGCCCTCCGAAACAGGCCCATACAACATTCGGCTTCAGAAGTACACCACCAAAGGAAATCAACTGTAAATCATGTAAAAAAAACTTCACCAGAAAAGTTTCATAATCAACAAAAACTAATCAACGACAATCTGTAACATCCATGTTCAAGGTAATCTTATGATCAAACAACAATCCATTATTACAAGTTGAGACATAACACCAAGGCAGCAAGCCCTGCTTTTATGCGCCCAATCTTATACACACGTACAAAGAGGGAATGGATCTACACGGTCAATTCCGTCCTCGAGACAAGAATGCCATCCGTATCCGCATAGAGCCACTCACCGTCACAAATCCTAGTCCCTGCAATGGTCACTGGGACATGCTTCTCACCCATGCCCTTCTTGTTTGCCTTCATCGGGTGGGAGTTGAGAGCTCGAACACCAATGTCGCAGCCATTGATCTCATCAACATCCCTGATGCAGCCGTTCACCACAATGCCAGCCCACCCATTGTTCTGTGCCTGCTGGACAGGGTTGCCGCCCAGAATGGCACAACGCATGCTCCCACCGCCATCAACTACAAGGACCCTGCCATGGCCTTTCTCCTCAAGGAACTCGCGGATCAGAACATTGTCTTCGTAGACTTTCAGTGTAACAATAGGACCAGCAAAAACTTGGCGCCTTCCGTAGATTTGGAAGATGGGTTGGAGAGCACGAAGCTCGCCATTCATAATCAAATGAGGATTAGCATCGCATACTTCAGCGGTGGCCAATGGCAAGGCAGCCATATTAGCTTCACTCCTGCTTGTCATCAGAAGAGAAGAAAACTAAAACACCGACCCAAAACAGAACAAGCTATTCCTTGCATTAAGTTAAGAATAACAACAAACTGAGCATCTTTAAATCTATGGAACTTGAATACTGAAAGATGACATCCAGGAGTAATATAGAGATCCCTAGCAGAAGATAAATGCAATAGTTCCACTTAGTGAACAACAAGAAATTTTCCACTTGAATACTGCTATGAAGACTGAACCAGTGAACATCAACCCAAAGAAACATAAAGCCCAGTCTTTTCGCGAAAAACATATGCCACAAAACTCGCCTCAACCGAGAGATCCAAGCATGTCTGCCCTTCCGTGATATGTAATGCAGGAATGAAGCCACTACCACATAGGCTCTGTATGTAGCCCCGCCTCACATTTCGATGCAAAGCTGAATTCATGAGCCCCAGCCAAAAAAAAGAAAATGTTCATAGCTCTGAAACGGTTTAGCTATATTACAGGGCATTTCCTAAGAGGCGAAAGCTCTCTAAATGTTTTGGTTACGACTTGTGAATCCGAAATCATCCATGGGTTTAATTCAGAAAGAAAATATCCATGGGTTTAATTTAATTCATCAGAAAAAAATCTATTGGAATATTAATATATTGGGATTGGAGTGAATCGGAAAATGAACATGTCAAAGATTTGCATTTGCAAACTCTTGCACGGGCATGAAAACAGCTATTTCACCACAATAACAATTCGTTTTACACCACAAGCGGTGCAAATCGAGGGATCTAAAGTGGGGCAACTTGCACACACAAATCCGTCTAGAACCCCGATCCAGGGAAGTATTACAACAGAGGAGTCTTGATCTGACTTGAGAACAAAATCAAGGCTTTATAACGAAGGGGGAATCCATCCCAAGTCAGGCAGGATCACTAACCAGCAGATGAGACGAGTGAATGGACCCTTGACCTCCTCCGATTGGATCTGCAGCTCGGGCGGAGAGGGAGGGGTGAGCTGCGCGGCGGCGGTAGTGGACTGAAGAGGAGCTGCGCGGCGGGTGGAGCGGAGGAGGACCCGATTCCGATCCGGCGATCCGGCCGCGGCAGACAGCCAAGCGTGCGTGCGTCCTGTCCTACCCTAGATTCCTAGGTCGGCGGCAGGTGGGTGGGTGGGTTAGAGTATCTTTTCTTTTTCTTTTTATTTATTGCTACTACTACTGCTAATACAGGGGAGAAAAGTCAGAAAACTCGCCAAATTTAGTTTCAAAACGAAATTTTTTCACCCATCACATTAAATGAGAGTATTAGATATATAGAGTATTAAATATATAGAGTATTAAATATAGACGAAAAAGGTGAAAAGTTACATGGATAGTCTGTAAATCGCGAGACGAATCTAATGAGTTTACTTAATTCATGATTTGCAACAGTAATGCTACAGTAATCATCCGCTCATTATGGATTAATTACCCTTTAATTACCATCATTAGATTCGTCTCGAGATTTTCAAGCGATATCGGTAATTAGTTTAGTTTACATTTACTAAGGTAAGATTCTTTCCTAAAATTTTTTCGCCAAAATCTTTTCGGGAACGCGAACTAAACAAGGGTTAACTATGATTTTACTTGCGGGTGTGGTGTATGCCTGGTTGTCTCAGTGGGGTTTCATGTTTATGAACATTAATTTATATGTTACATCATTAAAATTGTTGATGCGTAAGGTTTTGAGTTTAAAGTGGATGAAAACACTTGATTTCTAACTTGTTGTTTGCCAGTTTTTCAGCGAACAGCCAGCTCTTGTTTTAAGCATAACTCAAGTTGTATTCAACCAAAAATCTTGAAATTTTTTTAGCAGATTAGTTATGAAATTTTGAACAACTTTCGTTTAGGGTGAAACTTCAGCTGAGAGGTTTTAATGACCCGAATTTGGTTTTCATGACCCGAAAAATTCGGACTAGTAAGACTGTGCAGTTTTGACAGATCTGAAGTGCATTAGGATAGCTCTTTCCTTGCTCCAAAATTTACTTGGCGACTTTTAGGGTTGTTTACATGATACAAAAGAGCTAAGACGTTCTCACCAATACCAAGAAACCATGGTGTACGTAGTTAGTTGTCGGCGACAAGGCATAAGATATGTCTCTCCCTATAATAGCTAGTCGTCTCTCAGCTAGTCGAAATGTAACGAAACGGCGTTAGTGTACCTGCAAGAAAACCATGAACCTTCTGTGCCAACAGGCCACGGAAGCGTCCCCATTCATTATCGTTCTTCTTATAGAAACGGTATCCATGCGTTCAACACTGCATGGACAGTGCAACTGGTCTAGGCCGTACGCTCATTTTGAATAGAGCACACAACCCTTCGCATAACTCGTGATGCGGCATCGTGCACACGTATCGAACGCACGAACAACCAGGATGATAGGCTCATTGGAATTAGAATCATACCATCAAGACCTTGCTCACATATAAAACATGTGGACGACTCATACACAACTGTAATGATAGGTTCCTTGGAATGGAAATCCTATCACCCTTCGTGCACTCGGGGCACGGAAACCAGCGCACGTATAAAACACGTGGGCAAGATGTGCTGGGCAAGTTAGTCAAATATACCATAGATAGCAAGCCACCTAAACATCCCAAAATTCCCTTTATGCCTTCACGGTCTAGGACAGTCCTTAGCGTTCTAACAAGTTTTCGCAAAGGCACTAGTTGGTCAAGTTTTATTGTAAAATAAGTGGTTTGGAATCGTCGAACCTCTAGCGCAAGACTTTTCGCTCTGATACCAGCTGTGGCAGAACTGCTCAAATTAATCCGGCTTAAGTGTGCCAAACATCGCATTAGACGCGATCAGACACTTAAACCAAACTAAAGTGACAGCCTGTCGGGCCGAGCCCGATGCAACTACGAACAGTTACCGAGATCGAAACGAGTCATGCATTTACTCACGCGAAGGAGAGTACCACAGATTACGACAATCCACAATTAATCAAAGGTCTCATTTAAGGTAATTATTACAAACTCAGTTCATGCATAAAGTAAAGATAATTCAGAGTTCAAAAGCAGCGGAAATAAAACTAATTGTTCAGAAAGGTAGTGACGTCACGTAAAGCCGTCGTGACATCACTCAGCCGAGGCGTCGTCCCAAACCTCAGTCCAACCGGGAGGCAAGGTGGTTGGCCAAGTTAGACTGGCAACCATCTCCTCAAGAGTGCTACCTAAAAACAATTCAACAAATAAGGCTGAGTATACTAATAATCAACAAGACTTACACGTCGGGTGAAAACTACATCACTGACTCCTAGACATGAAAGGCTTTTTGATGAGGACATGAAATACATGAAGAGTGCTAAACACACATGGAAGGCATGGAGGACCAACGAGGTTGATTGGGGACCAAGTGAAAGTATTCCCACGTTTTACACTAGGCTATCACGTCACTTTTGGTCTAAGGAAATAAAGAGATTGAATCCAACACGTTTTGGAAACGCTGGATTCGGACTGCAGGAAAGTCCTGATTTTCAACCGCCGCCACGACTTCATCCGAATTCCGTTTGGGGCGTTCAAGTACTTGATGGAAAGCTTATGAAGTCTACTTTCATATGGATCAGGACTCATGTCCATATCTGTCTCGAGGCGGCCGCAATCGTCAAATCATTAACCGAAGGTTTTTCTGTCCAGGTGCTGCGACACCTTATTTTGGCCCACGAGCCGTGTATCAAGTTGGGTCCATTAGGGATGCGTCCTAGGGTTGGAGCACGACCCTAGCACCCCTTTGGTCGTTCTCCACCTATCATATACCCCCTAGCTGCCGCCAAGAAGTCTTGAGTTTTGTTTTACATCTAGCTTTAGCTACACCGATCATGCACAAATACGTGCTGTCCTCGTGTGATTCAGAACTCCACCTTCGAGTGATATTAAGATTGCTCGCCTCTTTTTCTTGTTCGTTCTTTGATTGCGTACAGGAATTGATCTTCGTGATCAGGCTAATCTTGCTTCAACAAAGTCGGTAACCACAGGGAGTTGGTTCAGCGATTGCATTGGCGCTTCGGGTTCGCTCGTCGTAGTCGGATCGTGAGGGTCGACTTCCACCAAATCAAAATTATCCTCCACTCACCGAAAGATCGGGCACTTCAGCTCTATCAAGTGGTATCAAAAGTCCAGGTTGATCGGTGAGTTTTATCGAGTGTTGTTCCATTACCTACAGTCCACAAAAACCAAAAAAAACAATTCAGGTTAGATCATTGTCCCAACACCATTCTTCGCCTTGCACTTTCTTTCAATAATTTGCGTTGTTGAATTTGTGTGCTTCGTGTTCAATTGTTGCTGGTTACTTTGTGCTTCCGCCGCCGCCGCCACCACCGCCGCCGCCGCTGCCACCACCACACGCCGCCGCCGCTGCCGCTCTACATCTTCACCACAAACCCTACAACCCCACGCCGCTCATCCGAGTACTACTCGGTTCGGCCGCCGCGCGTTCGTAGTTTGGAAAGAGATAGAAAAGAAAAAGGGAAAAAAGAAAATAAAAAAAGGAAAGTTTTGAAAAGAAAGAAAAAGGAAAGAATAAAAAAAGGAATCAACAGTCCGGTTTTCGTTTGGAAGTTTCTTTTTGGCAGTTTCGAACACCTTTACGAAAACGGCCATAACTTTTCGCTCGGATCTCCGATTTCAGCGTTCTTTTCTTTTCCGGAAACCTTACGAAATTTCAGCGCCGAGTGTGGTCAGTTTTGAGGCCAAAAAACGCCGTTTACACAGCGTAACGTGGCCCGGTAGATTTTCCGTTTCTGCATTCCACTTCCTTGTTACCTTTGCTCGATCCATAGCGCGTGGCACTTGTTTCCAGCAGCTTTGTTACGTGTTTAGCACTATAATTCAGCTTTGCATTATTGATTGATTGTGCTAATCCTTGACTGGAGTGCAGCCTACCCAGAACTACACATATTCCTACGACGAGCCGACTTTGTTTCTCCAGGCAATCGCTGCTCCAATCTTTCGCAGGTGCTACTTGTTGCATACAGGTCGCCCCTGTTTCTTGGTAAGAACGGATAAGAACTTGATCGCAACATCTTTGTGAGCTTTCTATACACACCTTTGTTGCTGTAGGATTTGTTTTTGTGTTTGCGCTAATCATGTCAGGAGACGTCAACGGCATCGTGGCACGATTTGATGCGTGGTCCACGTCAGTCACGGCGTTGCACAAGGACTATAACAGTGACATGGAGCTAGATGATGGAGATCGCCACGGTTGTGCCCGCCGTGTGGTATATCCTCCACACATTGACTCATTTGCTACGGTTAAATTTCATATACCCTCTTATAATGGCAAATATGATCCCGTTGCATATCTTGATTGGGAATTGGAGGTAGAACAGAATTTTACATGTCATGATATTCGTGCTAGTGCTCAAGTTAAAGCTGCTATTAGTGCATTTACTGATATTGATTTAATTTGGTGGCGTGATTATAAACAAAGACACCCCACTGCCATTCCCACTACTTGGGCTCAATTAAAAACTGCTATGCGACATAGATTTGTTCCTTCCTATTATGCCCATGATTTGCTCAATAAACTTAAGCGTTGTCAGCAAGGTTCACAATCTGTTGAGTAATATTATCAGGAATTACAAAAGGGTATGATTCGTTGTGGTTTATGTGAGACGGACGATGCTACTATGGCACGTTTTCATGGTGGTTTGAACCGCGAAATTCAGGACATAATTGATTATATAAGTTATACTGATATGACCACATTGTTTGAATATGCTTGGCGAGCTGAACGTGCAGTGCAGAAACGTCGCCCGAAGACATATACTAACTCTTTTGCAGGACGAAGCCCGGCATCCAGCACAGATCCTGCTCTCCCTATGCCATCCACATCTAGCACTACACCGCGCGAGAGGACGGCCACAACAGCGCCGTCGACCACAGGTGCTCCACTCACGGAAGGTGAGACCACTTCTACTGTGCTGAATTTTTCCACACCTCATGCTATCATAGAGCAATTATTAGTGGAATCATCTCTTGACGAACCTATGTCACATGATGATGTGCTTATTGTTCCTTGTGATAAAGATGATTTGTGTGACAATGGTTCTGTTGTACATGTTTTAAAATCACACCCTTGTGCTGAAATTAAACATGATAACATAGAGCAACTATCGGTAGAACCCTACTAATTTTGCCTTTGTCACAAGATCATTTGCTTGATGTACTTTCTGATGAAGAAGAGTTGTGTGATAGTGATTCTTTTATTCCTCTGCCACAATTACTTAATCATGATGATACACATGCTTTGGAGCCATATAATTATGCTGAAAATCAAATGTTTGTTCCAATTACTTGTGCAAATGAAGAACAAAAATTGCTATCTTCTTTAAATACTTTAGGTTATATTGACTTTGCTGTTCTATGTAATCTAAATTGTTTGGAGGAGAGATTTTTGCATATATCAAATTGCCATGCTTATCTAGGAACACATATCACTTCATTGGCAAATATAATCACAATGGAGAATATATGGTGCATCGAGTTTATATTTGTTCAAATCTGGTTGGACAACAATGTGATAAGTTAGAGAGCTGCACTAAGAATAATCATGTCACATCCAATTTCTCTAGCTTTGTTTTAAAGAAACATGTTCAATCCAAAGAAGGGGAGCCTTACTGGTTGCTACCTATGCCTGCTTTGTCTTTTGTTGGTACTAATCTTGTGCAGGATCATGTTGACAACCATATTGTGTCGTCCGATCCAGAAGTCTACTTTCCTGCTGAAATGTCTATGCGAGATGACACATTTGACAATTCGAAGCATGGTGACCCTCCTCCTCCCAATACATTTGGTTTCTTTTGTTTTCGCAACCCCGTTCTCCTTTGCATTGTGCAGGATCGGTTTCAAGTACAATTGACGCCGAGGACGGCTTTTCGTCAAGAAGGGTAGGATGATGAGGACATGAAATACATGAAGACTGCTAAACACACATGGAAGGCATGGAGGACCAAAGAGGTTGATTGGGGACCAAGTGAAAGTATTCCCACGTTTTACACCAGGCTATCACGTCACTTTTGGTCTAAGGAAATAAAGAGATTGAATCCAACACGTTTTGGAAACGCTGGATTCGGACTGCAGGAAAGTCCTGACTTTCAACGGCCGCCACGACTTCATCCGAACTCCGTTTGGGGCGTTCAAGTACTTGATGGAAAGCTTATGAAGTCTACTTTCATATGGATCCGGAATCATGTTCATATCATTCTCGAGGCGGCCGCAATCGTCAAATCATTGACCGAACATTTTTCTGTCCAGGTGCTGCGACACCTTATTTTGGCCCACGGGCCGTGTATCAAGTTGGGTCCATTAGGGACGCGTCCTAGGGTTGGAGCACGACCCCAGCACCCCTTTGGTCGTCCTCCACCTATCATATACCCCCTAGCCGCCGCCAAGAAGTCTTGAGTTTTGTTTTACATCTAGTTTTAGTTACACCGATCACGCACAAATACGTGCTGTCCTCGTGTGATTCAGAACTACACCTTCGAGTGATATTAAGATTGCTCGCCTCTTTTTCTTGTTCATTCTTTGATTGCGTATAGGAATTGATCTTCGTGATCAGGCTAATCTTGCTTCAACAAGGTCGGTAACCACAGGGAGTTGGTTCAGCGATTGCATTGGCGCTTCGGGTTCGCTCGTCGTAGTCGGATCGTGAGGGTCGACTTCCACCAAATCAAAATTATCCTCCACTCACCGAAAGATCGGGCACTTCAGCTCTATCACTTTTGGCTGGTGGGTTTTTTTTTGCCAAAAACGACTAAGAGTGGATCCTTCAAGATTTTAGCATCAAGTTTTAGTAGAATTAACCATTCTAGGTGAGTAACCTATACTAAACAAACATGTTTAGCAAACAATTAATCATACATCAAGTTTATCATCGTCATGTTCCACTTACTTACTCAATACGGCATCGGGGTAAGTAGTCTCGTTAGCTGCGAGAAACAGACAGTTTGAACCGATTTTATAACCTTGCAAGGTGGACCTAAGCGCACGGATCATCGCACTAGACCAAAGGCCAGCGCTACCAGGTAGTTCCCATTCAATCCTCGGGTCGCGTCCGGAGCAAAACTCCCCCTGGAATACGAGGTCTAAGGTCAGCCGAACCGAACACTTATGCCCCTCGTACCCACATGTTCGAGGCATGGTTAAAAAGTTCCCGAAAGGAGCAGAAAAAAGTCTGCATCCCTCAATTCATGTAGGTACTAAACTTACCGACCCAATAGAATCGACAAGCGCTTAGTACGTTCAAAAACTTAATCGACAATACCGACACCATTCGGCCATAGCCAACTCTTAATAAACAGATGGGGCATCTATATGGCAAACTCCCCGTCCGTCATCCTTATGGTTCCAACATAAGTGAAACATGTGATTCCTACAATCTCGCGAGTGACAGGAAATCACTCGATTTTTACCGGCTTTTTATAGCATAGCAACTATCGACCTATCATACTAGTATTGCAAAGCATAGGTATCTAAGATCATGCAACTAAGGTATCAATCCAATTCCTGAACGTAAATGCACAAGAAAATCTTAACAAACATAGTTGCATAAGTTTGAAACATAGGACATGCTCCGGGGCTTGCCTTCGGGCACGTGGTTAGCTTGGGGATCCTCGGCAGCGGGGTTCGGTTCGTCCTCCACCTGGATCACGTTCACGTCTCTCGAGGCCTGTCCTTCTTCTCTAGTCGGCACCAACTCGTAGTCACCATCGGCGAGAACTTGCTCTACACGAGATGTACATGCATAAGGGGTGATCTTATATCGAGTCATCATGCCTGCATAATGGTAGACTGCAATATTTTAAAAGACACATTCACCTGGGCAAGGTTGGTCTGACCTTCCCTTCCTTTATTTAAGTTTGTATTAACACATAAAAGAACTTGAGTGTTTGATGGTGATTGTGTACACATCTAAGTTTATTTAATTTGTTTTCCGTACAAAACAGCAAGGGTGGTGCAGTGAGTTGATTTATTTATTTTAATTCACTTAAAGTTTGGTAAATTATCCTGGCAGTTTGGTATAAGTTCTGTATGTGAGAAAATTACAGTGTGCTCTTGGTTTGATCTTTGATTTACCGTCGAAAATTCAGATCAGAACCATGAACAGAACCACCAGGAAAAATCACACAAATTCAGCACGCTAACATGAGGAATAAATCCTAAAAAATCACACTATCATCAATTGATCCTAGAAATCCTACCACAGCCACATATAGTTGGAACTAGATATCATGCCAAAGATTAGCTTAAAAAGACTTTAGGAACAAGCTGTTTGAATTTATTTGATTTAACACTGATAAATTAGAAAGGGCGAGTTAGCCATTCCAATCTGAGCTCTACTATTTATCACAGATGCATAACATCACTACAGAGCTACTGCAAAAAGATTTGATATATTTTCTTAACAGATTAATTTAAACAAATCAGGAATTGAAACAGCACAGATAAGCTAGATAAATCATAACTCAAAATCTAAAGTAGCTCTGTGTGCCAACTTTTTACAACAAGCCACAAACTACTCATGCAACGACATAACCAAAAATCAGCACAAACTAACTTATAGATTTCAAACTATGCACAAACTTGAGTTTGAACAGATTTGAACCTAGTTTGAAATCTAAACAGAAAACTCATATACATGTTTTGTATAAAAGGTAGCATTCAACACAGAGAGGTCAACAAAACTGGATTCGCATTTTTCCGATTCTTCTGTGATTTTTAATCGATTTTTGAAGTTCTCAGCTTTTGAATCTAGATCTGAAGAATCTTCTTTCGATTTAACCCCTGGAACTATTCAGCTGTAACAGATATGCCCCTGCACTTTACACGAACACCCCTAGGAAGATTTTGGGCTTTGCAATGCGACCCTTAGTCACGGCCAGCGGCAGTGCGGCCGGATTTCCGGCGAGCGAAGGGGCGGGCTCGGCCGGGGAAGAGCGTGGGGAGGACGGGGAGCTCACCATATACCTGTTTTGTGCAGCGACCGGGGGTGGAGGAGGTCCGACGAGGGCTCACCGTGGGAGCAAGGGCGGCAGCAGTGGCTCTGCTCGAGCTCCAGCGAGCTGGGTGGCGGAGGAGCGGAACTGCTGGCTGGAGGGGATGGAGCGGCTCCTGGGGAATGCGTTGGTGGCCCTGGGTAACAATGGGGAAGGCCGAGAGAGGGTGGATGCCGGCGTCCTGGCAGGCGGAACGAAGGAGCAGGGGGAGCGGCAATGGAGCTCGGGCTTGAGGGTTTTATAGGCGGCCAAGGCGTCGAGGCGAAGCCAGGGTCGGGCAGCGCGGACAAGCGGCGCGGCGTGGGCCCGCGGGCAGCGAGCCGGCGATTGGCGGGCGCGGCGGTAGAACGAGCGGCCACGACGTGGCGCGCGGGCACGGGCAGGGAGCGGCAGGCGCGGTGGAGTGGAGGCGCACCGCCGGGGTTGGCCAGCTGGGTCTGGACGCGCGGGGGAGGACCGAGGGAGTGGCAGCGGCGGTTGGGCGAGCGAGATCATGGCGTGGCGAGGAGGGGATCGCGCGCACGGGGTTGGGCGAGGCACTGTGGTCAGGCGAGCGCCGAGCTGGCCGCCTCGGGCCCGGCGCACGACGCGGGGAGGCCGTGCCGCGTGGCGGGTGGCGTCTGGACACGGCGCGGGACGCGACGCGGGCGGGAGGAGCGAGGCAGAGGCGCGGGCGGGTCAAGGGAGGTCCCGTCCCATCGCCTTAATGGCCCTCGGGCCCCGGCGTCCGGGTCAGGCGACGAGCGCCGCATGGCGGTGGTCGCGAGGGCTGGAACACGTGCGCCGAGCAGTGAACGACATTTCGTCGAGCACCTACCAAGCGTCAGTTCAAACGCGTTGTTCTCCAAAATTTTGAACTAAAGTTCAAAATCTCCAAACACGGAAGTGTGTTGTCCCTCAGTACCCTCTACAACTTTTATAAAGGGTGACCATATGGAAACGACTTGGTTTGGGCTGGAGCGAGCGACGAAGAGAGCGTGAACTCGGGTGCCGTCCGAGGTGAACTTCTGGAGTTCGCCTGACTTTGACTGAGTTTTTGGGCACGCCACACTAAAAATCTCATTGAGCTCCAATTTACAAAGTCGTGTCCCATGAAAATGTGAACAACTTGTATAAGTGAAAATTCAAATTTGAACCATGCCATCCGAGAAAGGTCCAAGTTCACCGAGTCGCACATGATTTCATTTGACTTATCCCTCTTCCCAAGCAAATTTAAATTGGTTAGAGTGTGAATACTTGATGGAGAACATAACCAAGGGCAAGTCCAAACATCAAATATTCATCCTAGGGCAAGGTTCATGAAATGTTATACACAAAATTTCAAATGGCAAGCTTCAACTTTTGAGAACAACCATATCGCTCACTTCCGCTTCACAATATATGTTCAACTCGCGTACCAGTAGAAACCTTATAAGCAGAGTCAAATCATATTGCTCTTGTTAGTACAGATTTGACATAAATTTGATTTAACCCTAATCAATAATGTGCCACCTAGATGAATGCCGCAAACACATCGTCAGTTGGAGTTGGAGAGTACCAAAACAAAGCATGATGAGCGCAAGGACACGGGATGTGTTTGTGGGTGGGAAAACAGGCATCTAAAAAAGGTGGGAAAATAGGAGCCACGAGCATAAATGAGCTTTCAAGTACAAGGACGACTATTCCTTAAAAAAAAAAGGAAAACATCAGAGAGACAAGAGCACAACAGGTTGAACCTGACACCTACACCACATCATGGTCCATGGTTGGCCTCCATGCGCGCCCTTTGCTCCTCGGTCAGCTCAATTTTCGTCGGCCTTGCTCGCTGCACCATCTTGCGCCCTCCTCTCCAGATGAGTATGTCAGATTGTGTGGGAGATTATGGCTTGTCATGAATGAACGGATTTCTTGCAAAAATTTAGGAGGCAAATAATTACATCAGCTGCTTTTTCATAGGTTTCATTGAGCAAATCTTCTTGCATCAGATCCACATCATTGCTCTCGTAGGTGAGTGATGTGCATCTTTCAGACCTTGGGCCCGCGCGAGGATGGGACTTGGGCTGTGTTGGGCCTCCTTGGCCAGCGCGCGAGAGAAAGAGAAAAAAGAAAACGAAACAAAAAAAATTCGGGGCATTCCGAGAATTGAACTCGGGACCTCTCGCACCCTAAGCGAGAATCATACCACTAGACCAAATGCCCTCTGTTGACGCTGACGTTTGTAACCAATCAAATATAACGTAAGTGATTAGTATGCTTGCATTATTTCACATTAGTTAATACCACTTGCAAATTGCTACTAGTATCATTCATTGCTACTACATGATGCTGCCATTTTGGTTTTTGAAACATTTTGCTAATTCAATGCCGTCCCGATGCTATGCTGCGTGATGCGCGGTAGGTAGCTGCTCTTGGTGTCTGTCACTACTCACTAGTAGTATACGTGCGCGCTTAATTTGTTTGTATTTGGTCAACTAATACTACCACCATCTCTTTTGAATCCCGCAAAATAAAAGGAAGACATCTCTCTTTGAAAATGAGATGATGGAAGGATATCGGGCAGCATCAGAGGCAGGGAGTAGTCACTCCAAATTAACTATTAAACCAAACGAAAGCAGGTAGCATGAGCAGATCGGATCAGGCATCTCATCTCTGATTCAGATCGGATCTCTCTCTCTAGAGCACAGGCATGCACGTGTAGCAGATTCCTGCGAGGCTGTGTGGTGGGACCCAGATTGCACAAGCATCCATGCTGGCTCATGCGTGTGCCCGTGAGACGTGGTGGATATTTTTGGCGCTGTCCCGCTGTCTGCGTCTGCTTGCTACTCCGTAGTACACTCTCGTACGTACAAGTGGCCATTTCCCTTTTTTTATAGCATAATATAAACCTCTTTTCAAAATATATACCGTAATATAGCCAGCCTCGCAAAAAGGGGGAAAAAACGACGCACCATCCAGAGCGTTGTTTTGTCCTGTACGGACCGCCACGCCACGCTTGCGTACGAGCTGTCAGTCAACACACAAGGGAGGGAATACGGACATCACCAGGGGCTAAACTGCAAAGCGCCATAAACCTTCCGCTCCGGCCGGCTGCAGCATAAAACCCCCCTCTCCCGCTCCTCTCCCACCTCGATTCTGGAGGCAGCAGCAGCTGACACTGCACCTCACCCCACCAGAGGAGAGGAGGGGAGGGGAGGGGAGACGACCGGATCCCCTTCCGGTCGCAGCACCACCGGATCGGAGCGACCGCCTCTTGGCCTGGTAAGATAACACATCTCCTCCCCTTCACTTCCAGCAGAACCCGATTCGCTTCCTAGATAGATCTGACTAGTTTCTCTCTTCACACTGATGCATCGCAACCCTATCCCTCATGCATCATACTATATACAATGCAAATCCCCCCCGCTGCGACCTGTAATCTACTCCTAAAGTAGGCGTTTTGCTGCCCAAAGTCCACCTGCAGCCACAGATTGTTCACAGTTGCAGGCCCGTGCTTCCGTTTCTCCCCTTTTCGGGGTAATAAAAAGGGGAAAATTCCCTCCTTTTCTGCGCAGGGCCAGCTTTACCTCTCCTTTTTTTTTCCTGCAAAGTGTAATCGGCACTCCACTAAAAAAAGGAGGATTTCCCCCTGTAATTAATTTTGTTAGGGGGAGAGGCCCAACTCGTGCGACCTACATTTCCCCCTTCTGGTGTCTCCTAGATTACTCTATCAAGCGAGTCATCATCTTGGGATCAAATAAAAAAGATTAGCGCTGCATGTTATTTATGCTGCTCTATAGGATAGGAGAATACCTCGACTTGCTACCGATTTTGAATTCCGTTGGGACGCACCACACAGATCCACTCTATGTATGGGTTTGGTTCAAACATGCTCACAGCTTGCTGGCGTTGCTGCTTGCATGCGTGAGCACTGTGCCCAAAAAGGGTCCAACCTGCTTCCTACTTTGCCCAGATGCTCTTTTCCAGATTTAGTTTTAGTGCATAACGATAGCAGGCCATACCTCTAGAGAAAAAAAGGAAATTAAGAGGTTGGCCCAGTGCTCTCGTGGGGTTCTAGGCTTAAATATAGCATAGCACCTTGCCAATTTTTCTGGGATCCAGATTGCCTTATCCAATTATGTATGCAGCTGAGGCGAGGTCCATCCTGTTTTTAGCAAAGTTGCCTCATACTATGTGCTGCTTCCTTTTAATAGCCAGACCGTATGCATGCATGTTACATCAAATGAATGCCACCTGACGCAATAAACTTGTTGGCTCAATTTTGTTTCTGCAAAAGCCAAGCAAACCAAGCTCTTGGTGTAACAAAATATACAAATTGAATTTTGTTTCTGTTTTAATGATAATGCAAAGTCTTGTCCGAGTTTAGAGGTTTTACTGGATACAGAACTGTTGGCGGTAACAATTTTACACCTCGATGTGAATAAAATATACACCTGCGTGGCTTATTTATTCGTTCTGTGTTACTGCATCTGGTTAGACGTTAGCGTGACAGATGTATCTTTACCATAACAGCTGTTCGTGAAGATATATGTCTTATCAGTTCAGCTAACAATGTGCTTGCACCAGTTGTTTCCTATAGCTAGTGTAGAAGCTCTTCCATCCTAAGTATCATGTATGGTTTGCTATTACTGATTAACACCGCTGTTCAACTAATTCTGCTGTTTTCCATTTCAACTGTCTTCTTTTCAGAATCACCCATGGCGGACGTGCATGAACCATTGGTGCGCCGCAAGAGTAAGAAGGCTTTGGTGGACTACTTGGTGCAGTTCCGATGGATCCTTGTTATCTTTGTGGTCCTTCCGATTTCAGCTCTGATCTACTTCAATATCTATCTGGGCGACATGTGGTCTGCCATGAAGTCAGAGAAGAAGCGCCAGAAGCAACATGATGAGAATGTGCAGAAGGTTGTGAAGCGGCTCAAGCAGAGGAACCCAAAGAAGGATGGTCTTGTCTGCACAGCCAGGAAGCCCTGGATTGCTGTTGGCATGCGTAATGTGGACTACAAGCGTGCCAGGCATTTTGAGGTTGACCTTTCTTCCTTCAGGAATATCCTTGAGATTGACAAAGAGAGGATGGTTGCCAAGGTCGAGCCCCTTGTGAACATGGGTCAGATTTCCAGAGCTACCTGCCCTATGAACCTTGCCCTTGCAGTCGTCGCTGAGCTCGACGACCTCACTGTTGGTGGGCTGATCAATGGTTATGGTATTGAGGGGAGCTCTCACCTCTATGGGCTTTTCTCTGACACAGTTGTTGCAATGGAAGTTGTCCTTGCAGATGGCCGGGTTGTTAGAGCCACCAAAGATAACGAGTACTCTGACCTTTTCTATGGCGTTCCCTGGTCCCAGGGAACACTTGGGTTCCTTGTCTCTGCTGAGATCAAGCTCATCCCCATCAAGGAGTACATGAAGCTCACATACATTCCAGTCAAAGGGAACCTGAAGGAAATTGCGCAGGCCTATGCCGATTCTTTCGCACCAAGAGACGGTGACCCTGCAAAGGTCCCTGACTTTGTTGAAGGAATGGTGTACACGGAGAGCGAGGGTGTGATGATGACTGGCGTTTATGCTTCGAAAGAAGAGGCGAAGAAGAAGGGCAACAAGATCAACTGCGTCGGGTGGTGGTTTAAGCCTTGGTTCTACCAGCACGCTCAGACGGCGCTGAAGAGGGGTGAGTTCGTGGAGTACATCCCGACAAGAGAGTACTACCACCGCCACACCCGGTGCCTGTACTGGGAGGGAAAGCTGATCCTGCCATTCGGTGACCAGTTCTGGTTCAGGTTCCTTCTGGGCTGGCTGATGCCGCCGAAGGTGTCTCTGCTGAAGGCGACCCAGGGTGAGGCTATCAGGAACTACTACCATGACAAACACGTGATCCAGGATATGCTGGTGCCACTGTACAAGGTTGGAGATGCCCTTGAGTTTGTCCACCGGGAGATGGAGGTGCGTGGGGTCTCTCTTGTTATTACTATGTTATTGTTACTGGAGTGTTATTGCTGCATACCACACCCTGCATGTTTTTTTCCCCGCAGTGAATGATGAGTCAGAGTCGCTACATGGTACTAAACATTTCTTCCTGTATATATTTGCAGGTGTATCCGCTGTGGCTGTGCCCTCACCGTTTGTACAAGCTGCCCGTGAAGACAATGGTGTACCCTGAGCCTGGGTTCGAACACCAGCACAGGCAGGGCGACACCAGCTACGCTCAGATGTTCACGGACGTGGGTGTTTACTACGCCCCGGCTGCTGTGCTAAGGGGCGAGGAGTTCAACGGCGTGGAGGCGGTGCACCGACTGGAGCAGTGGCTGATCGAGAACCACAGCTACCAGCCACAGTACGCCGTGTCTGAGCTGAACGAGAAGGACTTCTGGAGGATGTTCGACGCTTCCCACTACGAGCACTGCCGGCAAAAGTACGGGGCGGTGGGGACGTTCATGAGCGTGTACTACAAGTCGAAGAAGGGACGGAAGACGGAGAAGGAGGTGCAGGAGGCGGAGGCGGCCATCCTGGAGCCGGCCTATGCCGACGAGGCCTAGTCCTAGCTGGCGTTTGGTTTCTTGTGATATTTTAGATGTCGTCGGCAGCAGCAGCAGCAGCACAGTTTGTTTTGTTTACCTGATGGGATTTGGAACGAGATGCTCCTTGCTTAGAATAACTTTGATTGTGTAGTGGGTCTGTGCTGGTCAGTCGTTGTCGTTGGATTTCTTATGGAATTGCTGAACTTAATTCGGGATTTGCTTGGCTCTCCAGCCTGTGTCTGTCTAATTCTTGAATGTGAGCTGCTGGGTGGGTTGTATGGAATGTTATGCAAATTGACTGCTGGTTTCAGTTTTAACTGGAGACGCAGCATGTGGCGGTGGGAGACATAAGCAGTGTGCCTGCCTGCTGCCCTGCCCTTTCCACTCCTTGCATAGCACATGCTGGCAGTAATGTTTCAGCGGTGCAGGGAGCTACAGTAGTGCATTGCATCTTCCCAATTCAGAGCACATGGTAAGTTCACAGCCGCCCACCGCTCTCTTGCGCATAGCCATAGATAAGAGAGGACGTCCAGGTTTGTAGTGGTTCAGTAGGTGCCTAGCGAGTGCCACGGTGCACCGCTCGTGTACATGTAAACTCGCCTATTTAAGTAAGGCTCCGTGAATCGGCATTCCTCACTTTGGCAGCATGAAGAAGCAGCAGATCCTCCTCCTCCATGCCCTCGCCGTCGTCTTCTCCATCCTCATGGTGGTTGCTGCTGAGGATGAGCAGCCGCTGGAGGTAAGTTAGTCTGACCTTTTGCAGTCTTGGATTGGATAGACTGACCTTCAGATCTGGCTTATGTGTGTATCATGCAATGCAATGCAATGCAGAGCACCAGATCCCTGCTCCAGGCTGCTGCTCCAAAAATAGACTGCCCGTCGACGTGCCTGGTGCGCTGCGGCCGCAACTGGAAGAACGAGATGTGCAACAAGATGTGCAACGTCTGCTGCAACCGCTGCAACTGCGTG
Organism: Urochloa ruziziensis; assembly: GCA_015476505.1. Taxonomy (NCBI): domain Eukaryota; kingdom Viridiplantae; phylum Streptophyta; class Magnoliopsida; order Poales; family Poaceae; genus Urochloa; species Urochloa ruziziensis. The sequence goes on from CM027126.1 coordinate 19,749,247, forward strand.
CCGCCGGGCACAGGCCAGGAAACGCGCCGCATCTGCCCCTGCTACGACACCATGAAAAATCCGCGCACCGGCAAGCTCAAGTGCCCCTAGTAGCTTAATTAGAGAAACAAACGAGATGCATCAGCATCTTCTTGCTCTATATGTACACCTACCAATACCAATCTCTCTCTGCACCCTGCAGTGCTTGCTATTTCACCATGTTCGTCCCATCGTGTTCAATACGTTTATCGATAAATAAACATATTTACTACTCATCATCATGTGCTATTCTTTCTTTTCTTTTGGACAATCGTCCATCATCGCTTGCACTTGCAGCAGATAACTTAAGAAAGTCACAAGCTAAGGTAGACAACAGTCTACTTTTTTTTTTTTTAAGAAAAAAGGGTAGACAACAGTAGTCAACACTGATATAACTAGACTAGTGAGTGGTGGTTATCTTACAGAAGGACCGGTCATATGCACACATCAGCCCTAAATCTGACAAACTCCCTCCCTCCCTCTGCTATCTTCTCCTTCCAGAGATGATGACTAATATACAGGCACCATATATGGTCAGAGTAAGTACGTAGGTTACATCACACAAAACCTGCACTTCCTACCACTCCATAAAAAGCTAGATCAGCTTGCACACACAGCTCTAGCCGCTGCTTAAGCAACCAAACATCAATCTATCGGTACCGTGAGAGGAAGAACTCGTAATCCGGGTGCCTGTTTCTACTCATCTTGCCCACATCAGCCCTGGACATCACCGCTGCAGCCTCATTCAGAGCGCGCACCCTCTGCTTCAGAACCTGGGATGCTTCACTATGATACTGCATCTCTGCTGCCTCGCCATCTTCAGAATCCGATTTGCTCATCTCAAACCACCGCTCCGCCTGCATTCCCAAAATACAAAGGTGAGTCACAAGGATAACAAAACCAATCGACAGACAACAATTAAAAGCAGTCTACAGTACTGTTTTAAAACACACCCACATGGCCAGGACTGTTTTTCTGGCAGCAATTCAACATTGACCCGGCCCCAAAAAAATAACACTCCACATGGCCAGGACCCACCACTACTTCTGCTACCACAATCAAACATTTCACCGGGTCACAAAAGAGCACCAGCTCCACTAAGAGCACTCAATTGGGAAATTAGCCTTTTGTAAATGTTCAACAACATCAGCTGGTTTTCTGCCAAAAGATAGAATCTTGGTAAGAGATATGTTTATGAGTTACTCCATATGACACAAATCAGACTGTATTCATAACACGACACGTGGGGTAACATCAAGCTCGGAAGCCTCAAACCATGTCACAAGTCACAACAGACCGTTTTAGGTCTCAAGCTGTAACACCAACTTATACCATTTTCAGTTAATAACAACCATGCACCACGAGATATGTTAGTCATTTACCTTGTCATTGTAAGACTGCAGGCCGATGACAGGCAAAACAACAGCCTTGTCTGATGAGCCACTCTGACCAATCCAGTGCCCAAGGGAATGATATGTCAAGAATGCGGCCTGCAATTTACCATCTGGTATACGGTATATGGGATACCATGCAACACAATACCTGAAATTCAAGACAAGTTTTACACATCTACATACAACCAAAGCAGCATGATAATGGTGCGCACCAATAAAAGTAGAGAGCATACAACAGACCAAGAGGCTGGATGGAGATCATGCAGGCTCAGCTCCAAACTCTTTGGGTCTCCAAACATTTGGCAATTCACAGGTTTTACACCAGCAATCAGCTCATTTACCCTAGTAGGAGTGCAATGAGTCTTCTATAAGAACATTTTACAGAAGAAAAACATTTTCTAGTATTCATATTCAGAGGACAAGAATGAACCACAAGTTGACCCCCCCCCCCCCCCCCCCCCCCCCCTAAACCACTACTGACGAGGAATGTCACAAGTATAATAACAAGGAAGATAGTAAAAAACTGATTTTTTTATAAGAAACTAGATTACCAACATTGCCACACACAAGATTAACAATAAGCATGCAGGCACCCTGTTTATACATAATTACTATTTCAACTCACTTGTCAAATAATTGTCTCCGCGAGTACGGTTGCTCAGATTCAAAATATTCAAATATGAGCTCTCCATTTCCCAACTGTTCATCATCTTCAGTGTGCAAAGTAGATGGCCTGTTTCTTGGATTAGACTGTTGGGGCAGAAGCTTTGCAAAGATAGGGGGCAGGTTTTGACACGGAGATGTTTTTTGAACATTATCCCTATCCATTGTTCCCTTAACAGTGCTTCCACCATTGATCCTTTTAGTCTGTCTGAAAAGTTGAACAGCAGATAGATATGGTACGAAATAGGTAGTAAATTGGCAATGGCTATTCCACCAGCCTTTTGATCTACGGAAATCTCGTGCCTTTACTTCCAAACCATAGCAGCCAGGTTCTTCGTACCACTGCCAGACACTTCTTAGAGTGATGTCTGGAGTCCGATGGAAACATAAACCATCCTCCATACATTCTTGCAGGTAAGATTTACAGCCAGCAGGGCAAGGGTTACAGTTCACAACTGGAGAAGCTGAGTTAACAAAATGTTCAAAATCTGCAAGGGGCCTACCAATGTGAAGTTGGATGTCTTCTGCTCGTTGCTGTGCTGTGTAAACATAACTGATGGCTTCTTTTATCTTGCTGTAACCAGTCTCTCCATTATATGCTTGGACTTTAAAATCAGCATGTTCAGATGAGTTCAGTTTAGAAGTCACTTCACTAGGTAATTTGCTATCTTCACCATTGGCTGATACAGGACTGACTGGGTCGGAAATATCATTAACTGGAGCTATACCTTCAACAACAGAACCCTCTGAGACATCAAAATGGATCACATTAGACACCTTTTTCTTTCCAACAGGAACCCATTTCTGTGACAGGTTTCCAGTAGCAGAATACCACTTACAGGATTCTTGAGAATTATCCTCTGTTGTTTGCTTCACACATCGAAATTCCTCGATTTCTGCAGCGCATGGATCTATGCCCGAGTTCTTGGAGCTACAATTGGTGTATATGCCCTTGTCTTGAGGACATAGAGAGTAAGGATCTGATATGTAGGTGTCATTGGAAGCAGCTTGCAGCATCAAATCTGGAACCAAGTTGCAAGATACTGATGGAGCTACATCAATACCAGACTGTGAACTCTCATTTCCTTCAGTTGGATAGTTGCTGACATCTCTGGTTAGAACAACTTCATCAGCTGAACAAGAAGTTGGGGTTGATCTATCACTGATGTCATTGGCATGGGCTAGCTGCAGCGCAGGTAATTCTTCTTGCTGCAGGGGATCCTTTGGCACCTTGGGGATACTGTTCCTAGGAGTATAGTAGTTTTTGGATGACTGAGAACCTTGTTTTGAAGAAGAGCTGCTTCGCTGGCGTGGGAAGGGCGCTTGCTTTTTGTAGATGGGTCTGGAAAATGTTTGACATGAGCCCAATGTATCTTCCTCTACTTTGGTAGACTCCAGTTCAACTGTCCCATTTAGGTACTCCTTTTTGCATGCTTTCCTAGTCTGATTATGTTTTGCCCGACTTCTTGTTGGATCTTCCTGTGCACTCTTCTCCAGAATAGATGAATTACTTGAATGTCCTGCTTTAGGTATGATCTTGTCATTTCTTTCTACTTTCTGCCACACAGCCAAACTATCTTTTCCATTATTCCTGTGCCTATTAGCACATATTACTCTGTTAGACACAGTTAAATCACTGTAGCTTGGTGTTTTTCTTGATTTTCTGGCCATCCTAACTGAATTAATTTGAAGAGAGGCCTTACTGCTGCAGGCCTCACTGCTGCACTGAACTCTTTCAGTATGACTGCAACTGTCAGTAATATCCTTAGAGGAACAAGATCTGCTCTCTAAAGGATCGTTGGCATCTTCAGCATGAGTAGCACTAAGATGTGACCTTATCAACTGGCACTTCCTCACATCACTAAACCCTGTGGAAGCCAACAGTTGAGAATGATCATGACTATTTTCATCTTTCATAGTTAACCTAGCCTCAATATTGACACTGTAGCTCCCACTGTTGTCATTGCTTTTGCTTTCTTCTCCCAAGCCATGTTTGGTGAAAGTGGATCCGTCAAATTCAGAAGCAGCAGTAGTATTTAATTCATCATTCGAGTAAGGAATGCAAGTGCAGCTTAATCTCCCTCCTGCAGCGTCATTAGATGAACCAGCACATTCAGAATCCATCTTATCAGTTCCTAATGTTGATAAATTCAACATAGTACCACATTTCACATAGCCATTGTTGTTCTCACCACCCAAATGGGCTTTTTTAACCAACAAGCTATCAGAGTTTGTGACCTCTGACAACTTATCAATCAGTAAACTGGTTGGAAGTACCTTCACAGGAGAAACACCATAACTATTCTCTTCAAAAGTGATTTCTGATGCCAAATTCAGCTTTTTACCCGTTCGCCCACATTGTTTCGCTTTCTTGTTTCCTTTCTTTCTATAACTCCTTTTTGGAAGCTTGTCATCATCATGCAAAATATCAGAATCAGACCTCAGAATAGTAGTGTCAGGCCGGGATAACTTCTTTGCAGCCACATGGCAGGGGGGAACTGCTGCCGATGAATTGCAGATGGTTTTCCTTTGCGGAGATTGACTTAAGGTGCTTGCTACATGTGGGTTTCCACTGGAAACTGGTTCAGAAAAATCAGCCTGATCATGCATGTTCCTTTCATTCGGCTCACCTACGCAACTCAGTAGTCTTGGCTGTGAAGATAGTAACTCAAGGCCCTCTGTACCCAGATCTCCTGACGTCAAGGAGATTACCTTGTTGACCTCTTGAATGTCAGAAAAAAATGGTGCTGGTTCCCAATCTGAATCATGCCCAAGCGGAAGTATTGTTAATGCAGTCTCCCTGCCACACCACAAAAACACAGTAAACAAGTGCTTTCCAGAAAGTTGGAAGAACAGATAGTATTGCAAGGTGTCTGGTTATGCTGGCTGAATCCCTGGTGACATTGCATTATGCAAATGCATCATCACGAAAATGATGGCACACAGTTATATAATGCTAAGAAACTAATAGGGATCCAGAGAAGAGTAGGTGACACTAGATTGGATGTTTCAGTTATCAAACAGTCAGCCACTTAACTGCATGGTGACTTGGTCATTGACATCCAGGTCCCAGCACAGTGGGTCCCACATGTCAGTGTCAAAGTCACAGCTAGCAGTTATGTGAGGATCCTGCCCTTAAACTCCCAGATAGATTTGATTGTATTGATGCAAAGTGTCAACTGTATTGATGATGTTAGAATAGTTCAAGCTACTAAAATCTCTCATTGATGGTCCATATTCTCTTCTTCTTCTTCTTCTTTTTTGACCTATTAAGTTGTTCAGTCACCTATAATTTTCTTGTCAATAAAAAGTATACACAGCATCAACGGACCAGAATACCAGATACACTCAGACAAGTCCACCAGTGATAGTTGCTAATGGAAGCATGCAGCAACAGTCAAGTTACCTGTTCCCTGGATGAACAGAAACAGGTTTACGTATCAGGTAGCCCTGAAAAAAAAGGGACAAAAATGCAAGTCAGTATTGACAAAAGCCAGGTAATCTATACCATGAAAGAACGAGAGAACATGTACAAAATGCATGCATAATGTAGACCTTTGAAAAGAGGCTGCCAATATTTCGGTCTAACGATCTGTTGCGTTGAATATGTGATGTGCTCTGCACCCTTGTGTCAATTACTTCAAGTGCACACGGCATTTCTCAGAGAACCTGTGAATGTGATCACATGAGGGTTTAATACCATAAACTTGTAATGAGATGATCTAGCATTCAGCAGCAGCATAAAGAATTTTCTCAGTTCTGATCAACTAGATTTACGGAGGTAGCGAAGCGAGCTGACAATCTCTTGAGCAAGCAAAAGCACAGCAATTAGGAAGTAGGTAAATTCCAAAAAAAAATCTGAGACATTAAGTTGGTGGATGAGACCAGCAAATAAATAATTCATTAAGTGCAGATATTGACAAATTATCAAACTTGAGCACACAAACAACATGAACTTGGCAATTTTGCGTACCTTTAGAATGCTGTTTCTATTTTGAAAGTTTTGATCAACTGTCACATATAACAGGTGGTGATAGCAGATAAGTTGGATTGCATTTACAGGAACTAATATATCATGTGCAACTTTAAATGTGGGGATCAAATTTTCCTATAAGACTATGACAAGATAGCATCACCAGTGGAAGCAAAACAAGTCCCTCATGCAACACCTAGTGTCGTACTTAATGTTTAAAAGGCCACTTTTATCGCAATAATTAAGCATGAAGCTACCTACTAGAGTCCAATTAGAACTCGCAGCCATCCATTAGACTAAAAAGGAGTTTTTCCCATAGTGACCAACAGCACAAGAATCCAAGCTATGAAATTTTCCGCTAATCTGGTAGGTCTAACTGGTCACAAGAAATCAAACTTGACAGAACTTTGTGGAGCTTCTGAGCCGGGTTGTAAGCGGTAATAAGCAGTCAATTCGTAAAGTAAAGCTAGAGAAATTTTAACAGACCGACCGAGATTGCGGATAATCTGAAACACCGCACGCACAGGAAACAAAACAATGAAAAGAATCGAGGAGGAGGGTTGGTAAAAGGGGGGGAGAATGGTGAGGACCTCAGGGATAGGATTCATGGCGATCACCGGAAGCGAGCGGTTGCGGAATCGAAGCGGGCAAAGGACAAAATGCGGAGGCAAGAAAAGCGCGGAAATCCCTAGAGCGGATTAGGATGCAATCTAACAGCGAAACATTAAAGATTGATTTTTTTTTTTGAAAAAATATTGGCAACAGACAGAATGAGGATGAGAATCTGCTGGAAAGCGGACAGCGAAACGCGGCACAAAAATGGGAGGGCCGAAAAAAGCCGGCCGGCGCTAAAAACAGCGCGCACGGGCGCAAAAACACAAGAAAGGAGCACGCTTGGCTTTGGACCGACGAAGGAGATGAATTCGTCGTCGGCCTGCTAGCTTACTCTATTGCGCGGGGAGAGGAGGAAATGGCCTCTCCCTCTCGCCTCCGGCTCTGGCGCCGGCGCCGATCCTCCCGTCCCGCTCGATCGAATCGAATCGAAACCCCGTCCGTCTGAAGCCACCAAAGAGCAGCGGGAGGATGAGGGCGAGGGGAATCCGGAATGGGTGGGATGCGATGCGGTGCGGAGGAGCGATCGATCGATGGGACTTTTTGATTCCCAAGACGAGAAAGCAAATGCAAAGCCGTTTGGTCTGGATTTGGGGATGCCTTCTGAGAGCCTAGCAGCCTCTTTGGCTTGGTTGGTTATTCAATCTATGCCTTTAATTTTACAAAAGTTTTTCACCACTTTTTATCAATTTATTTATCAAAATTAAGCAGACTTTAAAATTACAGAAACACGAGTGCTACAGTACGAGTGTGCAGGAGCAGCAAAGTACCGCGAGTAGAATCTTACGTACTCCACGTGTGCTCCTCGGCCTCGAGAGAACAGAATATACAAAAAGAAAGAATAGAAATACCGCAAGTAGTAGAAATAGCGCTACTGTAGTGATGAACATGTGTGTTGTCTGCAGCCCACCAAAGAGGAGACTGACACGGTGTGGGCCCTGGAGTAGCTATAATATCATACGCGTGGCACGCAAAGCACATGGGGTACGGACGCCGATTGACCACATGCATGGCCCCACGTGTAAGTGGCACAGCCATATCTTCATCTGGGGTAAAACTGAACGTGAAAGTGATAAAGGAGTGCCATTTTCGGTCGGAAAGAGAGTGACACATAATTTTAAAAATATTTAAAATTATGATAAAACATCTTCTCTCAATATTTAGTTTCATCTCTTGGTATTTTCTAAATTACATGTAAAACGTATATTTTCTAGATAACGGTGTACATATGTTTCACTAATACACGGTCACATGAAAAAAAATGCTCATATGACAGTTTATTCAGTGCTTGTGAAACTTCCACACAAAGTTGCTGGTTTGCAACTCGCAATTGCCACATGAAAAATCTGATTCCGCGTCGCATAATTACTTCCTCCGATTTTAAAACAAAATAAAACAAACGTATACCTCCTCCCATCCTAGATGTACTCATAACTATTTTTAGTTATGAATTTTGGCATAGACCGATTACGACTTAATTATAGACTAATTGTTGAACTAATTTCAGACACGCTACTACTCCCTCCTTCCTCGTTTTTTAGGCGCACGGGGGAGTAGCATCGAGACCAAGGCTGGAGAGTCGGACGATTTAAATGTTGCACAATTCTCTCAAAGCCACTTCGTTCCGTGCGCTAGTATTTAATGCCTGCAACACAACTTGCGGAGGAGCAGCCAGCCTTTATTCCCGTTGGCTGGGCTGTTCAGTTCCGTAATTCCTAGCGTAAAGAGACGAGGAGTACCGATGTTTGAGGGAGTCCCAAGGCCGACATACCTAAAAAAGCAGAAAATCACCATACGCCTTAAAAAATGCGCCTTAAAAAATGACCGTGTTACCTTTAATTACTCATGCATTGAACTAGAAAAGTAGCATCAATTAAGCATTTCATTGGTTCCATGTGTTTTTCTATACAATTTTTTTGGGTATTTCTTTCATCGAAGTCACTAGGGAAGCCTTCAACTTTTTTTTTGCATAATTTTTTTCTAGAGCCACTTAATTCGTTTTCACAGGGAGTCAAATCTGGACCTGCTGGATGCTACTCAAGTGCTTTAACTACTAGGTTATAACGCTCTTTACAAGATAGAGGGAGTATTTTCAATCAAAGAACATAGAGTTAAACCATAACTCTTTTTTATAGGTCCACCGGGCAAAAAAAACTCAAGACTCATGAGTAATTAGGGGGACAGAGTTGGCAAAAAAAAAAACCTCAAAGCTCATTAGTTGGCCCAATTTCGATTCCTCAAACAAACTGGGGAGCCATTTTTCAGCTCATGAGTAATTTTTTTTCGAAAAAAGACTGAGCCGGTAAATTCTCGAGATTGATGAAGTCACTACTGACATCTTGTTGTCGATGGGCATGTCACTTACCATTGAAAAAAATAATGCTGGTTAAATCTTAGAATAAATTTAGAAAAATGCGAGCACTAGTGCCAAGTCAAAGATTTGAATCCTGGTGAGCCAGGTTCTACCACAAGCACAAGAAACCTTACCAGTTGAGCTACGTTCAGTTCACAACTCATGAGTCATTCAATTGGCTCGCTACGCTCAATTAACGTTTTAAATAACAAGCTACAATATTTAGCTGAGAGTTCTGTTCATCCACTATAGCTCGCTATTTAGTGGCTGCAGTTAGCTAAAACCGTTATAGCCCAGCATTTTGAACAATGGATTCAATAAAATGTGACAATAACGGATTTAATTGTATGGTTACTATGATACCAATGCAGTTTGACTATATAAACTTTGTCATCAACTACTACTATATCGTGAAAGGGTCTTTAACCTAGCGGTTAGAGGCTTAGAGCACCTGAGTAGCATCCAGCAGCCCCAGGTTCGACTTCTCGTAGGAGCGAATTAAGTGAGCCTGAAATAAAAAATTATACAAAAGAATAAGTAGGGGATTCTCCTGCTGACTTCGGTAAAAAAAACTACTCTAGATTAAATTAAATTAGGTCAGTAGAAGTTTCATTTTTATTAAATGGAGTATTATATTAGCTTTTTTGATAATGTGACAAAAGGTTAATAAAGAAATGATTTTTATGGCAATCAAACCAAGTATACACTGTTTTCAAGATAGGATACAAATGGAGTATTATATTAGCTTTTATGGCATTTTGAAAATATAAATATGAAATCCCTCATTGACTTTACATACTTCCAGTTTATTCATCCGTGTTTGTGATTTTCATGATGCCACTGCAAGTTAATCATTCTAAGTATTTTTAGCATGCTCGAACTATGACACGGATGGTCGATATATATCGGTCAATGTCACTTGTACTCTCTTAGCACTAACATTGAAATATATGTTTGACGGTCGAGCTTCTCTACTTTGCATACCGCTTTTGTTTTGAAATAGGGGAATGCAATCGTGGGACTTAGGCTATCCCCAACCCATGGTGTCTATGGGCGATGTCTATAGGAAAAAAGAGAGTAAGAAACTACACATAGACACTACCTTCCAATGCATAGTTTCTATAATAAATGAAGAAAATAAATCTCTTCCAATCCTCTCTCTTCTCTCTCCTTCTTTCACCATACTACTCTTCTTTCTTCCTTGGTTCTCGTGTAGACATGATGTCTTGCATGAGAAACCATGTCTATCTTTTTCTCATTAACTCTCTTGCCATGTCATCAAATTTCTTATGTGGCAGCCTCATTAATGCTATGGAAACTATTAGGGTTGGGGATGGCCTTAGGGAGTGATACTGTCCCATTCATTGTAGTACAATATGTTAAGTCACATACACATCTTTACACTCTTTTGCGCAAGCGAGAATGCAGACACAATCAGCGGTTACAGTAGTAGCAAATGCCGTTACGTGTTGAACACATCGATCAATTGTGTATATATATCTCTCTTCAAATATTACGTACAAAAAGGCTATACGATCGAAACCGGTCTGCTTCCAGCATTTTGGCAGCTGATTCAATTTCAGCCAAGATATCGAAGCAAGACGCCGTCGTTGCCGAGCACGAAGCCTTTGGTGTCATCAAGGAACCTGCGCAAATAAACAGGCAACAACACAAACAGCGTTAGAATCACAATGTTTCAGAGAAACAACAACCGCATGACAACACAAACAGCATCAGAATCGATCCATTGCTGCTTAATTACTTGACGGAGTAGAGGTTGGCGGCAATGTTGTCAGCGGCCTTGTCGCGCACCCAGCTCTTCCCTCCGTTTGTGGTCTTGAGCAAGACGCCGCTCCCGCCAGCAGCCCACGCCTCATCCTGCAGTCGTATGCATTGGATCCGGATTGGAAACGGATCAACATCACCATTGCATTATTCAGACTCATCGATCCGGTGTATTCCGGCTGCTAGCTGCTAATTGCAATTGCAGTTTCCTTGTATTAACGAATGAATTACCTGCGAGCGATAGCCGACGTCAAGAATTCCAAACCCCCGGCTCTGCACTTGCACCTCCTCGAAGTCTTCAGTTATCTACACATGGAAACCAATTATATATTGTGTAACGTGAGCAGCAAGACCATATCCAAAGAGCAGAAAACAACAACCCAAGTGTCTATTCTCGTCTCCAGCCAAGAGATGCTAAAAATCGAAGGATAATATTAAAAATCGAAGGATAATACTTGCTTCCCTGACTCTGCAAGCGGTGTCAAGATACAAAGAAATGGCAAGTCTAAAAGAACCAGACATGATTCCTACCCCAGTTCCTTTGCTTAGGAAGAGTCCACCGCCGCGCACCAGCAGCCAAAGCCCACCGTCTGCTCTCCACCCCATGTTCTGAATCCTCCGTGCCACCGCCCTGTTATGTGGTTGCCAAAATGGCTGCATAGGTATGCGGACGTGAACTTCAGAATTATATGGCAGAATAAATAAAGTAGTATACATCAACTAGTTGAACCGGACCTGCCCAGGCTCCCATGTCAAATAGAAGTTCCCTCTGCTGGATACAGCGACGTAGCGTCCATCAGGTGACCGGTTCACCGTGTTGAAAGTCCCAGTGTAGTAACTTGCACCGCTAATGCCACTTGAAACTGTTCTGCATCACAAACAGGAGGAAGAAAAAATGGAGGGGACAATGTCATGCATCATCGGGGGAAAAGGACACAGTATTTTTTCTCCAATTAGTAATATGTGTGCTTCTTCAATTGGATAATCAAGATGGGACTTCTTGTATGAACAATTATCAACAAGACACAACACCTGCACGAATAATGTTTTACCCTAATAAACTGTAAATAAGATGATCCTATCTACTTGAGTGTTTCGGCGTCGATTGAGTAAAATTTGTACCTGTTGAGGGTAGCGGAAACAGTCTCTTGCACGGCAGCCTTCCAGTTGTAGCCGCGATTGGAGGTAACATAGATTGCCCCCTCGTCAGTAACCATCTCGGCGCTCTGCTCTCCAGTAGCTTTTATGTAAACCTGCAATGGCATCATAGCAATTACTGTATAGAGGAACAAGCAGCCCTTTTGTGTAGTAGCTTTTATGAATTGGAAAGCGAAAATAATACCATGTTCCCAGGAAGTTGGGCACTGAGAGGTATTCTCTCCCAGCTCTCTCCAGCATCTGAGGTGTGCAACAGAATAGCGGGCTTGCCGATGATCCAGCCTTCTTTGCCCTTGAAGCTTACAGAGTTGAACCTGTAGTTGAAATCTTCGTCCTCAGCGGAAGGGATGGAGCGAGGGAACCAGGTGTTCCCGCCGTCTTTCGTCTCCAATATGGTCTGCCTTGTCCCAAGGAGAAAACCTGAAGGAGGCCCTCTCTCTTGTGTCAGTCAGTCAGCATGGCCTTATTACTACTACTTCATTCGTATTGGTACTGAATTTGTTGTATGCGCATGCCTTCAACCCTTCACTAGCTAGAGAAGGAAGAATACTAGTGTAGCTAGTGATTTAATGCAGTATGGTGATTCAGAACTAATTAAGCATTTGCATTGTGATTTGATGAATGAAATACGAATCCAGCATTCATGTACATACTGTAGGAAGCGCAAGGAGAATATGGTTACCGACTTAATTACCGTGGGAGGGGTCGTCGGGGACGAAGGCGATGTCGAGGAGTACGACGCCGGGGTCGATGGGCAGGTAGACGCGCTCCCACTCGGACAGCGCCGGTGCGTCGTCCGCCCTGGCCGCAGGAGTCCATCGGGGCAAGACGAGAGGGGCGGCGGCGGCGGCAGTGTGGGCAATGAAACGGCGGCGGTCGACGGCGGGGGAGTCGGAGCGGGCGGATGCCCTCGGGACAAGGAGGCGACGCTGGCGGCGGCGGGAGGCCGGGAGGAGGAGGTGCAGGGAGGCGGTGGCGGTGGAGCTGGTGGCCATGGAAGCCGAGACGTGTGCTGTCCTCTGCTCTCGCGCGCTGCGTGTGGCGGCTGCCTGCGCTCTTATCCCTCCCTCCCAGCAGGGCCCGCCGGACCAGATTATTTTTGGTTAGATACCTCTTGTCAAACCCAAAGCCCAACCAGGGGATGTAGCTCAGATGGTAGAGCGCTCGCTTAGCATGCGAGAGGTACGGGGATCGATACCCCGCATCTCCATTTTGGATTTTTTTTTTTGCCATTTTCTCTATTATTCTTATTTGGCTGCCTGATGACAACAACTCCTGACACCGGGCGGCGCTGGGAGCAGAGCAGAGCACGGCCGCCTGAGCTCAGCTGCTGAGGCTACCGGAAGACGAAGTTCAAGGTAAGGCACGGCACCCAACTCGACCTGCAGCTCTCTCCCCATGGCCTAGCGCTCCACAAATTAAAGCAGGGATCATTCACCTTCCTCCACTTGCATTATTGCGCTCTAGGTGCTTGATGAAATGCCTAGCAAACTCCAGAAACTCTCCCTGCATCTTTGGCAATGCACTCCTTCTCTACCATGTGCTGTGAAATGAGGCCACAGCTGCTTTTGGGGGGCTACACAAGCTGGCCTGAGCCTGTGTTGGCATGTTCCGCTCCGCACACAAGATCGCCTGCTACAAACTGAAACCAAGAAGAATACGGTCATTGTCATCTCAGCTCAGGTCCTACTTGTGCTTGAAAGAGCAGGCTTGCACCGCCAAACCATCTGCGCAAGAGATGAGATGAGCATGGTTCTGCATCTCTTGATCGACATGTTGGACCCGTCTGATGATTACTCAGCCAGAGAGTTCTCCCTCGATGCCCGAAGAGCAACACAAGATGTTCCTGACAGAGGTTGTGTGCCCGTTGTTGCAGGAGGGACTGGGCTCTACTCGTGGTTGCAGATTCTCATGTTTTGCATTGGATTTGGAGAACACAGGGGAAATGAAATGAGGTCTTGTTCTACTCTCTTGTCATAGTTATTTTTCTACCTTCAAATTATCCTGCTTTTGGGTGCTGACCAATTAGCAGGGGTTTTTCTTACGATAATACGTAAACAATACATTATTTTAATTTGTTGGTTGTAATTCTACTTTTCACCATAGTGAAAATGCCTTTTGCAAAGTGCCACATTTGAATGAAAAGTCTGGTTGCTTGGATGCCATTTACTAGGGCACACTGGGTTTTGTTATTTTATAGCTGAAATGAATAGTATCATCTTGCAAAATTGAGACGTCCGCTCTGTTCGTTTGGCAGAACTGCACTGAAAAGTCTATTGATTTTGGCTGATTCTGAGCTGATTTAATAGTGTTGTGTGAGGGAAATAATCTTCTATTCATGTGTTGAGGAATATACTTTTTATTCAAAGTGAACCATCTTCTGACTTCGCAGTACAGTTAGTTGTGCTGTCGGCCATGCATATCATATTGTCATTGTCAACCTCTTAATAAGGGCTGCTATTCGTCTCCAGTTGCCTATGTGTGTGGTTGTCTGCCTATCCCGTCGGGTATTCTGGTTAAGCAATATAACCAGTATGGCTATTTGTTTTGCACTGTTAAAAAAAAGAAAAAAAAAACAAATCCTATCTGGTAGGGGTTTCAGGTATTTGCACCTTTTTTTTGCCTGCCAAACAACATTTACAAATTGTTATGGAGAAAACAAAAGGTTGCTTTCAGCTAGCTTCGAAATGGAAAAGAAAGGGTTTGTTGAGAAATCACTTTGAGGTTGTCTGATACATAATGCTGCGGAGCAACCTAACACATATCAGACTGATGTACCTTGTTCTTTTGGCTCACGGTTGATATAGGAATCCAATCATGCTGTGCCGCTACTAAATTAACTACGAGAAGCAACCGTTGACTCCCATAGCTCTTGTATGTGCTGTAAGTTGGCAACAGATGGCAGTTGAGTCTGTGGTACTTCCAAAAAATTAATGTAGTCTCTGTTTACAAGGTCGGTGTACATTTTGGCTTAACAAACTTCATGTCTAACACTGTGGCACTTACTTTTGGTGTAGACATGATTTTGGTCAAATTCCTTTCTTCTTTTATTTTGCAACTGAGCATACCTGAAGATATTGTGCAGAGAGTCAAACGGTCAACTGTGTTTGGGTTCTGAATGGTAACATGTGTTAGACCATCTCCAAGAGCATTTATAAAATCTACTCTCTAAATCATCATTTGGAGAGTCCTTTGAGTCAAATTTATTTTCTATATGTCTATACTCTGTAACAGCTTTTCTATATCTTGTGTGCAGTCTAGAGAGTTATCCTCGCTCTCCATCTTTGGCTAGTGAGAAATTCGGAACAGAGGATGTCTATATTTGGATATCCAATTGAAGAGGCTGTTGGAGGGTGTTTTTTCACCAAAATCTATATTCCTGTAAGTTAGAAAAGATATAAAGAGTCTCTTGGAGATGCTCTTATCTAGGCCCAGATTGCAGGCAGCTACAAGCTTGAAAATTCAGGCCCAGATTGCAGGCAGCTACAAGCTTTATCTAGGTAAACCAACTTATTTGACACCAAAGAGGCAAAGAGAATAATACTCAACACTCTTTACATGCATGCAAGTCAAAAAGCTCGTACATAACCTTTGAATGATGCACATAGGCTTAAGCTATTGGGCCGCTCTAGAGTTATCATATCACTAACCACACAGCTAGCTGCAGCATGTCTTTTTTATTAAAAAAAATACTGTTGCTATGGCTGATGATTAGGCAGGAAACTGTTGAGGAATGGTTGGTAGATCTGGAACAGCATAAGTTTGACAAAGGGTGTGTCTGTGACTGCGTCTGCACCTAACAACTGAACAAAATGTGTTATTTTCAGTTTTGGTGGAGACAGTGGCAGAGTACCAAAAAATTAAACTCAATAGAAGATATGTTAATCAGAGGGATTTGGACTGAAAATATATGCACTGGACTATGTCTGAACTATATTTCCCTGAAATTGATAAGACACCCCTAAAGAAAGTATGCATAGACAGCTGGTTGCATTAGAAAAGGGTAATTAGCATCAGCATGTGATGATTGAAAGGTAGTCACCGTGCTTAAGTGCATGATTTATTTATTTATTTGGCATGGAAGAAAGAAACCAAAAGAGAAGGACACGATAAAAAATGTTCATGATAATTGATAAGCAGTATGTACGCAGGGATAAAAAAAATTCAAGAAGCTTCCGATGAACCTGGGGGATAATCCAGCCTCTGTCCTCCAAAATACCCCATGACATACTACACTGCATATATAACCACATGTTTTTGTTGCTTATCATTTGCCTTGTTATTCTATTAACCAGCAGATGTGTTGTTGGCAAGAGGGAGCTGTGGGCTGTGGCCATGCATGAACAAGCTTGGCTCTCATAAGGAATCAAAAGGTAGCCTTGGTCAAGGTAAGAGTGAGTCTTCTATTCTCATATATGCAGTCTCAATTGGTGGTGCCTTCCTTTGCAGATTATATGATTATATTAAGATAAACACATGTGTTTTATAAGTCCAGTTTGGAGGAGGGGGGGGGGGGGGGGGGGGTCCGTCAAAAAAAAGTCCAGTTGGGGGTCAAAGACGATGCCCGCCTCTGCCTTAGTTGTTTAATTTTGTGGATACGCAGCAACGCGCTGCTGGCACCACCAGTCTGTATTCTTTTTTTTAAAAAACAAATATTTTGTAAAGAAAGGAAGAGGCGGCAGGAGGTCTGCCGACTGCCGAACCGGAACAAATGCACCACCAGTTTGTGTCGACTGCAGTGCACTTCCAAAATGGAAGAAAGCGATCATGGTGGACGCTTGCACTTGATTTCTTTTTAAATTATCATATGAACTTTGGTAGTGCCTAATTTCTAAAAGCAAAACACATAGGATGAGCAAATGTGTGCCCTTTTTTTTTGCATTAGTAGTTACTACAGTTTCATCTGGTGAGGTTAGCAGGCCCTCATTATAAAAATAGATGGTACTCCAAGACTAAAGAGTGTGAAAGATACATGAGCTGTATAGCGCCATAAACACGTGGCTGTGCTGTACTAGTAAGTAAGTAAGTCCCATAAACCGCGTAAAGTACAAACAATTTTAGCTATAGTAATAATTTTTTAAGAATCCTGAGCTCATGCTCGTCTTCTTTCTTCTTAAAGAGAAGATTAGAAGAACTAACCTTTGACCCTTTGTTGCTTCCTTCCATCTTCCATCTTGGCTGGCTGGCAGTCGGCAGAGGCAGGCTCCCTCCAACACAAGAAAAGGAAAAGGCAGACTCGCCTTTCCTCCTCCCTCCACCGACCGCCCCGCGCAGCAACCTTCTCCACCGGCGCCGGCGACCATTTCCCCGGCTTCCCTGCCGCCAAACTTGTTCGATTCAATCCCCAAGTCGCCCTGTGCTCGCTGAGATCTGCCCATTGACCCCTCTCGCGCGCAATTTGGGCCGGACTTGCTTTCCATCGCCATGGGCATCTCTCACCCTCTCTCCGATGAGTACGACGCCCTCCGCGGCGCCGTGCTCTCGCCGGAGAGGACGCCTCCCTCGTCCCCGCCGCCGCCGCCGCCGCACGACAAACACTGCCTGGAGCACGAGGTCTCCAGGATGGACACGCTCGCCGGCATCGCCATCAAGTACGGCGTCGAGGTAATAATCATTCGCCTCTCGTTTATCCTTCCTCGTGGCTTTGCCGCTTCGGTTGGTGGTGGTGATCAGGTGATGGGTAAAGCTTCTATCTTGGGATGTCCCTCTCTACGAAATGGAATAGGAACGTGGTAGAAGAATCTTTTTAGAGTTCATTTCTTGCTAAACACAAGGAGCCATTACTGAAACAAATATTGCTGGGGTGAGTCATAAATCACAAACTCGAAAAATAAAAGGTGCAACGTTGGTTTATTACTTTGTGTCTTCACCCTTGGCAAATGTGTTTCTCTACACATATGCACAGGATACAGCATCATCCGTGACAACTAATGAACTCACAAGATCCAAACTTTCTTTACCCACACTTTGTATACTTCATTTGTGGGTGATAAAATCATGTAATGTGATGCCCAGCTTTGGGACTTCTAGAGAGTTGGTGAGAACGGTGACATCAAGTATTTGCTTTCCCAGATTTCTGTCCACACAACACAAGCCATATTTCCTTTGATATATCGGACATTATGACAAATTTGAGTTGCTGAATTGATATTTATGTTTTTACTGTGTAGATATCTGACATTAAGAGGGCAAATAGTTTGGTCACTGACAGCCAGATGTTTGCACTCAAAACATTGCTCATACCTCTGCCAGGAAGGCCCTTGCCAGCTTCTGTGAGATTGAACGGGTCTGCTCAAAGAATTAAAAGGTAGATATCCCTTCATTCGTGTTGCTTGTGTTTCCTACTATAGAGTGTTGCATGCATCCGGTCCTTACTTTCAGAAAAAAAACATGCATCCATTCTTCTTTGATTTTTCTTGGGGTTTGAATTTCTTGTGGAGAAAGCGCAATCTTGGTTTTCATCAGAACTCAGTGCTGACATTGAACTGCCAAACTGTGACAATATAAGATCGAGTCATTTACTTAAACCACTTTTTTTTGAAAGCGCAGGAGAGCTGCATTTCATTGTATTAGAGAGAGAGACCGAGTATGAGAGTTGGGTTCAAAGAAACAAATAAACGACTAGCCTGTATTACTTAAACTACTCATTCACGGCTTATCCACCGTTGCTTAATTGTTGCCCATCATGAAACTGCAAGTGCATTTCGACCATTTTGTGAGTAGACAATACATAAACACGACATCCGTATGGAAAAAAGCACACAACTGAGAAAAATCCTTGTCATGTCATCTGCATGTTATTTTTTAGTTGTTGAAATTTGAACTTAATTTTCTGTGTTTCTGCAGAGCATGGGCTCCAAACCATCAGCAAGACAGAGGCATCACTGATCCACTAGATTCATCAAATTATGATCAGAAGGGGGCGTCTGCTGCAATGAGTACATTGCAGAGATACTATGGTCTATCATCTCAGAAAGGAAATACCACGGATTGCAGCACAGAAATGTCTGTGTACCGTAAGGGAAGCTTTGAGAGTAGCCTCAGTGAAACATTGCTCAGTTCTTCCGCAGCTCCAGGTACAAAGGGTGCTGACAGAAGCTGGGAGTATGAAGAGCTAGTTAACGGCTTTTCATCAGCAAATGGTGCCAGTGAGAATAAGAGCGATGGGGTGCCCAAACCCAAGCAAGATGCTTCTGTGCGGCGGCGGCAGAAAGTGGAAGCAGAATCTAACACAACCGATACCCAGGATGATTTTCTAGCAGACCCGATTAAGGCGATCAAGAGTTTGTTGCCACGGCCAATTTCTAGTATCCGTCTAAATATAGATACAAGCAGCCCAGATTCCAGCCAGAAGAGCAACGTTTCGTTTCTTAATGGGTTTAAATCTGTGAGGAAGTCACCCAGCGCACCGAACTTTGCAGATGCAGAAAATGGGGTCTCTATGTGGTCTAGCTCAAAATGGACGTTCAACCATGAATCCTTCACCAGGCCATTGCTTGATGGCCTGCCAAAGCCGGTGTCGACTCGGAGGATGAAAACTGCCCTGGACTGAACTTGAAGCCAGTGTTCCATATTTTTCTGGCACGGTTGCTAGCTAGTAGCTACACTGGTTCGATCTTTTATGAACCGTGTCGTGACTGCTGGATAGTGGCAAATGGAATAGGTGACTTGGCTGCGCATATCTGCCGTGCCAGTGCTCGAGGATGGTTACAGTGCAGATTACAGGTTAAGGGCGTGTTTTGTATCGGAGCTGCTCCTTGTTCCTTGCAGCTGTTGACGTGCGGTATATGTTTTACTCTTTTGTTGGGTAAAAGTGTACAGCGCATTGCTGGATCGGCAGTGCCATGCCATGGAAGCGATGGCTCAAGGATGATCCATCGTCATTTTCTTGCACCTTGTTCTCTGTAGGTTTGTTAGAACAGATTAATTTTAGTTTACAAAAGAGTACGGATGTATCATACATGTATGCCGTGTTGGTGGAATCGTCAACAATTCGACAGAGTAATGATTCTGTTGTTTGTCTGAGTGAATGTTGTTTCGGTTAGAAAGATTGTTTGTTATATTCTGTGATCCATGGTTTTTAAAGCATCAAGGCGAGGCGAGCCACTACCGCCTTATCGCCTAGGCGACGCCTAAGCAGGGTAAGGCGGACTAAGACGAGCTAAAGCAAAATCTGAGGCGACGACGCCTTAAAAACACTAATGTGATCCGATACGTGAGTGACGATGAACCAGACGCACACAGGGCTCGCCGGCGCAAGCTAAGGCTCAAGACGGTGTGGATGAAGGGATTGGAGAAGAAGAATTGGGGAATTGGAGAAGCATTGATGCATGTCTTGGTTCATACTGTACAATACAATGTTAATTTGATGATCCTCTATCCTCTCCAGCAGTCACCCGGCCTCCGATCCTCCACTGCCTTGTGATCATGATGATGATTGATGACGGTATGTACACTCCAATTTACTACAGCAGAACCAACCAATGCAAGGCCGTGTTTGTCCAGCTTTGAGTTCGTAAAGCTTCATGAATCAGTTTGCGTTTTCTTTTCTTTTCTTTTTTTGGACAGAGAGAAGAGCACGAAATGAAAGTACTGTACTCCTATGAAACTAGCGATGCACACCGCGAGGCAGCCATGACAAACACGTTCTTTTTTTAATTGTAATGAATTGGCGCGTCGCGGTGCCGTGCAACGCGTATTCATCATATAATCATCAGGAAAAAAAGGAGAGACAGAGACGAGACGAGGCATCCAACCAACCAGATGGCACCAATAAAGCACACGTGGGACGTTTAGACGATACAGCCATACAGGCAATGCCACGTCGTCACGTGTGTGTCTCCACGTCACGTCGCGTGCCGCCGCAAGCAAGCAATTGCCTGTATCGTCAGGTGTACGTATTTGCTTTCGTAGCATCGACACAGTTGCAGTTGCGCACCCTCACTTTTCTCAGTTTTGTACCTCGATCTTTTTTTTTTCTTTTTTTTTTTTGACAATGAACGTGTAGATACATAAACTGATACAAAACAAAACACAGGAAATGCAAGGGGCAACCGAAGCACGGTGAATCGGTGATGGTGGGCGCTAGGCAAAAAGACAGACGGGGAAGCTTTCTCTTCTCTGGGATCCAGAAGTTTCCTTGTTGCTTCCGCTGCTCGGTTTCCCTCCTTGTCTTGCTCTGCTATATAAAGGGAGGATTCAGGGCAAGGCACTCTCGAGTGGAGTAAGATTCAGAGCAGAGCAGACCAAGTCTCAAGAAGAATTCTTCTAGCGCAATCTCAATCCAGATAGGCATGGCCGCCGCTAGGATCGTGGCCAGCACCGCCGCCGCCCGGTTGGCGTACGAGCCGCCGCCGCCGATGACGCTGGACGTGGTGCAGAGGCAGCGGCAACTCCTACGCCGCGCCGCCGCGCTCTGCCTCGACCCCATCGCCGAGGAGGCCGACGACACCTGCTGCTGCGTCTCGTCCGGTGGCGCTTCCTGCTCCGGCGGCGGCGGCGGCGGCGGCGCGGCCCATCCCTCCTTGAGGGTCTGAATGATTTGGTTCTCCGCCGCCGCGGCCCATCCCTCCTTGAGGGTCTGAATGATTTGGTTCTACTAATTGATGATGACCTGAGGCCTTAGTCTAAGTGTTGGAGAGTAGTAGTAGTATATGATCAGCATCGTGAAAGCTCTTTCTTGTCATCCGATCCTCAATTCTACTGCAATTGCCAGCGAGCTCCTTTTATTCAGCGCGCCGTGCCTCATGCAATGTAATTCAGTCTGAGATACACATGTAATCAATCTATTTTTCGCATCTTCTCAGTCTTCATCTGCAATCTTTTTTTCTTTCTAAAAGGTGGTATTACACTTTGTTCGTTTGCCTCGTCAGTCTGGCCCTCACATAACGCTATTGAATCATCTAAAACCAATAGACTTTTCAGCACATTCCTACCAAACGAACATAGCGTTCATCTGCAATCTGAGAGGTAAAAATTGACTGTGGAATGGAATGTGTCTGTATGCTGAATTGCATCCGTGTCTTTGATTGCATACTAGTAGTGCTAGGTAGGGGCGTGCTAACGCCGCGTCTGTTATATTACATATGTAATTATTTGTTGTCATGGATGGTTTTGAGTTCCCTCCTTTTCTCAATTTTTCTAATCGTTAAGAACATTAAATGTTTGCATGCATGAAACAACCGCATACATGTATTGAATGAAGTAGACAATGTGCATGGAAGGTATATACAAAGTAGCAACCATGAACAATGATGGCGTCATGCTAGCATGACTCCTTAGCAAACTCGATGGCGGCAAAGCAGATATTCTTGATCATAGAGAGCATGGCCGTGTTGACATAGAGCGTGTTGGAGGTACGACCATGGTCCCACGGGGACGTATGGATTGTCTACAGACAGAGTCGTACCAGGCGTGAAGAACACGAGTAGAGTACTGCAAGGACTCTTCTCGTTATTGAAACTAGTCGTATGACTTGTAAACTACTCGGATTGCCTTGAAAGGCACTTTCCGAGTAGTAATTGGTTAGGATTCTACTCGAAACCAACCTTGTAACCCTGCCCGCCGTGTACATAAGGCTAGGCAGGGACCCTCTCAAGAAAAACCCAAGCCTCTCAACAGAGAAGACGATCTCATCAATATCAATCACCACACAGGACGTAGGGTATTACGCCTTCTAAGCGGCCCGAACCTGTCTAAATCCTGAGTCTCTTTGCCTTTGCGTTCCTGATCTCGGCGAAACCCACCTGAAACTCTACTGCCTCGGGATACCCCTCGGTAGGATCGACGGTAGAACACCGACATCTGTCGCGCCAGGTAGGGGATTTCCTCGAAGATCCCGTGGAGAACGCAATGGTGACCTACATTCAAGCTGAAGCGCCTCAGGAGGGCACAACGTTCCACTTTGTCTCGTGGGTCTACGTCGCCGACGGCTTGGGTGGCTTCTACAGCTACTACGAGACACCTGTCGAGTTGAAGCAGGAGCAAGCGCCCATCATGGAAGATTTAGCCGAGCAACTCGACGAGATCACGCTCGCGGACCTCATCCGCGGGCAAGAGTCCGAGTCGATCACGACTACGGAGAAGAAGACAGCCCTCCCACCCCAATTTCCGTTTGGACTCCGTAATTCGACCCACGCATATTGTGAGGCGTTACGGAGCCAGTTCGAGTCCGTCATGGACTCGAAGCGGGTCGTTCCAGTCCGAGTCATGGCAGGACACGCCAACTCTCTGAGCCAAGCGGTCCCCGAATGCCACTCGGACTCGAACGAGGAGACACTACAAGAACTCCTGTTTGGACTTCGTAATTCGACCCACGCGTATCGTGAGGCGCTACGGAGCCAGTTCGAGTCCGTCATGGACTCGAAGCGGGACGTCCCAGTCCGAGTCATGGCAGGACACGCCAACTCTTTGAGCCAAGCGGTCCCCGAATGCCACTCGGACTCGGACGAGGAGACACTACAAGACGATGGCGGACACGACCTCGTGATCTACGCCACGACCGAAGGAAGATCAGAGTACCAAAGAGACTGGATCCCACGGGACGTCTACGAGTCCCGCCAGATCTTTGTACTCTTTGGGCCTGAAGCTACTGACGACCTACCATTCCAGTACGGCACACCACTGCTGCCAGAAATGGAAAGCTCTACAGAGCTCATCACCCAAGCTCCAGCGACTCTGTCGAGCCCAATCGACAAGTCTTCATGGCTGGCGCAGCAGCAGCTGGCGACGTCGACAACGACCCGCGCAACGCTTTTGAGCTAGAAGGAGACATCTCCGCAAATGAAGACGCACCCGCTGGCGAATCCACTCAAGCGGTCGCGGACAGAGAAATCCGGAACAATAGGAGGGCTCAGCGCCGCCTAAACGCTCGCAATCGCGTCATGGCTGGTCGCAACCTCGCTCAAGAGTTCGCGCGAGTGGCACGCTACGACTCTCCTATGGCTAACGCCATGGAGATTGCCTACCACGTCCGCAGTCTACCAAGAACTCTAGAGACAGCTGCTGCACTCGAAAGGATCAACGACATGATCCGCACTCTCGACAAGGCCATCGCCGCCGCACCATCGCGCAGCGAAGAAGTCGAGAGCAGCGGACGTCAACCTCCCCGCGACAAGAATCGCCCCCCAAACCCCAGCCGACTGGGAGAAGTCAACGCGACGCGCGTGAAAGGACCAACACTAGGCCTAGAGGGGGGGTGAATAGGGCATGTTAAAAAATACTGAAAATTCTTCACGAAACTGTCAGATGGTCGGATGATCCGACGCAGTCTCGGATCTTCCGGCACCCGGAAGTTCCGACACTGTGTAGGATCATCCGACACAGAGAGGAGACTAACTTCGATATTCAAAAACTAACAAGCTATTCAAGATTCTATTTGAATACAAAGCTGCTAAATGGAGTAACTAAGCACCTAAGTATGATCTCTAAGGTCGAACAACACCTAGCACATGGATCGGGCACAAATAAGGTGATGAACAACAAGAACAATAGCAAGAACAATGAGACACGAGATTTGTTACCGAGGTTCACTCCACAAAGGAGCTACGTCCTCGTTGAGGGGTTCACAAAGAACCGGGTTGTCACTAACCCCTTGCCTCCCTCAATCAACCACAAAGAAAGATCGAGTCACTTACTATTGCTCTCACAAAGAGAGGGGAAATACAAACTTTCCGGTGCTCAAACCACAAAGGAATGGGAGCTACCGGCGACGCCTAACCGTCTAGGAGCAAAGCTCCAAGAGTAACAAACGAGGATGACGAATCAAGCTTGCTTCAAGTGCTTCTTGAGATGAACGAATCAAAGCTCACAAGTGCTCAAAGCTCTCACACTCAATCTTTTCCTCCCACTCAAACCCTAGATGAATCAAGGCAAGAATCAAGCTTTTGGGTGGAGTAGAGGAGTGCAATGAATGCTCTTGGAGTGTGTTTGGGCGTTAGAGGCAACAGCATTGAATGAGGGGGTGAGGGGGTATAAATACCCAACCCCCAAAAACTAGCCGTTATGTGTTCTGCGAAGGGGTACCGGATCTTCCGGCGTAGGGACGGATCTTCCGAGATTTGAATTTCATAAGGCTGAAACACTGAAATATGGCTAAGTCATGAAAGTTCCGACACAAGGTCCGGATGATCCGGTGGAAGTTCCGATGTAAGTTCCAACACAAGATCCGGATCATCCGAGGGAAAAATATTAGAGACAGAGCCGCCCGGAACTTCGCGTCGGATCTTCCCGTGGAAGTTCCGACACCTGAGGGAGAAACGCAGAAATGGCTAAGTGTTGAAAGTTTCGAAGCAAGGGTCGGATCTTCCGGCGAAAAACTAATTTCAGACAGAGCTGCCCGGACTTTGGGTCGGATCTTCCGGCCTAAGTTCCGGCGCCTGGAGAGAAGACACAAAATCTGTCTAAGTGTTGGAAGATCCGGTGTAAGGGTCGGATCTTCCGGCGGAAAATTAATTCCAGACAGAGCCGGCCGGAACTTTGGGTCGGATCTTCCGGCCTAAGTTCCGACGCACAGAAAACTTGTGAATGGAGGGTTTTTGTGTGTTTGTGTCTCTCGTGTGTATATGTCATCTCAAGTATAAGCGCTTTAACAATCTAAACTCGTCAAGCACATCCCCCTTGATAGTACGGTGATCCTATACTCAAATTCGAAATATAAAATAAATTTAAATCGTCCGATAGACTTCGTCACCATACGAATAAGAATTTGGGACCTTCCTTTCACCTTTCTTTTCTTTTGATTTTATTCCTGCACAACTTATGCAAAGCATTATATCCAAATTTACATTGTCATTAATTACCAAAACTAGATTAAGTGCCTAGATGCACTTTCAGCGTGCTCCATCCTTGAATCCAAGAGGCGTGATGAAGCCCGGGGATACAAGGAAGAAGACGACGAGTACCCAATGTTCTCTAGGGACATCAGGATGGCGGTTTACCCACAACCATTCAAACTAGTCGGCTTCGAGAAGTACGACGGCAAGACCTCCCCTGAGTCGTGGTTGCGCATCTACTCTACGGCTATCGAGTGCGTGGGTGGCAACACTGCCATCAAGTGCAGATACTTCCCAATGGCACTCGAGCCCGCTCCACTCACATGGCTTGAAAACCTGCCACGACGCTCCATCGACTCCTTGGGACGCCTGAAGAAGATCTTCGTGTCAAATTTTCAAGGCACATATAGTCGCCCCAAGACTCGACACGACCTCGCCATGTGCAAACAGTACAAAGGAGAAAGCGCGCGCGACTACATGCGCCGCTTCATGGAAATCAAGACTCTGGTGGTGGACGTTTCTGACCACGACTGCATCGACTTGTTCCAGAACGGCATCACCAACAGGTTCTTTGACAGGCAATTTGGGCTGCATTGACCAAGGACTCTGGACGCCCTCCGTGACCAAGTCGAGACGTGGTCCGAGCAAGAAGACCGCGACCTCGAGAAATATGGGCAGCAGGGCTCCCAGCACAACAAGCGCAAGCCAGACGACACAGTCGCGACTCTGGAGACTGGCATGCGAAGCCAAAAGAAGAACCATCCCGGCAAGAGTGACGTTGAGAAGATCATGGACAGGTCGTGCCCAATGCACCCAAAGCATAAGCACACCATGGGCCAATGTTATGATCTCCAACGCATATACGCCGAGATGGATCGAGAGAACAAAGCCAAGAAGAAGACGGCAAGTGAACCACTCGATCCTGAAGCCAAGAACAAGGAAAAGACCGACGACGAAGATGAAGAAGACGAGGAGGACCATACGAACAAGTTTCAGAAGCCCAAGAACGTACTCATGGTCATCATGGGTGGCGACTATGGATTCCCCACTCGGAGGAAGCATAAGCTCGCTCTAGGCACATAATGGCAATTGAGCCAGCCGTCCCAAGATACCTAAAGTACTCGGAGGTTCCAATTACCTTCTCCAGGGTGGACCAGTGGAACAGCTACGACGAACCAGGGCAATTGCCACTCGTCCTGGACCCTACGGTGGCAGGATCACAACTCACCAAGGTGCTCATCGACGGCGGGGCGGGGCTGAATGTGCTATTCTCTGGCACCCTGAAGAGGATGGGACTCGACATTGAAAAAATGTTGACTCCCACCAATTCCCTGTTCTACGGCATTGTCCCTGGTAATGGCAGTCTTCCCCTCGGCCAAGTCACATTACCAGTCACATTCGGCACGCAGGAGAACTACAGGACGAAATACATCAAGTTTGAGGTAGTGGACTTCGAGACTTCGTATCAAGCGATCCTCGGACGTCCGACTTTGGCCAAGTTCATGGCCATACCACACTATGTCTACCTCGTCCTCAAGATGCCAGGACCCAAAGGCGTTATCTCTATCCGCGACGACTTGCGACGATCATACAACTGCGACAGAGAGGCTGTGGAGTTTGCGGCTACCACTCAAGTACCCAACGCCATGGCCCAGATCTTCGCAGCGGCTAAGAAGCTGAAACAGACGGAGTATGAAGTCCCCAGCAAGGAGCCCGGACCACACAAGGCGGCTGTCCCTGAAAACGTGGCGACTAAGGACGCACCACTACTGGAAGGAGACCAGTCGAAGACCACCAAGATCGGGGCTGGCTTAACCCCGAAATAGGAAGGCGAGCTCGTCAGGATTCTGCAAGCCAACCGCGACATCTTTGCGTGGAAACCTGCAGATATGCCAGGAGTGCCAAGGAACCTGATCGAGCACAGCCTTAACGACGATCCCAAAGCTACACCCAAGAGGCAACGGTTGCAACGGTTCGCAACCGACAAGCAAGAGACGATCAAGAAGGAGCTGGCAAAACTACTCGCCGCAGGATTCATCAAGTAAGTCTTCCACCCGACTGGTTGGCAAATCCAGTCTTGGTGAGAAAGAAGAACAACAACGAGTGGCGCAAATGCATCGACTACACTCGTGCAGAAGTTCCAGAGTTCCCTTTGATACTTGTTGATTCAACAAAGTATACATCGGTCAAAACCCGAAAAGTAGATCACATGACTACTTTTCAGGATCCCTAAGTACTTAGATGTAACTAAGACCAGGCTGAACACCTGTAGAGGCCAGCTAGCCTTATAAAGCAACTACCCGCGAGATGAGTAGTGATTTCAAATCTTTGAGTACTTATTTGAAAGTAGTACAGAGTCTACTCGGCAAGAAGAGTAGTGATTTCAAATCTTTGAGTACTCATTTGAAAGTACTACAGAGTCTACTCCACAAGGCGAGTAGTAACTTCAAATCTCTGAGTACTCATTTGAAAGTACTACAGAGTCTATTCCACAAGGCGAGTAGTAACTTCAAATCTCTGAGTACTCATTTGAAAGTACTACAGAGTCTACTCGGCAAGAAGAGTAGTGATTTCAAATCTTTGAGTACTGATTTGAAAGTACTACAGAGTCTACTCCACAAGGCGAGTAGTAACTTCAAATCTCTGAGTACTCATTTGAAAGTACTACAGAGTCTACTCCACAAGGCGAGTAGTAACTTCAAATCTCTGAGTACTCATTTGAAAGTACTACAAAGTCTACTCCACAAGGCGAGTAGTAACTTCAAATCTCTGAGTACTCATTTGAAAGTACTCTAGAGTCTACTCTATAAAAGAGTAGTGTTTTCAAATCTCTGAGTACTCAGAGTCTACTCTACAGTATGAGTAGTGATCTTCAAGTACCAGTTATCAAGTGCTCTGAAGTATAACTCGCAAAATGAGTACAACTTGCCGGGGGTTTCCTGAATACACTGCAAGAGTGGTTTGGATGACTTTTCGGGCGCCACATGATCAATGGAATTCATCAGTGTGTGGTCGCCTCAACCCGTTGCAAGTTATCAAGTCAAAGCTCGACTTCAGCTTGTGTCGCGGTACTGCCGCATCGCCAATATGCTTGTGATGAACTCAAACTAGTCGGAATCAACTCTGACTAAGTCCGCTTCATCGACAAACGGCAACAAACAAGCTAAGTTACTTATTTCAATTATTTTTTATTTTATTCTAACAAGATTGGCCAAGCGCCGGGTACTTTGTTTGGATGACAACTCTTTAGGCCGCACAGCGTGCTGTCACATCTTCGTCAGCTTTCAGGCTCGGGGGCTGACGCTAAAATCACAACTCGGTTCGCCATCAAGCTTACCTAGTTGTCTTTCTCCAGCATATTTGAGTCGCCAAGTACCAATGATGAGGCCACGACTGCATTGGCACCTGACTCCTGTTTCTGGGAGAGATCGCGGCGTGACAAGTCAACCACGACCTCCTCTGTTTCGCTACTCTATTGATGGTGGCTATTTCGACTACAAACTACTCGATGCATCTCCGCTGGCTCCTACTCTCGGGGGCCGGGTACAAGAAAACCACTCAGATGACGATCTCCAAGATGATTCGATATTTCTGGGTGCAAATTACCACTAGGATGATGATCTCCACGATTTGAAGAACTCTAAAGCTCGCTGGACCCTTGAATTTATCATTCTGAATCGTTTTAAGGCTCGGGGGCTGATAGGCGATATACATCGACTGCTGATTTTTTCTGAAGACTAAAGACTTAAATCAAGACCCTCGGCTTGATTCTTTGATTCAACCCAAGGCTCGAGGGCTACTTGATATTAAGTGCAATTTTTCCAAAATTGCACATTTCAAGAACAAGATGAAGATTCAAGATTCTGTGGACCCTCAACCTGATTCTTCGATTCAACTTAAGCCTCGGGGGCTACTCCATATGGAGTGCGATTCTTATCGCACACCATATAATATTTTGAAGACTACTGATTTCATCAGAATAAACGGGGCTTAAGCACCTCATGGCCTCGTGAAAATCAAGACCTGTCCAAGACTGATCAAGCACTCGAAGAACTCGAAAAAGCACTCGATTGGCTTGGCAAGCACTCGGTTGATGATACTCGACGATGAAGCGCTTGGGGGCTTATTGGAGGTACGACCATGGGCCCACAGGGACGCATGGATTGTCTCCAGACAGTCGTACTAGGCGTGAAGAACACGAGTAGAGTACTGCAAGGACTCTTCTCGTTATGGAAACTAGTCGTATGACTTGTAAACTACTCGGATTGCCTTGAAAAGCACTCTCTGAGTAGTAATTGGTTAGGATTCTACTCGAAACCAACCTTGTAACCCTGCCCGCCGTGTATATAAGGCTAGACAGGGACCCTCTCAAGAAAAACCCAAGTCTCTCAACAGAGAAGACGATCTCATCAATACCAATCACCACACAGGACGTAGGGTATTACGCCTTCTAAGCGGCCCGAACCTGTCTAAATCTTGAGTCTCTTTGCCTTTGCGTTCCTGATCTCGGCGAAACCCACCTGAAACTCTACTACCTCGGGATACCCATCGGTAGGATCGACGGTAAAACACCGACAGAGCGCGCATTTGGAGGGTCTTCTGTCACTGCTACGCCAGAGCTTGTGGGAATGAGGGCTGGAGCGGTGCGATATGACATTGTTGGTATGTTGGCCAACGAATAACAACGAGAAGGGAAAAGACAACTTGAGGGCAGGAATGGTTCAACGAACTCGTCTCACAAAAAATGGCGGTAGTGGATTTCACATGTGAAGTCCGTGAGCCCGGGGTGGACGATATCTCCCTTAAAGGCAGCGGCACCACCTCTGATCCAATCTGGGGCTCGAGAGGAGGGATAGAGGAGGCAAGTTGACACGTGAGGCGACAGATTTGACGAACCGCTGAGGAGCATAATATTTGTGTCATGTTCTCAACTTCGTGGAGAGGTAACAATAGCTCTAATGCGTGAAGGGCACCACAAATTCATTTGACAACTATACAAATCCATGGCATGCCGGCGACCGAGAAATTGCGTGATAGCACAACGCTGGAACCACGTGGCAGGCGAGGACACACCGACTTTGGTTAGACACATTTTCTTTACCAGTATAAATGCATGTATTTTGGAGACAACACCGTGGTACGGCCAGGCGTATCATTCAGGTGCAGAAACCAATGTACTGTAGCAAAATCAACACAGTGTAAAAAAATCATACTGTGTAGCAAACCGGCAAAGTAAACTGGTGTGAATATTTTGGAAAAAAAAAAACACGAGTACTGTAGCGCGGTACAGTGGGTGCTGGTGGCCGCGCAACCTCCCAGCGATATGTTACGTTTTCCCAGTGTGGAAGGCGGGTTTTGGCGCTTTCCAGTTTCCAGTCGTCTTCGTCCCCCTCGCCTGGCACCCAACTCCGCTGCGATCTCCTTCCTGGCTTCCTCCTTCCCAGCTCCGCCGGCCGCGTCCTCCAACTTGCTCTAACACCGCCCAGTTTAAAACCCTAGCATAGCATAAACTTCTTCTTTCTTTTCCCGTTTAGCAACCATAAACTGGAGAGGGGATGGTCAAGAAGGCCGCCGCCGCCGCTGCGCCCGCCGACGCGGCCGACGAGCGCCGCCGCCTCCGCTCGCTCGCCTTCTCCAATGGTCTCCTCCAGCGCGGCGACCCGCCTGCTCCGCGGGCGCCGCTCGCGCCGTCGGCTGCCGTCACGCGCCTGCAGGGCCGCGACATCGTGCGCCGCGGCGGCCAGCGGAAGAGCCGCTTCCTCTTCTCCTTCCCTGGCCTCCTCGCGCCAGCCGCCTCGGGCGGCCGAATCGGGGAGCTCGCCGACCTGGGGACAAAGAACCCACTGCTGTACCTCGAGTTCCCCCAGGTACTACGCAGCGGAGGGAGCTTGCCAAGGTTTCGGCTTTCCAGTCCAGTTCGCCGGATGCCAATTACCACCCTCAAATGCCATAAACATGGGATCTTTCCTGGTGCTGCTTGCAGGGAAGGATGAAGCTCTTCGGGACGCATGTCTACCCCAAGAACAAGTACCTCACGCTGCAGATGACCAGATCAGCCAAGGGCGTCGCCTGTGAGGACGTATTCGAGAGCCTGGTCAGTATTGTTGCCATCTCACCGTTACCTTCCCTTGCAACTAGGTGCAGTACTGATTGCCAAATGCTGCAATTTTTTGAAGCCACTGAAAATTTCCTTCTGATGCTCTTGTCTCTGGCCAGATTGTGTTTTCTCAAGCCTGGTGGGTTGGGAAAAAAGAAGATAACCCAGAAGAAGTGAGACTTGAGTTTCCGAAAGAATTCCAAAATGTTTGTGGAGTCTCTTTGCAACCCCACTTGTTTCTTCGGTTTCCTTTTATCTGTGTGCGTATCATATGTTTCTTCTTTTACTACTGCTAGGACGGGGTAGCAGCAGATTGTGATTTCAGAGGTGGAGCAGGTGGTGCCATCAACGAAGCAACTGCAAGTAAAGCTGGAAAGGAAATCGCAGAACCCCGTTCCCCCAACTTTGAGTCTGATGGCAATGCATCTGACAATTCAGATCAAAAGGATGCGAATGATACACAGACTACAAGCGCAACACCTTCAGTTAGACAGTCTGCTAGAAATGCAGGGAAAGCCTTGAAAAAGTAAGATCCTTGTACTCTGTATGGCTTCTTCCTTGAATGCCTAAATACTTTGCTTTGATTAATGAATCACAGGGATTATTTTTATCTGCTGCTAACAGCTTCAAACCCGAATACACCCATTGCCCCATGACACAATTAACAAGTTCCTCCTTGCTATTTGTACATATAGGTACACAGATGTATCTTCTGAAGGTGATTCATCTAACAGTGACAATGAAGTTGAGATACCTGAGGACTTGGATGAGAAGGTAGCACTTGAATTTCTTTTCTTTTCTTTTTTCTATTGGTTCAAAGTTATGAATATCAACAGCCAGATTGTGTGATGTTGTGGCTTATTTTTCTTTATGTGTGAAGGAGATGGAGAGTCCAGCTGTTAAGGATGAAAGCCAGAGTGAAGACATCAAACCTGCAGACCTCTCTAGCAAGAAGGAGCCTCTTGTTCAGGCAACTCTGTCTAGCATGTTTAAAAAGGCAGAAGAGAAAAAGGTAAGAGTGCAAAACTACCTAAACAGTAATGTGCCATGTGATTTTCCTTTCATTTTGACTGTATGGATCATGGAAAAGACTTGATATGCGTTAGACACAGGTAGACACAAAATCTAAGAAGATGCTCACCAGATATCTTAGTACCTCACTATCAGTAGCAAACAGCTATGCCCTTTAGCATCGCCTAACTTCCAATTGCATTGAAGCAACACTGTATTCCATAAGGATGTGTTAAACACTACCTGTATACACTTGATATTAACAAATTTATCTCGTCGTCACAAATGGACTCCTATTTCAGAGATCTACAAGAAGTCCTAAAGGATCCCCTGCATCAAAAGGTTTGTTTGTATCATCACCTTTCTATGTGCCTTACCAAAACGATGTATTATGAAAAGAACCTTTCTATTGAATCTGTAATTGCCATTTTTCTATAGGTCCTGCTGCCAAGAAGCCGAGAGCAAGTCCAATGGCAAAACAGCCAACAGGGATCAGGAAAGGTAAATGCACTGCTATGAAACACATCTTCCAGCACAAGTAAAAAAAACTCAGTGTTAGAGTGAGCGGCTTTTCTTAGTGTTAGTGGGAAAGTATGTCCTGGCACAAGTAAAAAGCTCTAGGGGGGTGTTGTGAGATAAGCTTTCAGCTTCATTTATATTGAGTACACTGACCGTGTGCTTGCTGAATGCAGCTAGCGGAACTCGGAGAAAACAAACACAAAAGGTACTGTTTTCTGGAGTTTCAATGTTAGTTATCCTCGGTAGATAAGATGAAAGGCCTAACATCAATGAATAGAGCAGGGATCTCGATTCAAATATTGGTCATTGTTTGGTCTTCTAAATGGTTATCTGCGAGATTGAGGACCTTTGGCCTTTTCATTTTGTGTTGCAGGTGGAAGACGATGAAATGGAAGAGCTCTCAAGTTCCTCCCAGGTGAGTTGTTAGCTTACATCAGCCATCCTGTGTGAGTTTAGGGTGCCTCTCAAGTATATATAGAAGGTTCCTGTGGTAGTTTGAAACAAACCCACCAGTCTTCAGTTTTAGAAGGAACTGTTGTGAACCTGTATCCATTTCGCGGCATCGGCATGTATTTCTGATCTTTTGAGCGCAAAGATTTTGCATCCTTACCTAGATAGTCATAATTGTTACAGGATAATGCTGTGGATGATGATAGTGACGAGGACTGGGCAGAGTGATGCCCCTGTATGTGCATCACATATTCACATGCATGGGTCAGTAATCGGTGAAGAATGCAGAATGGATGCGTGGTTGAAAGGAGGGATCTGGTCGGGAGACAGAGCGCTGGACACGTCTGCTGTAACATTTTGTATGACAGAAGTTTGAGTTTATGAAATAGATTATATAGTTAGTCAGAACCAGAACAGTTGTTTGATTGTAGCCATATGCTAGGTTTGATAGAGACTGGTGGCCTCCTTACATTGTTTTAGGAGTTGGTGTATCGGGTAGGTTTTGATGTTTGGGTCATAATATGATTTTGATGGAGGTGATGAATGAGCATGCAGCATATTTATAAGAGTGGTTTGGCTTATCTGAATTGTTGTTCCATACTGAGTGCGCTTATTCTTCTGTCTGCACCTTACATTGGTATAGCATCATCTGCCTGGTTTGATGGTCATTCAGTGGAATTAGCGTGATGCTATGCTGCGAATATGCGACATTTGGGCATTTGCATCGCATTACATTACATTGGATTGTGTGTGCCCTCCTTTTCCATCCAGTGGCCTTTACTTGCAAGGAACCCCAAGTCTCTCTCTCCCCTCCTCCAGGAGAGGAGGGGGAATATCCTGATGGCAGGAATGGATATTCGGTGGGTTCGAGGGAGCCCATACCAGCCCAGGCCCAGCCCAACCCACAGGGAAGGAAGGGAGCGGTGGTGCTGAATGACTGACTGCTGGGCCCCACATATTCATCCTCTTTCATCCCGTCCGTGCAGAGAATTCCAGGGAAGGAGTCCGCGGCTGCGTGCCTGCGTCGCGTCGGGTCGACGCCGCCGCCGCCGCCGCCGCCGCCGCCGCCGCCGCCGCGACTTGCCCTCCCCTCCCGGATTGCTTTTTCCCTTCCCTTTTCAATCCCACCCCGTATAAGGAGAAGTATAGGGCCTCAGCTCAGCACAAGCACGGAAAGGTTGCGGAGGCGTCTTCTTCCACCCTGCCCTCCCACCCACCCTGGTATGCATCGCCTTCCTCCTCCTCCTTTCCTCTCTTTCTCTTTCCTTCTTTCTTGCACCATGAATCTGATCGAATCGCATCAAATCCATCTTCTCCTCCGCCCTTCCAGACCACCTGCCGCTTCCTTCGCCCCCCTCACCACGCAACAATTTTCGATTCGTTCGTTCGTTTTCTTGCCCAGTTTTCCTGCAATTCCCCCTTCCTGCTTCCCTGGAACAATTTTACACCTTTTCTCTTCCGAGCACATCTCCATCCTTCCGGCAATGTTGGGGACGAGCAAATTGCGAAGCGTCTTCCCCCTTTGACTTTGATTTACCTATACTTTTCGCACGGATTGCGCAAGCAAATCGCTTTCAATAAACCACCGTCCATGGACTGCCCTATTTCTTTTCTTTCTTTTCCCACTATCTCCTTCAAATGCCAACTCATATGCACAATTTTATTTTATTTCCTCTGATGATTTGTTCCATGTATGTTTGCAGGAGTAAAAGAAAGCAGACAGCACCTGAGAGTTGCTGGCAACCACCGGGCTCGGCTGTCAAATTCTCTATTTGGCAGCCAGCCCGTGTGACCAATTCGCCTGGTAAATCCCAACCTTCCTTTCTCTTACATCATTTCTTTTATTACGCTCCGGCTTATTGACCATGACAAAGACGTGTCCACAACACCTGGTCAATCGTGGCACACAAAATAAAATGTTTCTTCCAAGTCCCCGTTGGCACACACGTTTCTTCCTTTTTCAGTCAATTCAATTTATGCAAACCGCGTGCTAGGAAGGACAGGCAGACAGCTAAGCCTGACTTCTTTCCTTCATGTGAAGCAGGGCAAAGGTGCAGACAGATAAACCACGCCTGCACAAGTTTCCTCCTTGGCATCTGACAAGAATCTCGTTGCTGCTGAGAGGCTCCACAACCCAGGATGGCTTCCTTCTCAGGACCCCTGCACCGCCCCCTCTCCGCCATGGCCGTTGCCGCCTTTGCCGCCGTCTCCTCCCTCGAGCTGCCTGGCAAATTGTCCCACAACAAGCTTTCTTGTGCAAGCGCAAATGCGGATGTGCTCGTGTCACTCCCAGCCACCAGGACAGATGTTCCAGCAGGGCCTTCAGCCTCCCTCTCTGGCATGCAGCTATTGCCACGCAATCTCCAGAATTTGCGTACACTGGAGGCTCCGTTTGCGTCTTTGCCGGTCATCAAGACTGTTTACCAGTATGCAAAATTTGCCAAGACCTCAGAACAAGACGACATAATGCCTGTAATTCCTTCCTCGTCGTCTGATGTGCTGTACCGCTGGCATCTGCCAGACCCCAGGGTCTGTGCCGACTCCCCCGAAAAGGCTCAGACGGTGGTGGTTCTTCTTGGGTGGTTGGGCTCAAGGCAAAAGCATCTCAAGAGATATGCCGATTGGTACACCTCCAGGGGCTTCCATGCTGTCACTTTCACCCTCCCGATGTCTGACATCCTCAGTTATAACCTTGGAGGGAAGGCTGAGAAGAATGTAGAGATGCTATCTGAGCATCTTGCTGGCTGGGTCAGGGAGGAGAGTGGCAAGAAGATTATTTTCCACACCTTCAGTAATACTGGTTGGCTTTGGTATGATACACTTCCTCCTGGTTTTCCTTAACCGAGGACGAGATTTATCTTGTTCGATGCTTTATTTCTTCATTTTAAAATGTTGCAGCTATGGCGTAATTCTGGAGAAGCTGCAACAGCAGGATGCTTCAGCAGTAGAGAAAATTAAAGCTTGCGTAGTAGACTCTGCACCTGTTGCTGCACCTGATCCTCAGGTAGACCCATTTGGCTGTTGGATTTACAGCTCATCATGAGCTTTTGGTTGATTTGACTTGGTATTTCTTGAGCTGTTATTAAAAAATTATCATCTACATTCTTCACATCTGAATTAGACAAACTTGTTTGTATTTTTTTTTATGGCATCATGTTTGTAGTAGGTTTTAAATAGCAAACTTGTTTGTATTGTTTCCTGAACTCAGGTATGGGCCTCAGGCTTCTCAGCTGCCCTCATGAAAAAACATAGTGTTGCCGCAAAAGGACTAGGAACAGATGATTCAAGGTCTGATGTCATAGTTGTGGAGTCTAACATGAAGGCGAAACCGGCAGCAACAGAGGCAGTTCTACTGTCAGCATTGGAGACTTTTTTTGACGTTGTTTTGAACTATCCAAGAATCAACAGGTACGCATGTTGTCCACGTATGAAACGAATCATTTTGGTTTCAATATTATCTACAAGACCCTTTGAACTGAGTAGTCCTGTGACATCTAACTTCTCACCTCATGAAAACTAAGCAATTGAATTGCTGATTGTGGCGGCAGCCACATCATGGTCCACCATACCATGTCGTTATCTCTTTGTTTAAATTGGTTTTGAGTATTTATAAATGGTGGCAACTGCACCACATTTGAGCTCATCAACATCCCTTTTAACAGGAGGTTATCTGATGTCATGGAGCTTCTGTCGTCGAAGCAACCAAAGTGCCCCCAACTGTATA
Source organism: Urochloa ruziziensis (assembly GCA_015476505.1). NCBI lineage: Eukaryota > Viridiplantae > Streptophyta > Magnoliopsida > Poales > Poaceae > Urochloa > Urochloa ruziziensis. The sequence continues at coordinate 19,786,776 of CM027126.1, forward strand.
TATACAGCTCCGCTGACAGGGTGATCCCAGCAAAATCAGTGGAGTCATTCATAGAGGGGCAGCGGAGAGCCGGACACGAGGTGAGGGCCTGCGACTTTGTGTCCTCACCCCATGTAGACCATTACCGGAGCAAACCTGGGCTGTACACCTCTCAACTGAGCAACTTCTTGGAGGAATGTGTCCTTAACAACCGTCGTGGGGATGCATGATCATCGTGTTAATGGCCTGTTTCTTTTCTTTGCCCATGGTCTTGAATTGACCATACCAGGGATATACGCCGGTTAGGTTATACGGTGAATTTCTGACATGTTTTTTATTCTTTCCTTTGCCGGGCTGACTTTAGCCGCACAATTGTAAAAACGTATAATGAATGAAAAAAAGATGAGAGCCAATTCTTTGGTTGGACTGACTGGAGTTCGAGTTCTGAACGATTGTATGTTGATTTGCGTATGGTGTGTTGGGTGTGTAGCGTTGTCTGTTGATTTGCGTATGGTGTGTTGGAACAGTCAATTGCCAAATCTGCTCCATTTGATGAAGTAGGATGAGATGATGTGGTTGAAGTTGACAGTCTCACATGAAACATTTTGAAACAGGGACATGACAAATTTATATGGCATAATCTATGAATTCCTGAGCAAATTTGTAGTTGTCAGAGACAGAAAGATGAAATGTTTGATCGTCCAGAAAGAAAGAAGGGCCAATATATAATTTGTGCGGCCCAAATAGCCCAAAGGGAAAGCTCCCCTCCTCTCCCTGCAGCCGTCCTCCTCTCATGGCGGCCGGGCGCGCCGCCGCCGCCAGGCCAGAGTCGGAGAGCAAGACGCGGCAAGATGCAGCAGACACGCGGTGGCTCCAAACCCTCTCCGAGCCCGAGCTCGTAAGGCTTCCCTCCTCCCATCCCAATGGATTGCATGGCTCTTGTCTGATGATTCAGAATCTATCTATTTAGGGTTTGATGATCAGCCTCAAGGAGCTGGCCGTGACGCGGGCCTCCAACGCCGGCCATCCTGACCTCGCCGACAAAGTCTTCCATCTCCGCGCGCTGCGGGCTCTCGGTATTTGACCTCACTCCATGGCCATGCATTGCATTCTGCTCCTACTACAACTACTTGCATGCCTTTGCAGCGTTTGTTTTGCTGGAAGAATCCAAAGAGCGACTGAGACAAGCCTCCTCGATCAATACAAACATGTTGGACAGGCTTGCCTTGCTAAATGACCCTGATCATGATCCCGATCCTGATCCTGATGATGTGGTGATTCCCAGCCAAGATGTGATCCCAATGCCAAATGGTATCCACAGGAAACGGAAGCACATGCAGGATCGGTACTTACTTTTGCTGTTCCTGTGTCTGAATGGTTTTCCTTGTTCTAGATAATAGTCTCCAATTTGTCAAAGCAATTCCATCTGTTGCTGCCAGCAAAATAAAGAAATTGCTTTTTTTGATGAAAAAATAATAATATGAAATTGCTGATGCTGAGTTGTATTAATGCAGGTGCCATGGAGAGGGTCCCCAGAGTCTTCTTAATAAGAGACGAAAAGCAAATAGAGAGGATTGATCACAAGGCCGCTGGTTTTGGAATTGGTCAGTCTGGTGGCTCGACAAGTAGCCTTTTGCAACATGAACATGAGGAATTGATGTAAATGATGATGCTGTGCGCTTTTGTTGAAAGATGAAGCCTGCAATGCATTTGCTTGCTGCCTTGAGAGTTGATATCATACATCTCAGTCGCATGTAAAATACACCAACCGGACACGCATGTCCGTATCCTCATAAAGCAAATCTCGCTTCTGACCTCCGAAACAAAAGAGAAATGCCCAACAATGCACTTAACACAATTCAAAAAGAAATGCCTAACAATGCACTTGCCACAATTCGGCAACCGCTACAACATCAAGCGTCAACCAGAACGCAAATCATGCAAAGAGCTGATGCAAGCCAATAAATGCGTAGCTAGTAAAAATGATATATACACATCAATAATTCATCATACAACTTGCACCAACCCAGGAAAAAGGAGATGGATTCAAAAAAGGGATGCATTTCATCTATGAGTTATACGATGATTGATTTACATAATTTCAGCTTTCCGCAGAGAGCAATTTCACTATATTATGTCAACTAAAACGAGCTAATACATTCACAAAGAACCAGATCTACACAAGGCGGTTTTCCAGCAGCTAACAATGTCCATGCCATGTCAACGTCTCTCAAATCTACCTGTTGCTGACCTCTTATTCAGTTCTCCATGTATGTCTTCAGACCTAATAAAGCTGACCCATTTTCTGGTGCAAACAAATACCCTAGAATACAGTGTCCAAGGTGCCGCCATAAACGGAACATTGAACAAACCACTTAGAAAACAAGACAAAATCGATTACAGCTGCAACAGAGTTTCATGCTCAACGACGCGAGTACATATCCCAACCTGACTCCGGTTCTTTTCGCTTCAGCACCAACCCAGAACTGCCACCCTGTGACATATTCCTCATGCGTTCATCCATAAAGATGGTCTGGCCCTGGTAGGACACGGGCCAGTAGCTTCCTGCTTCCCTACGTGCCCCTTCGGATGGCAGTCCGTAACTGAAATCCATGCTAGGATGATAGTAACCCAATTCATTAGATGAGGGTGGTGTCGCTCTGGTGCTGAAAGATGGGTGAGAAATGCCAAGGCTTAAGCCTGATATCGGCGGTATCACTGGTGCACCCTTCGCATCAATCATGTATGGAACGCCTCCTGGGGCAAAGAAAGCTGGGGGGAAAGGCATAGCAGGTTGAGATGGATAACTGACACCACTATAATCAGAAGTATGCGCAAAAGACTGAATAGATCTCGCAGGAACTCTTGATTCCACACTCGGTCCCAGAAAGTTATGCTGGTAATGTTGCGCATGTTCTTTCTGACCAACAATTATCCTCTTACCCATAATTGTGACAGCAGAATGGTCCGGTGTATCCCTTGCAGGAGTCTTGACAGAAGACCCATCTATTCCTCGTCCAGAACCATCAGTGATTGACATGTTGTCATTCAAGTCAAAGTTTCTGACTGCAGGTTGCCTCGAAGATGAGGAGGAAGAAGGTTGGCTCCAGTTGCCATTGAATTGTTGGCGGTTCCACAATGGTGGTATATTGCTTGCAGTGATAGCATCTTCCTCATCGTCACATGAACAATTAAGGTCAAGTTTCAGTCCTCCGCTCATACCAACTGCTGTAGAAGCACCCTTGGAAGCTCGGTCAGATGAAGCTGGCAGGATTGCTGTAGAGAGTGGCTCACCAGAAGTAGCACTATCACTGTCAGCTACATTTAAATCAAACAACACATTGCTTGTTTTATGTGAAGAAGCTGACAGCGACTTCTCTGCATCAGGAGTACGCCGAGGTGAAGCTGGTCGAAAGGCACTGGTTGCAGCAGAGCCTTTCCACCCAAGTTCACCTTCAAAGTGGAGCCGGGCTGGAAACACAGATGAGCCTCTTGAAGCAGCAACAGCTATAGGCATCGATAGATTGACAGAATTACTAAGAATGGACTTCGGATTACAATCAGCTTCCTCTGCACATTGATTTTCGTTGAGGTCTAAGTTCCCCAGTTCCACACTCCGTGTATGTTTCCTACTCAATGGACCACTGCCATCTGTAATGCCTGATCCATCCTCCTTAAGAGATGAGGAATTTCCTGAATCAGCACCGGTACTGGAAGATTTATTGTCATTCAGTTCATCAACAGCGGGTACAGGCTGCCGCCGTGCTTCCAAGTCAGGACTATCAGCATTCCTGGAATTGATATCAGGAGAACCACAAAAGGGTCCTCTGTAGTCAATGACCTCACGTTCCACCTCAATAGCTACCATACGTGCTACTTCTAGTGCGTCTGTATCATCATACTCTGTTAGCCGTGTTGATTTCTCCCCTTTCAATGCAGTCGATTTTGTGTCTGCTGCCTTCGAGGAATCCCCAAAGCTGTTCATGCATCTCTTCAATATATATTCACTGCTCATGCCCACATCATCTGTACTAGATGATGATGTAGGTCCCTCTTCTTTGCCTGTACTTCCCTCAGACAAATCTTGCAAATCACGGGCTACAACAGCAAGATGGTTCGAAGTATCTTCTGTATCCTTCTCCAAATTTAATCTTGCTGCAAATGGCTCGGATACCTTGATACTTGAGCTAGTTGAAACGATTTTATCCTGAAGATCCATTTTGCTACTAACAAACAGCTTGTCAGGTTTATTAGGCTCTACATACATGGGCGCTGGAGTTGCATCCAAAGGTGAATCTTGCAAAGCACCACTCTTTGCATTGATAGAGTTTGATCGGAGCATGCCATTAACGGACAAATCTACATCATTGGAAGCAGAAGTTTCCTTGGCAATGGACTGCCCATCTTCTAAACCCACATGATATGCAGATATAGGGGACGGTACCAAGTTCTTCACATCTAATATTGTGTTTCCGTTTGACGAATTTGGTGATGTTGACCCTGGTTGCTGCTTTGTAGCATCTGTATTATCATTGGTCAGAGAAGGATCAGGCAAAGGTGCATCTGAGAAAGTTGTCACCTCAGGTTTTGATTCATCAACAGGATTTCCAACTTCGACTGCTGCACTCTGTTTATCAATTTCTGTTTTGATGCTAACTTCTTGAGACTTGTGACCAGCCTGAGATGCCTCCTCTGTAACTGAACATTTGCCATTTGTACCATATTTTGGCATACTGCTCCACTTCTGACGGAGTGTTCTTGCCTTTTGGTTGATCACAGCATTTCCATGAGTAAGTAGGTGGTTAACAGTAGACATAACTCCAGAAGAATTCGACTGCTCACAATCGATTGGAAGACACTCCAACGCAGATAATACTGCAACTATAAGATCCTCAGCTGAAGTGCTGACATCCCCAGCACAATTCTGAGCATCCTGAAGCCAACGGTTGAGAAAGCCAACACCATTGAGGTGAACGAAATGTTGAAGGCACTCTTCGTTTTTGGTGGATGCTAGTGTGTTTGCAGCCGTAGAACACTGCCTTATCACGTCAGCGGTCTCAGCAGCGCTTTTTAGCTTCTGGATCTCAGATATAAGCTCGGCGATTCTTGCAGGAGTTGAAATGCCATCCTTCATCTCAGTGAGAGTGAAGAAGTCCTCAAGCATGGTGCCTTGAGCACTTTATCGCTGCACCCTTGGACCGAATCTTATTTGGCTCCAAAGTTCAGCAGAATTCATTCAGTTGAGAATTTTTCCTGAAAGGGGCATAGTAATTCAGTCAACAACAACTACTAAGGGCAGACAGAACAAATGAGTCTACAGGTAAAGTTATTTGCGCAGAGCATGTGTCTTTTTATATAAAAAAAGTAACTTAAAGTAGTTTCAAGCTCTAAGCATGGAGTAATGATATTAACATTCGAAACAGCGTAAAGTGCCACCTGATGGTGCTTGTTTGGCATAGTTTTTAAGAGCAGGCAGGTAATTAGAAAGTGGCCCAGGATACAAACAAAGAGAGAGGTTGGAGTGCCACCTGTGGTGCTCTGCCGGCGTCATATCACCTTAGGCACAGGGTGATTGGTTGAAGACGTCGTCTGCAAAGATAGTAGCAGCAACTGAGCAATGTCGTTCAGAAATGGATCTTAAGCATAAGGACTATTGGTCTTTGAAGAAATGAAAAGAGATTCCTTGCGCTGGTTAGAAAAGAAAGGCTAGTGATATATTATGGCACCCTAGAAAGAAAGAAGGAAGGAATCGAAGACCCTAAACCTCGAGGCGCAAACAAATCCCCATCCAAGCAAGCAAAGAAATCCATCCATCCATCAATCAATCAATCCGTCGAGGGTGGGTGAGGAGGACGAAGGGTGGATGAATTGAAAACAAGTACGGAGAAATTGATGGAGGGGCATGGCATATATACATATATATATATATATATATATAATCAAATAGGTTAGGGTTTCTTACCAATCGAATCGAATCGAAGGGAAAGGCAGGAGAATTGGGGGGACGGGCCACGAGTCCACCGGCAAGAGGAGCAGGAGCTACGGAGGGAGGGGGTGGCGGGAGGAAGGCCTCTGGATCTGGGGCCTTTGGGGGTGGGGGGGGGGGGGGGGGGGGGGGGGCTTCCGCTCCGCTGCGTTCCTCCTGGCGAGGCGAGGCGAGGCGAGGCGAGGCGCGGGGGAGGGAGGGAGGGAGAGAGAGAGAGAGAGAGAGAGAGAGAGGGGAAAGAGAGCAAGCCGGACGCCACGCAACGCACGCACCCCACGGGCCTTGCCTTGCCTTGGCCTGCTGGTGGGCCTGGCCTTGGCCTGCTGCGCTCAGTCAGAAGGGTCAGGTCACCCACCCACCCATCTCAACTCTAAAAAACTCTATATCGTGTAGTAATAAATTATTTAAAACCGGATATAGAACATCCTGAATTATTTAAAACCGCCTAAACAAACCCCTGGGTGGTTTGCATAGCAGTTTATTGACATGGGCAAACTTGTGTGTGTTCTACATGGCGTGAGCTTAGTTAGAGTATGACCCTCTTTTTGTCTACTAAGAGCAAAAGAAATTCTCTCCATATTTCTGCACTCTCTAGCATACCATCCATATCCATATTTCACTGTAATGTGCCATGTCAGCAAAACCACCTTTGAAAACAATATAGGGGTATTTGGACATATATGAATAGGTTGTGGTGTTCCATAGGCAATTTCATAATTCAAGGGGTTAAGTGGACGAACTTCAATAGAACTTATTCTCTAAATAGCTCATATTGTAGTTGGGACAACACTGTTTTTTTTTTCCTTCCAACTAGGGAGGCCAAGGCGTCTCAAATCAACCCTAGCAAGAGATGAGGTACATGGATCATGGGTGGTGGCAGCGCAATGGATGAGAATTGCCATTTTTTTTTTTTTGAAAGACGACGAGGAGTGCCATGACCCCAAACCAAATGCTACAAGGCAACGTGAATGCTTTCCCTCTTTGCCTTTGTTGGCCAAGCAAAGGGACCGGTTCCATTTTTTATCAAAGAAAACGAAAAGCGACGGATTCTCACTGAATTCTCTACGCATGGCAACGTGACACGCCCGGCCGTACGGCGGATGTCGGCAGGCACCAGGCACACACGACCGAAAAAAGAGCAGGAGACTAGCGTCAGCGTCAGCAGCCTAGCCTGACTCTGACCATGACCATGACGACGCTTTGGCTGCCACAATGCAGCAACAGTACATGTAGAGAAATTTGTCTACAGCACATCGTGAAAGTGCTGTTTTGTGCGCAGCACATCGTCAAATCCGATTTTGTATGCAACACACTGTAAAAGAACGCTTTGGTCCATAACACACTGAATTGAATAAACTAATCCTTTTTGACATGGATGAGAGATAAAAGACTCTTTTACCCTTGGGCCCATCTGTAATCTTCTTCTTCTTGCTCACCCCTGTCTCCTATCGACTTATCCTTTCACCCCGCTGACCTCATATGCTGCTATGGCGCCCAAGCTCCCTGCTGCCACCGCTGGCCACCAGCTGAGCTCCCTGCTGCCTAATCCTGCTCCCTCTCCATGTCCGTCGTCCCACACTCCCTCCTCCGTCGTCCTCACCCCCATGCTCCGCGCCGACCGCCGAGGCGGCCTCCCTCTCTGCGAACGTCAACTAGCCTGCGGGCGCTGCCTGCATGTGCCCCGCCCCTGGCCGCCGCAAGCCGCGCCGCCCGAGCTCCCCTGCCGCCGCTGCCCACACATGCCCGACGAGCAGCACCGCCGCCGCTGCCCACAAATGCCCCGCCGCATTCGCGCCAAGCTGCCAAAGTGCCAATGCTGCGAGAGATCCCAAACGGGGAGGATCCTAGCGGGATGTAGAACGACACGCAGGCGGTGGAGTTGGGAGTCAACGCCTCAGCGGGGAGCGCAGAGAAGCTGGAGTTGGGGTCTGGCTGGAGGCGGATGAGCTCTTCCTTTTGCTGCCAACGAGAAATTTATTTTTTTGAAACATTTTACGAACGAGAATGGAGAAAGGAGAGGAGGAAGATGGCATGTGGGTCCCATTATCAAGGGTAAAAATGTCTATTCACATTCACTCTCTCTTGTGTCAGCTATATAAATTGTAATGTTATTCCGAATGGTGTGTTGCAGCCAAAATTGCATTTTCATGATGTGCTGCAGACAAAAACAGGTTTGACAATGTGTTGCATACAAAACCACGATTTTAGGATGTGCTGTGGACAAATTTCCCGTACATGTATCACCGATCAACAAATTCTCGACCTGCGCGCAACGAGTTTTTGTCCTCACGTTAAATCAGCGTAAAATCAGTCAAAATTATAAAAAGCAACCTTTTCGCTGCTCTATACTAGTACTCCAGTCAGTCCACAACCATTCTGCTGCTCAACAACCAAAGACGAGTTGAATGAATCCAAGCACCTTCACAGTGAAGCCAGCTTTGGAGTCATGCCCAGTGCCTTGAGGATAAACGCATAAGTAAACGCATCTTCCTGTAATTTCTCAAACCTGCAATCACGTGCAGCCAAAACCATTATCACTCCTCCTTACTGCTTCATCTATCTACTATATGCGTGCATTGTATGCTAGCGCTACCAAAACCAAGAAACAATGCAGCCGCCTTTTACCTTCCCGACTTGGAGAAGTGCCCCGCACCCAGTTCGCACTTGAACAACAAAAGATTGCCGTCTGTCTTCAGCTCCCTCAGCTTCGCCACGTATTTCGCAGGCTCAGAGTACATCACGCGAGGATCTGATATCACCAACACCAAACGAGTCAGACACCTAGTCGCTTGGAATGCAAATCAAAGGGGCACCTACCATTTAATCCAGCGGTCACAAGAATGTTGGGATACTCTTGTGCTGCCACCTGTAGCATGGACAAACAAACACCGCAGGCCAACGAGTCAATTTGAAATGGAACTCATGCTTGGGAGAAACAAGAATACCAAAGATGAACAGGAATAAACATCATCCTTACAAAACACGCAAGGGAGACATCAGCACTTACATTGTCAACAGGAGAATATGATTTCATGTAGTAGTAGTATTCTTCTTTTCTGGGATCACCCCACTCCTGAACCAAGGATAACACACGCAAATGGATAAGAACAGAGACAGGTAGATGACTATAACAGAATGTGAGGAATGGACAAAATGGCACCAAAGAACATTTCCAGAAAGTATCTTTACGAATTATTTTTGCTAATTATAAAATGGCAATGAATATGGCAGTGAAACATGGACTGATGGCATAAAAAGCATGTGAACCAAAGAAGAAATGGATACCTCCCATTCAGCTGTTGTCAGTGGGATAGTTGGATCAAGCATTGTTGTGACAACATCAACAAAAGGGACTCCAGCAACAGCAGCCTTGAATAAGTCAGGCCTCATATTTAGGACAGCACCCATGAGTAGGCCACCTGCACTTCTGCCAGTGATGCAAAGCTTTTCCTTGGAACAGTATTTGTTTTTTATCAAGTGCTCAGCACAATCAATGAAATCAGTGAAAGTGTTCTTCTTCTTCAAAAGCTTCCCATCCTCATACCACTTCCGGCCCATTTCACCACCACCACGAATATGAGCTATCACATATATAAAACCCCTGTCTACCAGAGATAGTCTTGATCCTCTGAAACTCGGATCAATGCAAATCTGCAACCATAACAAAACAGGAAAAAAAAAGTGCATGGTTAACTCAATGCCGTTCTGCTACATATTGCTGATACCTAGAATCATCTGATAGTCTTATGCGAAGTTGCCACATTTTATCAGTTGCTACTTGCTAGACATTGATGGAGAGACCAGAGTTCTGATCCCACTTTGATGGTATCTTTATGCAATCAAATCATTGAAGTGTATGTGTATCATTCAGCGAGGAAACACTAAATGCTTAAGAACTGTTATCATTTCAAAATGACAATGGATAACAGTAAATGAATATGATGCCGCATTAGCAAATAAGTTAATACACTTTGTACTCTTTGTACTCTGTAGATGTATATATAAACAAGAAATACATAAACATTCCAAATGAATCATTTGCATCCCACAAGATGACCTAAAGGATATTGACATGAACTACATGCTAATCTGAACAGTTGTTCAATGGATTAACAATGGTATTCACATTTTGTTACAGAATAGTAAACACGCTATATACCTCATAGGAGCCATAGCCATATAGCAGCATAGGGTCTGAGCCATCAAGCTTCACAAGATCTTTTCTGTACAGAATGGACATGGGGATCTGAGTGCCATCAGTGGCGGCGGCCCATTTCCTTTCTGTTACATAATTTGATGCGTTGAACCCACCTAAAACCTACAGACATTTATCACAAAGGGTCTGTAGAAGTAAATAAAAAGACGAATCCTGATCAGAATACAAATATAATAAAAATCTAGTGCAACTGATAGCTTACAGGGTCAATCTTCTTCAGCACAGACACCCCTGAATCCATATCATAGTCATAAACAGAGGGCGGGGTCCTCATTGAACTATAACGAAATCGAAGAACAGATGAATGAAACTGAGAGTCCTTGGGGTCCACAGCATATGTTGGATCAATAAAATCAATGGTTCGACCTCCCTGTAGTTGTCCAATAGACTCTCCAATAGCAGGTAGCCGATATACGGTTACTTTGGGCAGGCCATTCTCACGCTCATATACAGCAATATGGTTGTCGAAGAGCCGGAATTCCTGTATTTTCACACTGAAGGGAGTTTCAGTTTTGATGCAATTCCATAGATACTAATGCTAAAATCTAAATAACAAAACCCAGGAAACAGTGTATCAAAATCGTTGACAGCCATCCTATGGAAGATCCAATATTCCTAAAACTGGAACATATTCCACAGCTAAATTTTGATATGATAAAGCCAAACTATATGCAAATTTCTTTGCTCTGAATCCTCGATAACCTTACAGCTGAAGTAAGAAAAGTTGGAAATACAGAATAACAAACAAAATTAAATTGGCTGGAACCCAAAAATTTGAAAGCCCCATGCTCTAGCTGGCAACACACACGGTATTAGTCAATAACAAGTAATTCCACTACAAGAATGCATCTTTTCTAGCTTATCAAGGAACTTTCAAAGAGGGGAAGGTCTGTGTTGGAGCTGCAAAGTATCCCCCAATGGTTCCAATATTCACTCAGAAAACAAAATTAATATCCTAGAAGAAGATTGTGAGTCCATGACACTCGTGTTGTGAACTCTTTATTTTTTACTTAACCCAAATATATACTGTTCTCAAGATTATTCTCAAAATAAATACTAGAAGAAGATTGAGACTTGTGCTATCAAATGGTTGCACAAGGTTTCACAAATAATTCCTCGTCAAGAGCAAGTTAATAAAGATAGCATCATAATACAACAACAACAACATAGCCTTTTGTCCCAAGCAAGTTGGGGTAGGCTAGAGATGAAACCCAAAAGAAACAAGGATAAGAAAGACATAAAACGGCACAAGACCAAAGATAAGGTTAGGGGTAAATAAGAGAAGAAACAAAAGATCACGGTTCAGGCACGTTAATTGCAAGTTGTAAGCAATAGGGATTGTAGGGAAATAATGGATTGATTGATAGAGGGCACAATACATGTACATATATAGGCAGGGAACCCTAGGAGGGGTCCCTGCCGCCGTATCTACCAGGGGGGCGGCGCCCAAGCCAGGGAGGCTTGGGCGCCGGCCACACTAGGCCCAATGGGCCTCTAGACCATTACCCTATCCATCTCGCTAACACAAGTCTCCAAGCGCATCTATCTATAGCTAATTCCTTGGAGATATTCCACCCTCTAAGATCCCTCTTGACCGACTCGACCCAAGTCAGTTTAGGTCGACCTCTACCTCTCTTTACATTATCTATCCTTTCTAGAACCCCACTACGCACTGGCGCCTCAAGAGGCCTCCGTTGGACATGTCCAAACCATCTCAACCGATGCTGCGTCAGTTTCTCCTCGATTGGTGCTACGCCGACCCTATCCCGAATATCTTCGTTCCGTACTCTATCCCTTCTTGTGTGCCCACAAGACCAGCGTAACATACGCATCTCTGCTACACTCAATTGTTGGACATGTCGCCTTTTTGTAGGCCAACATTCCGCACCGTATAGCATCGCCGGGCGAATCGCCGTCCTATAGAACTTACCTTTTAGCTTTTGTGGCACCCTCTTGTCACAGAGGACGCCAGAAGCTTGACGCCATTTTAGCCAACCGGCTGAAATTCTATGCCTAACATCTTCATCAATATCTCCATCCTTCTGGAGTATCGATCATAAATATCGAAAAGTATCCTTCTTGGCCACCACTTGGCCATCAAGGCTAATGTCTCCATCCTCATGTCCAATCGCGCTGAAGTCGCACATCATGTACTCTGTCTTCGTCCTACTAAGTCTAAAACCTTTCGACTCCAACGTGTGCCTCCATAGCTCTAACTTCCTATTAACCCCTCTCATCAACTAGCACCACATCATCCGCAAAGAGCATACACCAAGGGATATCACCTTGTATGTCCCTTGTGACCTCATCCATCACTAAAGCGAATAAATAAGGGCTCAATGCTGACCCCTGGTGTAGTCCTATGTTAATTGGAAAGTCACTGGTGTCGCCATCACATGTCCGAACAGATGTCATCGCATCCTTGTACATATCCTTGATGAGGGTAATGTACTTAGTGGGAACTTTGTGCTTTTCCAAGGCCCACCACATGAGATTTCTTGGTACTTTGTCATACGCCTTCTCGAGGTCAATGAAAACCATGTGCAAGTCCTTCTTCTGCTCCCTATATCTCTCCATCAACTGTCGTATTAGAAAAATTGCCTCCATGGTCGACCTACCAGGCATAAACCCAAACTGGTTTTGGGTCACACTTGTCACTCTTCGTAGGCGATGCTCTATAACCCTCTCCCAGAGCTTCATCGTATGACTCATCAGCTTTATCCCACGTTAATTAGTACAACTTTGAACATCTCCCTTGTTCTTGAAGATCGGTATTAATATACTTCTTCTCCATTCTTCAGGCATCTTGTTTGCCCGAAAAATGAAGTTAAAAAGCTTAGTTAGCCATGCTATCGCTCTAGCACCCAGGAACCTCCACACCTCAATGGGGATACCATCAGGGCCCATCGCTTTACCTCCCTTCATCCTCCTCAACGCCTCCTCGACCTCCGCCTCCTGAATTCTCCGCACAAAGCGTCTACTGGTATCCTCCAATGAATCGTCCAACTCAAGGGTAGGACCCTCATTCTCCCCATTAAACAACTTGTCGAAGTACTCCCGCCATCTATCCTTGATCTCCTCGTCCTTCACCAGGAGTCGATCTGTCCCATCCTTGATGCATTTGATTTGGGTGATGTCCCTTGTCTTCCTCTCACGGATCCTAGCCATCCTATAAATGTCCTTCTCCCCTTCCTTCGTGCCTAGCCGCTGATAAAGGTTGTCATACGCCTGACCCTTTGCTACACTCACAGCTCGCTTTGCAGCTCTCTTCGCTATTTTATAGCTCTCGATGTTGGCTGCACTCTTGTCAAGGTGTAGGCGCTTGAAACACTCCTTTTTCTCCTTAATAGCCATTTTCACCTCATCATTCCACCACCAGGTGTCCTTCGCCTCCTGTTTGCCTCCTCTACTCACGCCAAACACTTCTGAAGCCACCTTCCGAATAGATGTTGCCATCTTTAGCCACATGCCGTTTGCATCTTCTCCTTCTTCCCAAGGCCCCTCGCCTAGCATCCTCTCCTTAAACATGTGCACCGCTTCCCCTCTAAGCTTCCACCACTTCGTTCTTGCAGTCTTGGCACGGTTGTCCCGGTGGACACGTACCCGAAATCGAAAGTCCGCCACCACAAGCTTGTGTTGAGGGACAACACACTCCCCAGGTATCACCTTACAGTCTAAGCAATCACGTCTATCCTCCCTCCTTGCAAGGATAAAGTCGATCTAGCTCGAGTGTTGTCCACTATGAAAGGTCACTAGATGTGATTCCCTCTTTCTAAAGAGGGTATTCGCTAGCAACAAGTCGTATGCTGACGCAAAGTTCAAAACCTCCTCCCCCTCTTGATTCCTACTGCCATAACCGAACCCCCCGTGCACTCGCTCGAACCCTACATTACTTGCACCCACATGGCCGTTGAGGTCTCCTCCTATGAAGAGTTTCTCGCTGATAGGCACGGTACCAACCATGCTATCCAGATCTTCCCAAAACTGGCTCTTGGTGCTCTCAATATAAACAATTTATTTAAAGTTATTCCCCAAAAAAGTGTGATACTGGGTACATGATTTATCAACCATAAGAATGATTTCTGAAACTTGTATAACTGTAAGTACCTTTCTCTATGTGGTAGCAGTACGGTGATCTCAGCTACATTATCCAACGGGCAAGCAATCAATTCAGAATTGTAGAATTCATCGCTTCGCCTTGTAATAAAGAAATGATTTCCACGATGACTAGCTGTTGTGTCAATGCCATACACACGAGGCGTCAAAACCGCAAGTTCCTTGTTCTGTTTGGATGTGTCCAGGTAGAATAGAAAGCTAGTGTTTTTGCTTTCAGACTGAACAAATAAATATTTCTTGCTTTCGGAGGTTTGAAGGCCAAGAGAAAATGTGTCATCTTTCTCATGATAAAGACATGCATCGCTTGATTGATCAGACCCTAACTTATGTAGCCATACCTGCAAAGGCCCATTAAGAAAGGAAAGATAAATATAGTTATATATGTCACAGTTGATGCTAGCACTAAAACCTGTGTGCTGCAATATCCATTGACATAACATCTTCAGGCACAGCAAGGGTAGCTACACAATCTAAAAAATGTCACCAGAAATTTGAACTGAACTTGTAAGACAAAAGGTGTGGCAAGAAGAAGCGAAAGGGAACGAGTGACATACTTTATCTGGCCGAAGAATGCTATCCATTGTAATGTAAACAAGGTAATCATCACCAGCCCACTCAATGTCAGAAGTGATTCCTTTAAGTGGTTGCCCAACATATTCTCCACTCTCTGCGTCAATGACATAGACAGTGTAAATTTCATCGCCTTTAGTGTCTTCTGCGTAAGCAACTAGCTTGTTGTTGGGACTGACCTGAAAAGAACAGTTTAACCATAAGAATAAGACACAAGGAAACACACGTACAGAGAGAGAAATAACAAAAAAAGAGAGGAACATTTACCCTGAAAGCCCCAATGCTGTAGTAATCGTGGCCCTCAGCCTTGACATTCTCATCCAGAATAATATGCTCATCAGGAGCATCAGGTCCTGTGGGCATCACATCGTGGACAGTAATTGGTGCATCAGTTGGTACGAAACGCCTACAGTGCTGTGCATACTCCTTGCCAGTCAATGTCCTTTTATAGTAGTAGTAATGCCCTTTGCGAAGAGGTGCATCTATATCATCTTCCTTAATTCTTCCTCTGATTTCTGCATATATTTCATCCTCGAGTTGCTTGACGTCTACAAGTGAGTTAGCATATCAGGCTCGTGACAACAGTACAGATCGACAGAACAGGACCGTCACTCTATCTAGCAGGAAACATTCAGCGACCAGTCTCAAGGGACTGATCTTGTAATAAGCGACAGACTAGAAGGATGCAATGCTATCCTGGCATCGAAGCTAATTCACGCCAAGTCCCAAGAGGCATCTGGTTGATCGGAGGCGCGCGAGCACAGATCGAAGCGAAGAGATATGCAAAAGCTCAAAAATTGCAGTGGCAATGGACTGACCGGACATGACGGCTGCGGTGTAGTCGTTCTCGGCGCGGAGGTGCGCGAGGACGTCGGGGTCGGATCGGGAGTCGTCGCGGAGCCAGTAGTAGTTGTCGACGCGGATGTCGCCGTGGTCGACGAGCTCACGCGGCACCTTCTTGGCCACCGGTGGCGCCGCCATCGAGGCGTACGAGTGGGAGGCAAGGGGAGGGCGTTGGAGACAATAAGAAGGGGGCCCGAACGAGGAGAGGAGGGGGAGAGCGCGGCGGCGCGAGAACGTTGGTGAGATCGCGCGGGGGAGAAGTGCAGGAGGAGGAAGCGAGCCCACCAGCCGGAGCATCGCCTCCGTCTTTTATTCTCCTGTTCAACAAGTTCGTTCCGGCTAAGGTTTGGATTCTGAATCCCGGTATTCCTTTTCTGCAACAAGGCTACTCCTAGTCCTGGCTCAACAGTACGCACTTTGGACAAATCCACTGCAATACTGTACTTTTTTTAATCTTGTCAATTTGTATATAAGTTATAACTCCATAAATTTTGTAAACGTTTGTTGAATTTGATTGATTCTGACCTGATTCAATAGTATTATATGAGAATAAAAATATGCTAGGTTGAGCTGATAAGCCAAATGAACATGACGGAGGCATAAAAGTATTTTCGTAGTATTTTTTCCTTTTTTAGAAACTGGATGATTCTATGTTTTCTTTTAAGAACGGATTCTAAATAGTATTTTTTTTAATTACACATTACAACGCATACGCTTACAACACGCACGCACACTCACCCCTATGAACCTGAAGGACTGAGCACCCGGCAGATCTAGAGATTTCTAAAGTCACTATTGGCGCCACTTAACGCCGGTAAATAAAATCCCAAAAAAAAGTACGAGCATTAGGATTTGTACCATGGTAGATAATATCTCACTGAACCGTCCTACCATTGGACTACACGTCAATTCGCAATTCTAATCTAAGTAGTATAATTGATAAAGAAAAAACACTAGGAGTATTATGTACCAAAACAGAGCCCAACAAGCCCAAAGGCCCATCAAGCAAAAGCCTCGCCGTCGTCGTGTTGCTCTTGCTCCGCACGGGAGGCGGCGGCTGGAAACCCTGCTTGCTTGGAAACCCTAGCCACGCCACGCCGCTGCCCCCGCGCCTCCCGCTTCCCGGCTGCTCTGCTAGGAGGACGAGGAGGAAGCTATGGGCGCCGAGGAGGACGCTGCTGCCCGCCGCGAGCGCCTCCGTGCTCTCCGCGCCGCCAAGGAGCTCCTCTCCACCCCCGCCCCCGACGGAGAACACCAGTACGATCTCCCCCGCTCCCATCCCCTAACCTATCTCACTCCGCACCTACTGCAGCGGTGACTAGATTTTAAACCAGTACTCGACTCTCGGTTTCCAGTGATTAGCTGCTCGTAATGGAGTTACGCGAGCATCAGGATTCAGGAACCACTCTCACTAACCTTAGGGCTACTCTAATCTGGACCCATGTTGTACATTTTCCAGATGTTCCTTATCCATATTAATTTAAATGGATAACCCAATTACTGCACTAATAAACTACTGTACCCTAAAGTCTAGAGGGAGTGTGATTTCTGAATTGTGTTATGAGTTTTTTTTTTTCTGAATTGTGTTATAGCCAACCAAATTCTTTTAAGAACAATGAAGAGAAAAATTTTGATGTTCTGAAGTGTAGAGTAATTTCTCTTCCCATTCTATTGTCTATGTTCATCCATTAGATGCTACTGAGGTGGCGTTTGGTTCAAATTTAGTAACGTAACGTAAACGTAATCAGAAACGGAGGTAACCATTACAATGCAACGGAAGGCAGGAACCTGTTTGTTTTGTGTCAGGTAACGCAATCAGAAAAACACGGCCACCTCTTCGTCGAGTCCCAACTCTGCCCCTGGCCGCTGCCTCCTGCCGGCGATGGCCGCGAGGCCGCCTCGACTCCATCCTCATCTTCGGCAATGCCATGCCTGGCGCTGGCCGCCCGGCCACCGTCTTCTTCGACGCCGGCGGCGACAACGCCGGATCTGATTCGCATTCGCGATTCCCATCAAGGGCGTGATGGACCTCGCGTCGGCCGCATCCTCCTGGCCTACTTGGTCTTCGATCGCCACCTCCTCGACTGAGACCACGGCGACGACTCGGCGGTGACAACACCGGCGTCTGGTTCTGGCGCCTCCGCGACCTCGTCTCCGGTGGCGGCGGCGGCCGCTCCCACAACGAGGGGATCGTGCCGGCGAGCAGGGCAACGAGGTGGACGAGGGGGCCGACGAGGTGCTGGTGCACAGCAAGGAGGAACGCGTCGGCGGGCTTGAGGAGGAAGCCATTGGAGAGGACGAGGCAGTCCGAGGCGGAGGGGGCGAGCGGGATCAGATAGCTGAGGGAGGTGGGCGGTATCGGCGTTCTACATGTCGTATCTGATAGCGTTGCGATCTGTTACGGGCCACCGAATCAAACGCAAAGTAACGGTAACAGATTACGGTGGTAACAGGTCACTGAGCAAATTCGCTGAAACAAACGCCACCTGAAAGTTGATGACTATGTTCCACAGAACCTTATGTCGCGATGATTGGTAGGCCAACTTGTTATCTCACTGTAGGTTGCTGGCCAGTGTGCGTGATTTTGAGTCTTTATAATATTGACCGGATTAATCTGTTTATTTGTTTCTCTCTTCTATAAAAGGGTTGGGTTGAACTTGAATGGTTTTGTTAATAGTAAGTAGATACATTGCTGGGTCTTGATGATCTGCTTTAGAGCATCTCCAAGAGTCTCTCTAAAACTCACTCTCTAAATCATCATTTAAAGAGTCATTTACATAAAAATCGTTTTCTATATCTTCATGTTTTCCAACAGCTTCTCTATATCCTGCATGCACTCTAGAGAGCTATTCTCTTTTCTATATTTTGCTAGCGAGAAATCCGGAATAGAGAGTGACTATGTTTGAATAACCAAATAGAGAGGCTGTTGAAAGGTACCTTTTTAATCAAAATCTCTAAAATTAGTAATCAAGAAGGATTTAGAGAGTCTCTTGGAGTTGCTCTTAGTGGGTGTCATGAAGTACGGGCGTAACAGTAACATGCAAATACTATCTATGCTCTATTTCAGTACACGCTACTAAATGCTGGTGCTTATGCTTGCTGATTGTATCAGAAATGGGAACCATGGTACCACAGAAGAACATGTGGAACAGCCAGCATTACCAGGTCCACAGGATGCACCTGATGAAGCTTCTAAGGAGAATGTTAGCTCCATTGAGGAGGTTGAGGATGATGGGTAAGTCTATTTTCCCCCCTTGAAGGTGGATTGTGTATCTTCTATTTCATTGGAGGATTGGATATATGATAATTCTAAGCCATCCACTGAACCCCTTGTATGTGAATGTAAGAGAGCCTCCTTTGATTTAATGGTCTTGGTATATTCAACTTCTGTGTAGTGCTGAGTGATATTCTTTTTTACGAGTGTGCGTTCTTTTTTGATGCAGTGAGCTTCCTGCCATGAAGTTCAGAAACTACCTTCCGCATGATGAACAGCTCCGAGGTGGTAAGCTGGCGCCAGTGTCTCTTCCTAAGTTTGAAGATCCAATCAGTGCCGAAACCGCAGAACCAAAACAAGTGGAGGTAATATCTTGGTATTCTTCCCAAATTCAATATCTTTTGTTTATTCTTTTGCCAAGGTGAGCTGTCAATTAATCCTTCAACACTATTGTACATGCAGAACCCGTTTGGAAACATAGCCCCAAAGAATCCAAATTGGGATCTGAAACGTGATGTGCAGAAGAGAATTGACAAACTGGAGAAGCGCACACAGAAAGCATTGGCCGAAATTGCATGTGTGTGTTTAAATATGATTAATTGGCAGATTATTCCTTAATTTCCATTGAGTTCATTGTGTGATTTTTTTTTGTTTGCTTGGTTGGGCATTTACACATATTGATATTTAACTACTCCGCCGTCCATGCAGTGGAGCAACAGAGGGAGAAAGAAGCCCTTGAGGAAGCTCAAGATTGACCAACCTGAGTCAGTGACAGAATTCATAATATGTAAGGTACTTGGGTTGCTTAGTGTATCTACCAGCAGGGATGAACTGAAGTGAAGCAACCTTGACGAGTATGAGACGTGGTGCCTGGCTAGGCCTTGTTTTTTAGGTAGGAAAGCTGATATCTAAAAGTAGAGTGAAGCTTGTCCAGTTCTACTTGAAAACCTGAGCTGTAGTAGTCGTGTCCTGTTTTTTTATAGACCATATCAAACTAGTGTGGTGACTACGAAGCATGCCTTCATGATGTATCGAGCAGAGTTAATCTATTACATTTTGGCTCTTTTGAAAAACTTGCTTTCCAATGGAAAAGAAACTCCTCACTTGTATCATACGGCATCACACGACTGTAGATGAAAGTGAAAATGCAGTGTCAATTTCAAATCCTCACTTGTCCATGGTTACTTATCTGACTTTTCCTTTTTGAAGACCTATACGCATTCTTTTTTTTTTTTGGTTGTTCGTTATCCAACTCACTAAATATTTACCCCCTAGTACACATCAATAATACTTTGTATGCGAGAAACATAAAAAGGATGCCTGCAAATTGGAAATAAGCAGCTCAGGGCGCAACCAAGGAACCGTCAAAGTACATTGGTTATATTTATTCAGTGAAGTGAGGAGAGAAGGAGATGCATACATCTATCTATCTGATCAGGTGAACACCTAGCTCTAGTTGTGTGGTACTCCATGTTACATGCATAAGCTCTTTGTACATACGATTGCAAACAGTCTCCCATGTTTAAGAGCTGTTGCCAGGCACTATAACATGAGGGATTCTCATTTTTGTCAAGTAACAGTTTTCGTCTCAACTCTTAACATCCTAACTGGCTAACTAGGAGCAGGGGTGGTGGCTCGCTCCAAGTCCGGCAGGAGCAGGTTGTTGCTCCTCGCATTCTCCCGCATTTTCCCGACGATATGCTTTCCCTTCTCCTCCAGCTTGCCCCCCATCCTCCTGCCCAGGTCCATCACCCGAGCACGCCGACCGCCGCGCTTCCTCTTCACATCCCCAGCCTCCTCACCGGCAGAGGTCCCTGCAGCTACCACCATGGCTCTGTCATCTCTGCTGCTGCTCAGCAGTGGCATCCTCAACTGATCTGCACTAGACTGCCTAGGAGCTCCACTTGCTGAAACCAGCTGGGAGTGGGATTGCCAGCTCGTTGATGCTTCTGCTTGCTCTGACCCATCAACGCATAAGGTTGTCTTCTTGGGCGATTCATTCTTGCTTCTCGTTAAAGAAGCAGGCGGACTTGACTTATTCTTCACAATGGCCGTCACTGAAACCTCCTCTGCAGGGGGGCTTGCACCAGTCTCGGTGGGTGGCTCACGGTTGAGCCATATAAAAGGTGCAATCTTGCGAGGCACCCAGTCATCCGTGTCTGATATCATCCATGAGACCGGAATACTTTCACAGTTTGGCAGCACCAAGCTCTGACGCAGCGAAGCCTGTAGGACACCAACCAAATGCTCCAGATTTAGTAACAAAAATTTACTGGCAAATAACAGGTTAGTCATGGCCCATGGGAAGTAACCAAAAACCACCTTAATTCTGTTGCTGATAAGTGAGGCTATGTGGCTGTTGGTGATCTTCCTGTCCCCGACTGATGATTCCAACTCCCACTCTATCTCCGGCATGGACGTAAACCCATACCAAATTCGATCACTCGGAGGAGGCTTTATATGTACGCGCATTGTCCCACGGATACTTGATATTTTAATTGCCAATGATAATGGCACCTTTTTTTGCAAGGAAAACGAGAAAGCACAGTACAAGTCAGAACTTCCTGGCCACATTTCAAACAGAAGCAAAACTTCCTGGTCACACTACATATATAAATAGAAATACGAAAAATATTGTCCAGACTAGATGCTCTTCTCCATGATTACTCCTAGAGCACAAATACTTGTCCATCAGGTAATGTGGCAGTATGGTATATGAAAAACAGCAAGACAAAAAACTAACCTGTGAGACCTGGTCAGCTATTGAATGCAAGATTCTTTTCCACCTTGACATATATGTTGATGTCCATCCAGTGCTCTTCGACTTCCTTAATGCATCTGCCACAACCTCAAACGGTCGTCAATTGTCTCAAGTTATGATGCTTTTCACAGGACCATCATGCTCAGAATAGATAAAGATAAGTGACAGCTCTCACATCAGATAATATTCATTTGATCATTTATTACGCACATAGTAAATGCCCATTCCAATAACAAGAAGACAAAGAACTTCGCGAAAAAAAAACAAAACAAGAAGACGAAGAAAACACATAAAAATAGATTTGTCACAAACCTGCTTCGTCATCCTGCTGCACCACAGAATCCAAAGCTTCTGAAGACATGAATTGGTTACCATATTGTTCAATGCTATCAAGGACATCCGAACCCACGTTCCCATTAGAACCATCTTTAAGACTAGTCCTCATTATGTCCTTTTCCAACTCTGGCTCCTGAATCTCAAGTCTTGTTTTGATATGCAGAAGTATTCCACTAGAATACTCAAAATCGACTTCGAAAGCCCACAACTCGCTCAAATCCAGTGGGACGACTCTCATTCTGTGCAGATATGGTGGAAGCTTTCCAAGACTGAGGCCAGCAAGTGTAATTTCACCAATGTAGGCTGGAGTTCTTGTGTTTGATAATGTTCGCTGACCAACATACATGAATCAATCAATTAAAAAAATATGGACAATGGATGAACGCACCTGAAAATGTGAGTGTTATCTGACCTGAATGCGTGCTTTGATGGCCTTGTTGACCTCATCATTCATTTTAGCATCAAAAAACAACCGAGAGAATAGGAGGTTCCAACAAAGTGTACCGTCATTTGCAAGCTTTTGTTCCACATCTGTATGGGGGGAATCAGATAGCTGGCTATTGAAACTCAGAGAAGAGCTAGGTGTACTGGATAGCCTTACGTCCTGTTTTGTTTTGCTGTCGGGAGAAGCCTTTGTAGATGCCTTCTTTGTCAACCTTTTTAGAAAGTTTCTGACTTTTGAAGATCCATCAGTCTTTGTAGTGTTATCTACAACTACATGTTCCTGGCCCGAGAGCATTGAAGGTTTAAGGAAACAAGGGTATCCAGCATTCAAAGAGGCTATGTAGCTGCGGAACTCTTCAGTCAACATGGCATGGAATTTGTGTTTGTCCTTGTCTGTAGTAGATGCAAGACGAAGCGCTTTACACCATGATTCCTTTTCCCAAGAGGTGTCTGCATAAACGTAGCATACCTTGCTTCCCCTGCAAATCTCAGATTCCTTGCTTTCCAGTTTTATCGGATACCTCTTGGCCCTGAAAGAAAATACTGATGGAGGTTATAGCCAAACTGTATGCACATATGAATACCATTCAGACTAGGAACAATTACTCTGATTGCTTGGTAAAGCAAATTTGGCTATTAGGAGAACACATACTATACTCTATCACAAGTCAAGGATCAACTGCTAAAACATGGGTACTTTATCTGGAGAAAAAGAAAGATGAATGGTGGAAGCATGGGAAGAAGCAAACTAACCATTTGCGTGAGGGAAGATTGGATGCAGAAACAGCAACAACTGTGCAATTCAGCAGGTGGATGGTGTGGTGAGCACCATCAGGTGCAGACAAGGTAAGCGAGTGGCCTTCAAGTTTAGCCAACATTTTGACAGGGAAAACCTCGACGATAGATTTCTTATCTTTGACCCCCTGGGTTGATGGGCGGTTGACGCTGACTTTGGGCATCTTTTGTTGCTCTAGCATCCACAGAAAACCCTGAAACACATCGGCATGCATAATTGGATTGCTTGCTTAACGATCGAGTTGGATTGGATTCTACCTGTCGCTTGAGGTCCCCGTGGTGCGGAGGAGGCGGCGGCGAGTCCGTCGGCGACGTGGACGGGCGGCGCGTGGTGAAGGTGCGGATGGCCCATAGGAGCGCTGCAGCCTCGGCGATGGCGAGGGAGAGGAGGCCGAGGACGAAGCCCAGCAGCAGGAAGGCCACCGCCATGGCCATGGAATTGAAGCTGCTCTTCTTTTCTCTTTCTGTCGCCGGCCGGCCGTTCCCGTCCCGTCCCCCTGATTTATGTTTTCCCTTTTTTTTTGGAATAATATAGACTAGTTATTTTATTGGCGTTGGCGTGCCTCCGCCTGCAATGTATGTTTATCTATACTATAATATACTATAAAGCACGACGAAATTTTCGTTTCGTCTGTCGTCTTTCGTTTCGTCCGTCGTCATCTATATCTCACACCGTCGGATTTTATGATGATTCAACGCTCTAAATTAATTTAAAGAGTCTATATTGACTACATCTCACCTTTGAGCCCATACCGTCAGATTTTTTGATGATCAAACGCTCTAGATTAATCTAAATAGTCCATGTAGATACATCTAAATTAGTATTTTTTTTTCTTAAAACACTGCCCTTCTGCTAGTGTTAAATAAATGAGCCAATCTTGATTCTTAAAAAAAAACCCAAACGAGACGGAACGGAACCAGCAGTTGAACACGCGGACGGACGGTACCATACACGTAGAGTGGAAAAAGAATGCCATTCTCTCTCTCGCACACTGACAAGTGGGCCCCACCACCTGTTTCTTACAAGTCGTGGCTGCATATCGTGTCAAAGTTTTAGTTTCAAGTTGTGGTAGAAATGCGCACCAGGCAGGGGTCACAGTCCCCATGTTGCAGTGTGACGGAATGTCGCCAAAAATCACACCTAAACCTACACGGCTACACCATGGGCTGAAGAACTTCAATTTCCAATCATACAGCTCCCGTGCACAACCAAAACAGAACCAGGTTACAAAGAAAAGGAAAGAACAGGTTCCCCCGCCTAACAAAGCAGATCCAGTACTACTAGTATCGTTGGTACATTGGATTGGAATAGCTAAGCAAAATCATACTCTCTTCTATCATACAACAACATGGATCCATTTTGTGCAAAAGGCCCATAACATGCATACCCCAAAGTCTATTCGCTAGCTGGCCTCTAAAAAGTAAAAACCCTGGGTTTGGTTGCTCATATATGTAATCCAATTCTTCTATCCAATAAGTAACATTTATTCATCTACATCATCTGTATTCCACTGCAGAAGCCCTTGGTTTACCGCTGCTCGACGAGTTGAGGTGTAGAGACACAAATATCACCCCGATCACAACTATCAGGCACCCCACAAGCGTGCTGAAGAAAAGGGCCCCAGGCTGCCTTGTCTGCACGAATCCATACACTCCGCCGGACGTTACCACAACCATGTCTGTCAGACCATCACCCGAGAAATCCTCCAGGATCAGCGCATGAGTGGGAGGCGCCGGAAGCTCAATTACGGCCAATATGCCACCAGAAGGAGAGAGCACCACAGCTTCCTGATCACCACCCGCAATGATCACCTGTTTCGGGTCATAGGCGCGCAGGGAGAAAGCCTTCAAAGTAGGCACCACTATATTCTCCATCATCCCCGATGGAGATGGGAGGTTGGACCATGTTGCCCCTGTCGATACTTGCCATCTCCATGTCGCGTCATGCCCAAGCAACCCAGGGGAGTATGAAGTCACCTACAACCACAAGCATATCACCATGTGTACACGCTTGTTAGTTTTAAGGCTCAAGATTGCATCAACATGACCTTAGGCACAAGTGCTGACCTCTCCCTGGCTTGTCAAAAAGATGATGTCACCATGGCTTCCTCTCCTGTGTTTATGTCCATCATCTGTCTGGACCAGAATAGGAGTCGCAACCTCTAAACCAGTCGTATCAAATTTCCTCCCAAAACTTCTCGAAAAGTCACCATGATGGAACAGATTAAAATGGTTGTAATGGCAGATAGACACATTAAAAAGTTGTTCCCGCACTGGAACACCTGATGTAGCAACTGCCCAACACGGTTTCAGCACTTCCATCGACCCACTTACAACTGTCTGCTCTTTAATGCCATTTCCACCAACAACCTACACAAATGGTCAGCATCAACCATTACTTCTACAACAATAAACAGAGCATCAACGCAGGTAGCTAGCGAATAAACAGCATGCCCAATGCTTTGCCGATCTAATTAGAGGAGAATGGCCTCACAAGTTAGAAATGATTAGGTAATTAGAGGAGAGTGGATCTAAGTTGGGCCTGTCAGTCCTCAATGGCACATTGTTGGTACTATCATTTCCAAAATCATTTTTTAGACCTCAAAGTTTATAATAAACAAAATGTTTAATAATTGAAGGTTCACCTAAAGAAAAAAAATTCCTGTTTACGCATGACTACGTAAGATATACAAGATAGCAACGCAATCAACGTGCAAGACATGCAAATCATGTTAACTCATTTTTACGACATACTAATATGAAACGATAGAAAACAAATCAAAAGAGAAGGATAGACAGAGGACAACATACACGTATGAAATGATAGATACAAATAAAAAGACAATAATAGATAGAAGAGATATATTTCTCCTTCCATATGAAATTAAAAACCCATAACTTCAACATTTGTTCAATGGTTTCAAAACCATATCAATCTACTGGAATAACCCATACCATCTTACCAGTAAAGCTACTTAATGGGTATGTCCAAATACCCCAAATTCTTCTCAAGGTAATGGACAGAAAATACGAATTACATGAAAAAACCAGAGCCAAAAAAGGCCGGTGCACATCAAAAAGTAAATCCCAGCAATAGTCTCAATAACCCCAACGCACCTGAACATGATCAAGAACTCCATCTCCATTAATATCTGCATGAAGGCCTCCTTCAGTTAAATGAAGCTGGAAGTAAGAACAGTATCCAAAAAAAAAAATCAAGTCAGAGGTGATACACTGAACGGTTGCATCGTATTAAAGTAAAAATAAATTACAGGGATATATCTTGTAGACCTTGCATATTGTACGTCCAGAAGCTAGATGGACTGCCTCTATCCCTTCCTTTTCATGTGCAACGATAACATTAGGAACCCACCATACTTGAGTATGATTAGTAATCGTCGGAATGTACATCATCCTCTGTGCCTGCAATAAAAGCAAAAGTCTATATCTCATTAGAAAACATTGAGGTGTTCGACTTCATAATGTGCGAGCACTGTTATCTATTTGGACAAAATTACAAGCAGAAGTGTAACAAATGGATAGGACGTAGTATATGTAAGTGCATCCATGGTGCTTCATGCATAGACTTCAAGATGGCCGCAATTATTCCTAGAAGACAAGGCAAATTCTGAATGCAACAGCCGTGTTTATGTGCCATACCTTCCTGCCTTTATTTGAGCTAGCCATATCTGCAGCCTTCCCAAGCGCTCTAGCTATTCTATTGGAAGCATCCTTTCCGGGTGGATTGTGTTCAATGGGCTTGTTCACGCTATTAATAGCAGCCTTTCCTTGTGTTTTCTTCACTTGTTTCCTTTTATGTTTTCTAAAATGTGCAAGCTGTAGGGTAGTATCCTCTCTCCTATCCTGAAAAGGAAAACATCAAATCTATAAGTTCAATGATTCCAGAGTATTAAAACTAAATGTAAGACTTCCTGTACTGTTCTTACCCAATGATGAGGCATGACACCAAGAATTGATTCTCTGAATTCACGGCATTCAAACTGAAAATTAGCCAAGATATCACTGTGTGAACCAAATGTTTAGCATCTTCATGGTTCAAAATTTGGCATCTAGAGTTCATATGAATTTTCTAAGGACATGAAACCTTTAAAGCTCAAACATACACATTTTTAGGTTGAAAAGCATTGCTGCCAAGCAGAGTGAAAATAAGTAAGCAATTCAGGCCGTGATAACTATAGCTGCTAAATAAGAAGCGAAATTTAACACCTAGAGTTTATATGAATTTTCAAGGACGTGAAACCTTTAAAGCTGAAACATCACACTTAGGTTTGGAAAAGCATTGCCACCAAGCAGAATGCAAACGAGTAAGGAATTCAGGCCGTGATAACTATAGCTGCTAAACAAGAATAAATCAATGACAATATTATGTTCCTGCTGATCGTGAGGAAAGTAGACACCAACTTCATCAGAAGATGACCCGTAACAGAATTCTTAAACCAAGCAATAGAGAGCATATGAAAACATTGACACAAGACCTGCTCAAATATCAGTATCTGCTTCTAGGTATTCGCTATTAAGATTGGTAAACATAATCCTGACCTGACCAGGTTGACGACTATTAAGGGCATGAACATCAAGCTTGTAATTGTGCTGTGGTATCATCACTGAAGCATCTGATGGCTGTGACTGGATGTTCTGCCAGACCAAAAGAGAGACTTAGCAAAAATACATGAGAGAGTCGTTTGTAATGCCAAGTTATTTGACCTTTGCAGGTTAAGGCGGAACATGAAATAAAGAGAAGCATCCTTTTTTGCTAGCGGTGGACCCAAAGCTACTAAAGTAAAATGAGAAGTTGAATTCAGCGCACCTCATTCTTCCGACTCCATCTTCGCTCGCCAGTACGTCCAGCGAAGGCATAAAGGGCAAAATGGCGCAGGTCTGCGGCGCCAGTCTCAGAGCCCTGCATGCAACGCCTACACAGGTTAGCTATCTTATCTAGATGTACGTAAGGAGCGAAGCAACAAATGGTCTGTTTCATCAGAATCTAAGAAGAAGAAAAAAAAACCTGTTTCTCGTTGGCGCTTCTGCGGTGGTCTTCTGGCATCATAAATTCGTCGAAAAGATCTGCCGACTGATAAGAGAGTTACATTAGATTAGAGGGGTAATAAGTAAGTAGAGCAAATAGAAATAGTGCAAGGCAAACAGGTACGTGGTGCTGCATTTCCATCCTTCCTCCTACGATGACCAGGCCAGCATCTCCATGCTTGAGAGTGTAGTTGGTTATGGAGATGGCGACCTCGCGGTGGTGGGCGCCGTGGGGGAAGTCATCCTGGAGATTCTGCTCCCACAGCTTTTTGAGGTTGTGGTCGAAGCACATGACGGACCATCCGGACGTGACGACGACGAGGACTTGCTTCCTGACTTCCCCGGCTCGGTAGGAGCGGTCGACGTTGCCGACGGCCATGGCGATGGGCCGCCTGCCGGAGGCTACCCGGACGTTGTCGGGGAGGAGCGAGATGTCGGCCATGAGGCGGGCCTCGTGGAAGCCGTTGTCATCGTCGATGTGGCGGGCGTGGGGCGGCTGGAGGACCTGGATCTTGGCGTCGTGGGTGGGGAGGAGGACCTCGGGATTGCCGTCGCCGTTGAGGTCGGCGACGAGGGGCGGGGGGAGGCGGTCGGCCTCGTACTTGATGGGGAAGTCCTCGTCGGCGAGGTGGTACCAGGACTCGCGGAAGGAGAAGTCGCCCTCGTGGTGGAGGGAGAAGAAGACGGCGAAGGCGGCGAGCAGCAGGATGCCCAGATCCCGCTTCCGCATGCTGCCTGTCCAAGTTGGATCGACGAAACCCTAACCCCTCTCCGCCTCCGCCTAGTAGTAGAGGAGAGAGGAGAGAGCAGTAGAGAGAGTGAATCCCAATCCCATCGCCATCGGGGAGGAGGCAGGCGATCTCGTTCTTCCTCCTTCCCCTCCTCCTGCTGCTTGCTGCAGGTGGGAGACGGCGGAGACCGGGCCGTATGCATATAAGGAATGGGCTTGGGCCAAATACAAAACGGCCTTTTACTATTTCTGAGTCCTTTTTTTTACTACACACATAATTCTTCTTCTTCGAAACGGTCGTTTTGCCTTTTCTAGATTCATCATCTTTGTCATGATAAACGCTATGTCTAGATTCATAGCAAAACCTATGAACCTAGAAGAGCCAAAACAACCTATAATTTGAAACGGAGGTAAGATACAATATAGCACAATAATACGAAAGAAGAAATCTGCTCTAGGTTATGTATGTAAGATAAGATTTCTGATTCAATCACTGCACAAGCGTCAAGCGTGTATACATGATAATATATCACTATACAACTCCAGTCCAAAGGACCAAAAATTACAGCACTATGTATAGTTTCACCTTTTCTCCGCCAGCTGCCCCCTTGTATTGACGACAACATTTCCAGTATACTTCCTTTGTCTCACGGGGATCAAATTATGGTGTGCCTGTGTAAGTCACCATCCTATAACAGCCGTTTGGCATGAGGCCCCGTGTTGCGTTGCATTGTGTGATGAGATGGGCCTTCATTCCCCAACTACTGACTGTGGCTCCTGGCCAGCTTCACTCACCCGAGGAGAGGTGTCACATTCTGCTCTCAAAGCATTCAAGATTCAAAAGGATCCCTCCATCCTTCATCTTCCCTTACAGCTCTGTTCCACCGTTCTTTGAACTTCTCCAGCTCAGCTGATGATTGTCTTCTTATCTATCATAAAGGGATGGTAAGTAATAATCACGACTTATAATCATCTAACCCGGGAAGACAATGCCATAGGTTATACTCACATGGGTCCTCAAATCCAATGATCTTCGAGGTGTCTACGCAAACAAAAAAGATGTCAGCAACTATTATTCTCTATTGTTACTATCATGCAGGTATACACCAACTAAGGTAAACAGGCATCAACTGGTAGCAAAACACAAGGAGGAAAAACTCTCAGAGTAATCATATCTGAGCAGATGGTCTAACAGGATTTGGAATGAATTTCAGAGAAAGCAGAGTACCCTTCGTCCTAAATTCCTTCATCGAGTCTTTTAAAAAACATGAGCTTGTTACGATGGGCATACCTTGCTACTAAGTGATGGTCCTCCTAAAGATGGTATCCCTTGATGGACAACATACTCGCTGTCAATTACACCAACTTTCTCAGTTCGATCACCCTGAAATGTCATGTGACTGTCAATCAGAATTTCAATTTTCCTAGAAAATGCCCTGTGCCCATCTTGTATGACAGATGGCATGGTAACTGAAATAGCATGTCTAAATAGACATCCTATTAAATATCCGTTTAAGAATGTCAAACATATCTTGAGTACCTGAGCACAATAGCCAAGCTTCATGTCAAGACCCCATCCATGAATCAGATCATTCTGCAAGCTCAAGAGATTAAAAACAAGTAAAAGGTTACTAAAACCTATGACCTCACACTCACACTTTATAAAACCAAACAATAGGTTGTTAACTCGTTATTGGCTATCATCAAAATAATCTTAAAAGCAAATGGACAAGCTATAGGAACAGTATTTGCACCTGGATTAGATGCCATACGCATTTCCAAGCAGCGCGAGAAAAAACTGGTGCCATGCCCTCAACCCACCTATCCAAGAATGCAAATCACAACATCTTCAAATGTTTGATGGAATGTGTTGGGATAGTTCATAAGATAATCGGTCAAGGATCAATCAGCTGCAAAATACGATTTTGCTTCAACAATCAAATGGTAGAATAATACAATCCAACAAGAATAGGAACAGACAGACTGAGACTACATGAATGTTACTAATTTTCTGAAAAGAGATATTATAAAATATGGTGTGAAGCACATTAGAGAGCCTCCCAAATAACGTAACTGCATAAGACTAGAGCTTTGGTCCTTACCCTGTACAAGGAGGTCCCTTACTTTCGTCAGAACAATTCATACTAGGCCGATTATCGTAAATTCTCCTGCATAAAAAGTGAAAGGTTATTTTTAGAGCATGGAAAGTTTTTTATTATTATTATTTTTTGGTTGGGCCAGGGGGGGGGGGGGGGTAGGAAATTTTCCATAAAAATTAGAAAGATAGAAGCACCTGTGCACTTTTGACATCTTATTGCGGATTGTGATTCGATGGTGGATATCAGTTGATAAATCAGGGTCCAGAGCAGGTTGTGTTATTTCTAAGCCTTCAGAAACCATTATATCCAGATACCTAGGGAGATAACATGAAAGCTGAGGAAGCGCCTTTCAACAGAAAAAAAAATTTCCGGAAGCTTATATAAACAAAGGAGGCGAAGATCATTTTACAGAAATTCCTACTCCATATACATTTGATAAATCACACCAAACAGAAACACAAATTAACTCAGGTTGATGAAGTGAAATGGCCGATATCCATCCAGTACCCTTGGATGATATTTGGTAAGTTTGAATTCAGAGAACTGGGTAACATTTCTGGCTGGAGAAAGAGGATTATAGCATTATGCCTACCTTCTTGGGTTAAAGTTGTCCACTCCAAGGTCTTCATCCCATAAAAATATGAAATCATAGATAGCCATGACATCAGGATGCAGAAAACGCTTAGCAAACCACCTGCAGCAGGAATATGAATTTATTGTTCTGAGAAGGGGAGCATGTGGCAAACTGCTGCACATACTGAAAAGGGACTATCAACAGAACGATGAGCTTTCATGTAGTTACCATTTTGTTTGGTTGTGAGCGAGAATGTGTATGGCCTTATCACTCCACTCAAGATGACGCCATCCATCTACGTTTCCATCGTAATGGAAGAGCATGACTGCATAGTTTTCCTTGAGAAACTAAAGAAAGCAAACAGTGGCAGATCAGCTGCTCTTTCCCAAGAAGCGTAGACAGCTAAGGATACGGGAAAGGAAAAGGTTGAGAGGAACACAGACCTTACGTGCCATAGTGTCAACGTTTTGTATTTGGGAGATGCCAACTGCCATGGCCAGGAGAGCATTGTGGTCATCATTTTTATTCTGCGCGTATAAGGGGGCATGATAATTAGCAAATGAAGTAACCTGCCATGCTAATGGGCAGCCTAGCAGTGAATAATTCAGGAGGCCAGTACATTAGCATCACAAGAAAGAAGCAACACATGTGTATTGCAGAAAGGGAAGAAGCAGCTTTGAAAAATTCAGGTAAGCAATTGGGTTGGGACAAATAAATTGCCCGCACCGAATGACGACGCATGAATTCAGACATTCAATGAGACGTAGAGTGTCTGAACTAGAGGTGTTGAGTGAGGAAGCAAAAGCAACCTTGTGGGTGGCAGCAGCGGAGTCATCCCAGAGCGGTCGGAGATACATGTCAGAGTGGCGCTCGACGATCCCGCGCGGCAAGGAGTTGGTGGTGCCGGTAGCCGCCCTCCTGGTGCGCCCCCAGCGAACGCGGTTGCTGCTGGCATTGTCTTGCGTGGCAGAGGCGAATCCGGCCTTCCCGAGATCCACCTGAAGATACGTAATCGATGGATTCAGAGCAGTGTCCTCCAGCGGGGCGGGTGAAGGAAGAAAGGGAGAGCTAAAAATGGAAAGAAAAAAAAAAGCTAGGCCCGGCGGGCGGAGTGGCGGAGATGGATGGACGGCGACCTTGAGGTGGTGGTACTGGATCTGGAGGCAGGCGAGTAGGACGAGCGCTACGACCGCCGCCACGACTCCGTAGCGGCGCGGCGGCGGCGGCGGGTGCTTCATCGCGGCGGGGCCTCGCCTGCCCTGCTAGAGGCGGCGGTTGCAGAAGGTTCTGGAAAGAGGGTTCTAGAAGTAGAAGGAGGGGAGGGGAAGGTGAGGGGGGAGGCTCTCTCCCTCTCCCGCTCTCCTCCTGCAGGCAGGTAGGTGCTGAGGACGGTCCGAGGAGGAAGAAGGTGGAGGGCGGTTTTGTTTTTTTTTTAATTTATTACCCCCAAATTATTTATATATATATTGGGTGGGCTGGGCCGGTTCGGTTGGTTGGCACTCCTAATTTGCCCTGCCCTGCTTGCTTTGCTGCTTTCGGTTTACGCAAAGCAAATAGCACGCGGCTCCTGCCAAACAAACACCATCTTTCTTTTCTTTTATTACTATTATTATAAATAATAAAAAGGAGGAAAAAGGAAAGCTCCCTGCCTAACCTTTCCGCCTGCTATGCTACGTGTCTCGTGTTACGCGTAATAAGCTTGCTCTTTTGTCCTTCCACCGTCACCAGTTAAGCCAGCAAATTAAGGGCTGACATCATGTCGTTCTTTTTTTTTTCCTTTTGCAAAATGCAGTACAAGACACGGTTCAGACAAAGACAGGAATACGAGACCCATGTCAAATGTTACGCAGCCTTCATATATTATCCAAAAAAAACATCTTCTGCAGCCTTTGA
This sequence comes from Urochloa ruziziensis, assembly GCA_015476505.1. Classification (NCBI taxonomy): domain Eukaryota; kingdom Viridiplantae; phylum Streptophyta; class Magnoliopsida; order Poales; family Poaceae; genus Urochloa; species Urochloa ruziziensis. The sequence goes on from CM027126.1 coordinate 19,820,378, forward strand.
TAACACGGGTCAAATTGTAAAAATGTCTCTGAACGCTTGCGGCTCAGTTCACATCCGCCCAACAACTAGTAAGCCATAACCTGATCAAATGTCAGCAGCAATCCAACAAGACCACATATAAGTACAAGTCAAGGTTTAACGTGCCCAGTAGCACTAGCTTACAAACTACATCTAGGTGACCGCGAGATCGCCCAATCTCATCAAAACCCCAGCCTAAAACTTGAATTCCTTCTTCTTCGACTTGCCTTCCTTCTCTTGCTGCTTCCTCTTCCTCTTGTGAGCATTCTGCACGGCGCATCTCATTCGTTAATCATGCTTGTTGCTATAAAACAAGTATGCAAAACCCACAGGGGATAATAGTAGTACGTACCTCCGCAACCATGTCACTAAAGTCCTCCTTTTGATTCCGAAGCTTCTCTTCCTCCCGTGCTTCTTCGTACCTGTTACATTATCGCGAGTTGATGCATTAGAGTTCTGGCTCTCATTCTGGATAAAGAACTAATAAAGACAACAACAGGCAGTGCCATTCTTACTTGGCTGCCAGAACATCATCCATGACTTCCAGTTCCTCCGGTTGGATCGTGACATCCACCTTGTCCGACTTCTGATTCTTAAGCAGATCAACCTGCCACCAAATTTAAGATCCATCCATCAGAAAAACTCAATACAAGTCAAAAATCAGGGAAACTACCTAATTCCAAACAACACTCACCCTTTTAGGAGCTGATGACTTATCTTGTGTTCCCAGCACATACCTGCAAAGTGAGCACATACAGCATCAGATAAACTTTCAACCAAACAGAAACACAAGGAGGGCATGCGACAGGGTAGGGGCACGTACGTATGACTTGACCCATATAGTGTCCCAGGGGCGATCCTCTCTTCCTTCTGTTCAAGAACCTTCAGGAGCCAAGTAAAACAAAAAAAAACATCAGTGATGACCATCAGCAAATATACCACAAAAGCAACCAAATACTGCCAGTACTCACCTGGTACAATGGACGTTCTGCCTGCTTCTCTGGCTCCTTCCTCTGCAGCTTCCGGAGGTCAATCACATCAGGTGTTTCAACACCAGTTGGAGTACTGTTTACAGGGGAAAAAAATTAGGTGTGCATGTTTATTGCATTACCTGAAAGTAAACCTGGTGCATACGAAACACTAAACAAAGAAATATAGGAAGTCACCTTGAGATAGTGTCGACAGACTGAGTTCCATCTTCCATTTCCTCGTCTTCCATTGGCTCTTCTTCCTCCTCTTCTTCTTCCTCCTCTTCCTCCTCCTCTTCCTCCAAATCTCCCCAGTGTTTGCTGCGATCAACAGGTTCATCCTACAATGTTGAAGAAAACGAATAAGCTCTGGTTCAAAATTGACTCCAAAGTATTTAACGCTAAAACGTAACTGAAACATACATCATAGTTAGGTTCATCCTGCTGCAGGACACCGAAAACATCACCGTAGAGTGGGCGTCCATGCTGTTGGCAATAGACAATACAAAGATCTTACAAGTTAGAAAAGGAATTGCGAGTACATCAAAGCAGTGTAAAGGCCATTTTCAATGGATGATATACCTCATCGACCGGAGGCTTTCCCCACTCCCCTGGTCTATAACCAAAACTGGCACCAAGAGGGATTGGAGCATTTAGACCTGGGATCTTGAGTTGAGGATAGGAGGGAGGCGGACCATAGCGCTGAAAAATTATGCATTGATTTAAGTTAGCAAGTAACAAAAGGCTTTATCTGGAGAACAACTGAACATGTAAAAGAACAAACCTGCATGTTTATAAGCCATGGGGGTGGGGCACCATCGGGCATACCAAGAGCATCTTTAAGTTCTCGGGACAACATTCCTGGCTTCATTTCTCTTAGTTTAACCTGCCAAACACATTAGAAGTTCAGAACATATAGCAGTATACTATAATAGCAAAACCATACATTAACATCTTATGTCTCCACAAACATTCAAGAGCATACGTACCTCAAATTCTTTGCCTTCATAATACAGATCACCATGACTAGTCAACTTGGGTTTGGTTTGATATTTGAAGAAAGCGTCATGCAAAACCTGCAGGGAACAAATTCATTGTTAGAGATTCTGCATGACACAGTAAGCTGATGAGATATAACACACAAACATCAACACAACTAATGCTAGCAACCTGAAAGGTACAATCAAATTTATCATGACATTAAGACAAGTAATACTCAAGGCCAGATGTGGAAGCTTGCATGAGGACGGTAAAACCACCCAGACAACATGTGAATTACAGGGAAGAAAGTGTAAAGTAGAATACACGCCCATGCTCCTAAAGATGCACAAGAGTCACAAACTGCTTCATATTTCACACTTATAAGGGGCATAATAAACGAAAACCACGATGACATGCAGGTAGAAAGAGAAGTTTACCTGATAATCTATATCCATCTTGCCCATTTTGGGCTGCATACGCTCCCGCTGTTTCTGTTTCAACTTCTTGCTGTCCTCTTTCTCGATATAAGCCTGTAGGAATTATAAATCAATTAGGCTTATATTCTGGGGTTCCTTCAAGGGAAAAAATGAATAAGCAGAGAGAGAAGTTGCTGAGATACCGGGACCAAATTACCTGTCTTATCTTTTCTATTCCAGTTGCAGCAATGAAGTCAGGAAGCTGGAAAGGCTGTTTCTCAATACCTCGCTTTCCCTGAAACAAAAAGAGACATTGTAAATTGACTATATCCACACAACAAATGGTTATAACAACAGATGAATATGAAAATACTGTGTGCTTAAAAATTTATAGACTTTAGTAAGATTGATGAAAACCAAGAAAAACAGTTGTATTTGTTGTTCAAAATAATATTAAAAAATTTATAGACTTTAGTAAGATTGATGAAAACCAAGAAAAACAGTTGTATTTGTTGTTCAAAATAATATTCAAGGCATCGACTCTAGCCGGACTATCTCTTCCACTGAAGAGGCCTCATTTCATGTGAAAAAGACTAATCAAATAATCCAATATATAGACTACAGAACCCACTTAAAAGCATTGCACCACCATGACCAGCCTCCCCTGTTGTTACAGTCGCCCCTGCAAGAATTATGTATTGCGTATAAGAGGTGTGAAACCATATAGACATTGTGCTCCCATACCCCCACACCCTCAACGATTTGCTCACAGTCCACATACATACTAATTTCACCAAATACGAGCACCCGTATTCTAAATAGATGAGTTGAAGATCACAAACCTGCAAGAACTTGCGCTTTTGGGACCAGTGCCTAGGGACAGGTACTGTATTTCTGTAGGCCTTGAGATACACGAGCAATTTTGGATCTGCTGCAGTTGCATCCCAGACCTAGCAATGCAACGAAAAACAAAAATAACCATGAGATGAAATATAAACATAAGATGTTCATTAGTTGACGCTTATGGGCAATCAAATTGCTGGATCACTTGATTGGAAAGAAGAAAGCACCTCTACAACGTCGGGTCTGTTGCATATCTGTTTGAGCTCTGCAATCTTCATCCTGCGCTCCAGCTTCTTCTTCTTATTGGACAGCCCTCCTTCCTTCTTCTTTTGTGCCTCCTGCTCATCATCCTCGTCGTCGTCGTCATCCATCGACGACTTCTTGGTGGCATCCGCAGCACCCTCATCTCTCTTGTCATCCTGTCAGTGAACCCGAAATTAGGCTCGAAATTTCTTTGCTCCGAGAAATAGATTTGTGATGGAAGCAAGGAGAAGCTGATGTACTGTACCTCGGCAGCTGCTGCGGCAGCGTCCTTGAAGGAGAACTTTTCGAAGATGGCCTTGAAGTCATCTAGGAGGGGGTCGTCCAGCTCGGCCTTCTCCGGCACGTACTCTACCTCTATCTGCGACAAATCCAGCATGATCAGAAACCCTAGGTTTAGCACCTGGGCGTATCGAAATCGAGGATGCAGCGCGGAGACTCGCATACCTGGGGATTGGAGCTGAGATCAGCGCTCTCCTTGGCATCCGCGCCAGAAGCTCCCTCGTCCGTGTCCGTGTCATCGGCGGCGGCGGCGGCGGCGGCCTTGTTCTTCTTGACCTTGCGGCGGCGGCGGCGTCGGTCAATCTCCCGCGATTTGGTTTTGTTTCCGTTGGGAACGTCAGAGGTTGGAGCCGGGTTGCGGCCGGTGTCCACCTCGGCGGCGGCCATGGAAGGCGGCGGCGGGAAGGGGAGGACGAGGAGCGGCGGCGAGGACGGGGGAAGGGAATAGGGGAGAGGGGCTGTGTGTCCTCCCGTTTGTCTTCCTTATGATGATGCCGTTTGTCGGTTCGCCTCAATGGGCCGTCAAGGTGGGCTTGGGTATCTCTTTTGGGGCCGGCCTATTGGGTGTATATATGCCAAGTTCTTAACTTTTTTATTTTTCCTTACTAGTTGCAATGCACGTGTTAGATACGTGTTTAAAAAAATCAAATACAAATTGAATATTTATAACACCATCTTCACACGTCATTATTTTTCTTTTGCAAATGAAGTTAAGTCATTGATATTTCAGACATTCCGCTAGCATATTTAACTTAGACAGGCACAACATCTCAATCTCTTCTTTTTGATTCTTTCATCAAATAGTATCCGGTGGATTAAATTACGGCTCAATTCCTAAGAAATTGAAACGGAACAACAAAGAGTAATAAGTTACCTCCAGTCTCACCATGTAAAATTTTAAAACGCATGTAATGCTGGAATTTTGGGCTTGGCCCATAAACAAATTTTAGAATTCCCAATAAATCTCAAAGGCCCATGTGTGCATGAGGAAGTAGTAGAAGTGGTGCAACCTTTTAGTCCCACATTGCTAGTGGAAGGAGTGGGATGGCCAACATAAATATGGAGTTTGTCTCTACTCCTCCAAGCTATGAGTGTGGGGAGAGAAGGAAAGCTCCACACGCGCGCGCTTGCTCGTCTCGCCCTGCGATGGGCGTGAATGGTCCACCGAAATCCAGCACCCCCCTTGCGGGGGCAGGGCTTCATTTTGCAGTTTTAGTTTTGGTTACTTGGCTTGTAAATATACGAAATATCTGGAATCCTAAACGGTTTAGATCACGATCGCGACGTGAGATCGTGGGCTTCCCTATATATGCGACCTATAGGCCTCTACCAGAGATACATCTATTCGAGCTAGGGTTTTTGCCTCCTCTCGCTGTTGTGCCGCCGCCGTAGTCTACTCCATCCCGAGCGCCGGCGTGCATCGGCGAACGGGAGAGCAGGTCTCCGGAACCGCTTGTCCTTTTGATCCTGCACCGAGAGAGGGCAAATAAGGTTTTTGAGAAGCGCTCTGCGCGACTGCTCGAGTTCTTCGTCACGGCTCGTCCTCCATCCAACCTTCGCGCCGGGGCGTACCGTCGTCTTCGTCGCCGGCTGCTGCGCTCCATCAGCATCACCATCGTCGTCCCGTCTCCACCGCTCGTCCTCACGACTACGACCGTTCGGTACGTACTCTGTGATCCGATCGGTTTGTTCATCATGTTTTTTGAGATCGTGATGATATGCTTGATGTTTGCTAGTATGATAGAGATCTGCATGCTAGGTTTTGTTCTTTTCATGTTTAATCTAGTTCGGAATTTAATCATGCGATTGCTTATATTTCCAACAATCCAAAAACCTTATTATAGGCAATCTACTGTTGATTTCGGTATGGTTGGCTTTGTCGATTCAATGAAACCTGAGAAGTTCACTGGTGTGAACTTTAAGAGATGGCAAGCAAAGGTTCGTCTGTGGTTTAATGCTATGGGCATCTGGGACACAAGGAATGGCAAACCAGAGGGTGAACTTACTGCTGAAGAGCAGAAAAGGTGGACCGATGCCAATAACCTCTTCGTGGGATGTCTCATTAGTGTTATCTCTGACTGCATTGTCGATGTCTACCTAGACGCGACAGAGGCGAAGCCGTTGTGGGATGCTCTGGTTGCGAGATATGATGCAGCAGATGCAGGCAGTGAATTGTACCTCATGGAGAGTTTCCATGATTACAGGATGGTTAACAACCGTTCTGTAGTTGAGCAGGGGCATGAGGTTCGGTGCATTGTGAAGGATCTTGAACTCCTTAAGTGCATGATTCCAGACAAGTTTGTAGCTGGGTGCATTATTGCAAAGTTGCCCTCCTCATGGAGGAAATTCGCCACAACTCTGAAACACAGGAGACAGGAAATATCAGTTGAAAACCTGATAGCATCTCTTGATGTTGAGGAGAAGGCTCGGAAGATGGACACTAGTGATGAGGGAGATCCAGGTCAATCCAGCGCCAACATGGTTTAGAAGTTCCCACGTAAGAACAATGGGAGAACAAAGGAAACAACAACAATAAGGTCTCCAAGACTACTGCCTTCAGGAAGAAGAGGAACAACAAGGCTGAGATGAACTGCTTCACTTGTGGTGAGCCTGGGCACTTCTCTAAGGATTGTCTAGACCGTGCTGACAGGATTGTCCAGACCGTGCCGACCGTAAGGGCAAGAAGAATGGTGGTTCAAAGGATGTCAACACGACGACCATATGCAACACTGGAGATGGTTACGGTAATCTACTTACTGTCTTTTCAGTATTTCAACCCACGAGTTGGTGGTTTGATACGGGTGCTAACGTTCATATGTGTGATGATATCTCTATGTTTTCCTCTTACCAGGCCGCTCGGGGTTCTTCCGTGCTGATGGGGAATGGGTCACATGCTGCTGTTCATGGCATTCGTACGGTGGATCTGAAGTTTACTTCGGGAAAGATCGTGCAGCTGAGGAACGTGCATCATGTCCCTACTATCAACAACAATCTTGTGAGCGGGTCGCTCCTTTGCAAGGACGAGTTTAAGTTAGTGTTAGAGTCCAATAAATTAGTTGTGTCGAAACATGGACAATTCATTGGTAAAGGCTATGATTGCGGAGGCTTGTTCCGCTTTTCCCTTTCGGATTTTTGTAATAAATTAGTGAACCATATTTGCAGTAACGTTAGTGATGATACGAGTACTTGGCATTCACGTTTGTGTCATATTAATTTTTGTTTGATGTCTCGACTTTCCAGCTTGTGTTTAATTCTGAACTTCACCATAGCCAAAGGTTCTAAGTGCCATAGCTGTGTGCAATCAAAACAAGCTCGGAAGCCTCACAAGGCTTCTGAGGAGAGACACTTTGCACCTCTAGAACTCATACATTCAGATTTGTGCGAGATGAATGGTGTGTTGACAAAAGGTGAAAAAGATATTTCATGACATTGATTGATGATGTGACTAGATTTTGCTATGTTTATTTGTTGCAAATTAAAGATGAAGCGTTAGACCACTTTAAAATTTATAAGACTGAAGTTGAGAATCAATTAGAGAGAAAGATCAAGCGTCTAAGGTCTGATTGTGGTGGTGAATATTTTCCTAAAATATTTGATGATTTCTGTGAGAAACATGGCATTATTCATGAGAGGACGCCTCCCTATTCGCCCGAGTCAAACGGGATTGCCGAGAGGAAGAACCGCACGCTGACTAACTTGGTTAATTCCATGTTAGACACTGCTGGTTTGTCTAAGGCATGGTGGGGTGAGGCTTTATTGAGTTCATGTCATGTCCTGAATAGAGTTCCAAACAAGAATAAAGATCAAACTCCATCTGAGATGTGGATCGGGAGAAAACCATCACTTTCTTATTTGCGCACATGAGGTGTTTGGCGAAAGTCAATATACCTATTTCAAAGAAGCGGAAGTTGGGACCTAAGACAGTGGATTGTGTCTTTGTAGGATATGCTCAGAGGAGCATTGCTTATAGATTTTGAGTGGTTAAATCTGAGGTACTCCCTCCGTATCGAAATACTTGTCGCGTTGACTTTTTTTTGCAAACTTTGACCATTCGTCTTATTCAAAAAATTACTGTAAATATACGAAAATATAAGTTAAACTCAAAATTCATTTGATGATAAAGTAGGTCATAAATAAAATAAATGATATTTATATAATTTTTTGAATAATACGAATGTTCAAACGTTGCAAAAAAAAAGTCAATGGCGACAAGTATTTCGATACGGAGGTAGTACCTGATATGCATGTTGATACTATTATGGAATCTCGTGATGCAACATTTTTTGAGAACATATTTCCTTTGAAAGATATGCATAGCAAATCTAGATTTTCTAGTGAGATAATTCCTGAACCTGTTGCACCTGCTGAGTCTTCTGAACAACCTGATGAGCTTGAGAATTTGCCTGAGAACATCCTAGATAAGGATGACAATGAAGCTCCTAGAAGGAGCAAGAGACAGAGGGTTGAAAAATCCTTTGGTGATGATTTTATTTTGTACCTTGTGGACAATACTCTCACGTCCATTGCTGAGGCATATGCATCTCCAGATGCAGATGATTGGAAAGAAGCTGTCCAAAGTGAGATGGACTCGATTCTTTCTAATGGGACATGGGAGCTAACTGAACGGCCCTATGGTTGCAAACCAGTGGGTTGTAAATTGGTGTTCAAGAAAAAAACTTAAGCCTGATGGTACTATTGATAAGTACAAGGCTCGACTTGTGGCCAAAGGATACAAGCAAAAAGAAGTAGAAGATTTCTTTGACACTTACTCACCTGTAGCTAGATTGACTTCTATTCCAGCACTACTTTCGTTGGCAGCCTTATATGGTCTGATCATTCATCAGATGGATGTAAAGACAACTTTCCTTAATGATGAGTTGGATGAGGAGATTTATATGGATCAGCCCGATTGTTTCGTTGTGAAGGGTCAAGAGAGCAAGGTGTGTAAGTTGTTGAAATATCTGTATGGCCTGAAGCAAGCACCTAAGCAATGGCATGAGAAATTTGACAGAACTTAAACTTCTGCGGGCTTTGTCATTAATGAGTCAGATAGATGTGTGTATTATCGCCATGGTGGGGGTGAAGGAGTTATATTATGCTTGTATGTGGACGACATACTAATCTTTGGCACAAACATTGATGTGATCAATGAAGTCAAGTCTTTTCTATCAAAGAGCTTTGATATGAAAGATCTGGGAGAAACTGATGTTATTCTGAACATCAAGCTAATTAAGAATGAGAATGGGATTACTCTGTCACAATCCCATTATGTTGAGAAGGTCTTGAGCCGCTTTGGCTATGTAGACAACAAGCCTTCTCCAACACCTTATAGTCCCAGCGTGATGCCCAGAAATAACAAGAAAATTGCTAGAGACCAACTGAGATATTCTCAGATAGTCGGTTCACTCATGTACTTAGCTAGCGCAACGAGACCTGATATATCCTATGATGTGAGCAAATTGAGCAGGTTTATGTCAAACCTAGGTTCTGATCATTGGCATGCACTTGAAAGGGTTATGCACTACTTAGTGGGGACTATGAGTTATGGGATTCACTATTCAGGGCACCCAGCTGTGCATGAGGGATATAGTGATTCGAACTAGATTTCAGATGCTGATGACATTTATGCCACGAGCGGGTATGTGTTTACGCTTGGAGGTGTTGCGATATCATGGAGGTCTTGTAGACAGACCATTTTGACGAGGTCAACCATGAAGGCAGAACTTACTGCTTTAGATACAACCACTGTTGAGGCAGAATTGCTGCGTGATCTCTTGATGGACTTGCCGGTGGTTGAAAAACTAATACCGGCTATCCTTATAAACTGTGACAATCAAACGGTGATAGTCAAAGTGAACAATGCTAAGGATAATGCGAAGTCATCAAGACATGTCAAGAGACGATTGAAATCTGTGAGGAAGTTGAGAAACTCTGAAGTGATAAGTGTATCTTATATTCAAACAGACAAAAACCTGGCAGATCCCTTTACAAAAGGGCTATCACGAAATGTGATAGAAGGTGCATCGAGGGAGATGGGTATGAGACCCGTTTGAGTTGCCGCAGTGGTAACCCAACCTTTGTGATCGGAGATCCCGTGAATTAGGACTTGGGAAGAAAAGGCTGTCGGTTGACTAAGGAGAGTAAACCTTTAAACCCTCTCTATGTGAAGATGTAATACTCTCAAATATTGTAAGGCAGGTTAGCTTTATGCTTTAATGTGTTCTATTGGCTTGGTTAAGCAAAGATGCTGTCCTACAGAGCATTCTTGAAAGAATACACCTATATGAGTCCGACTGTAGAACGTCGCAGTCTATGAGATTTGGGTGATCTCTAGTAAGCTCATGAAGAGACCAGAGAGTACGACGTATATGCTCCACCCGTGGGGTAGGCTACTGGCAGCCAGGTACTGGTTTTGACTGTGTGAAACTTGTCCGCACAAAACTTGCAATTTAAGGCCTAGTCTATTGTCAAGTTGTGGAGGAATGTAGCTTGAAGCTCTAGGCGAGAGTTCAACTTAACAGTCCTTGTTGAAACACTGGTATATAAACAGTAGTGAGATACAAGCAAAATATCTGATGGGCATTTGAGATCTGGTGGGGGATTGCTGGAATTTTGGGCTTGGCCCATGAACAAATTTCAGAATTCCTAATAAATCTCAAAGGCCCATGTGTGCATGAGGAAGTGGTGCAACTCTTTAGTCCCACATTACTAGTGGAAGAGTGGGATGGCAACATAAATATGGAGGTTGTCTCTACGCCTCCGATCTATGAGTGTGGGGAGAGAAGGAAAGCTCCACACGCGCGCTCGCTCGCCTCGACTCACCTCACCGAGGCTGGGCGGGGCGGGGCGATGGGCGCGGGCGCACGACGTCCGCGTGAATGGTCCACCGAAATCTGGCCACTCGCCTTGCGGGGGGGAGGGGGGGCGACTTCTTTTTGCATATAAACCAATGGTATATACAGAAATCAAATACTCAGCCCAGATCCACCTATTTGAGCATCGTCTCATTCATATGTGACATAGCCTCTGCAATGAATTGCAAAACGAATGGCGATCAGTTAAAGAATATATGATCTCGGTTCTTAGACGAGTTTGTAAATTTTAAACCACAGTAGAAACAAGATAACCATTAAAAGATATTTAGAATAATAAAATTGCTGCTGCATTTTTCACAAAATTAGAAAATCTGCAAGCTTGTTTGCTAGGAACTAGCACAACGGCACTGAAAGTGCATCTAGGCACTTAATCTAGTTTTAGTAATTAATGACGATATAAATTTAGATATAATGCTTTGCATAAGTTGTGCAGGAATATAAAATCAAAAGAAAAGAAAGGAAAGATGAAAGGAAGGTCTCCAATTTTTATTCGTATGGTGATAGATTCTATCCGAGGTTTTAAATTTATTTATGGTTTGAAATTGAGTATAGGATCACCGTACTATCAAGGGGGCGTGCTTGATGAGTTTAGGTTGTTAAAGTGCTTATGCTTGAGATGACAAACACCCAAGAGAGATACAAACACACAAAAATCTACCCTACACAAAGTTATATGTGTGTCAGAACTTAGGCCGGATGATCCGGCCCCTAAGTTCCGGTGCGCTCTGTCTCGAATTAATTTTCCATCGGAAGACCCGAACCTTGCGTTGGATCTTTCAACTCTTAGATAGATTTGGGTTTCTTTTTTAGGCGTCGGATCTTCCATCGGATGATACGACCCACAAGTTCCGGCGCGCTCTGTCTCTAATTTATTTTTCATCGGAAGATCCGAGCCTTGTGTCGGATCTTTCATGATTTAGCCAAAATTCAGAGCACATGTTTTTAAGGCAGCTTGTCGGATCTTCCTCCAGATGATCCGACACCTAAGTTCTGGCGCGCTCTGTCTCTAATATTTTTCCATCGGATGATCCTAACCTTACATCGGAACTTTCATCGGATCATCCGGACCTTGTATCGGAACTTTCCAGACTTAGCCACATTTCAGCATTTCTGCCTCATAAAATTCAAATCTTGGATGATCCGACACACCGTCGGAAGATTTGGTACCCCTTCGCAGAACACATAACGGCTAGTTTTTGGGGGTTTGGTATTTACCCCCTCACCCCCTTATTCAATGATGCTGTCTCCACAACCAAACACACTTCAAAAGCATTCATTGCACTCCTCTACTCCCACCCAAAGCTTGATTCTTGCATTGATTCACTTATGGTTTGAGTGAGAGCGAAAGATTGAGTGTGTGACCTTTGAGCACTTGTGAGCTTTCACTCGTTCATCTCAAGAAGCACTTGAAGCAAGCTTGATTCGTCGATCCGCGTTTGTTACTCTTGGAGCTTCGCTCCTTGACAGTTAGGCGTCGCCGGTAGCTTCCATTCCTTTGTGGTTTGAGCACCGAAAGTTTGTATTTCCCATCTCTTTGTGAGATTGATAGTAAGTGACTCAATCTTCTTTTGTGGTTGGTTGAGTGAGGCAAGGGATTAGTGACAACCCGGTTCTTTATGAACCCTCAACGGGAACGTAGCTTCTTTGTGGAGTGAACCTCGGTAATAAATCTCGTGTCTTTGTTCTTAATATTGTTCTTGTTGTTCATCACCTTATTTGTGCTCGATCTATGTGCTTGGTGTTGTTCGACCTTAGAGATCATATTTAGGTGCTTATTTATTTCATCTAGCAGCTTTGTATTCAAAGGGAATCTTAAATAGCTTGTTAGATTTTGAATCTCGTATTTAGTTATCTCACTATGTTGGAAGATCCAACACAGTGTCGGATCTTCCGGGGTTCAGAAGATCCGAGACTGCGTCGGATCATCCGACCATCTGACATTTTCGTGAAGAAATTTCAGGATTTTTAACAGGCCCTATTCACCCCCTCTAGGCCTAGTATTGGTCCTTTCAGGCACGTGTTTAAGGAAAATATAGCGTGAGAAAGAGTCATAGTGGCTAATGTATATTATGAGAAAGAGTCTTGACTGGTCACGTACATAACCAATATAGCGTGAGAAAGAGTCTAGGGGCTGATGTGTAGCATGAGAAAGAGTCCTGACTGCTCACGTACTTAATCCATGGGTCCACCTATCAAATCAATGTGTCTTTTGACGATTGACCATCAAAATTCTTTCGTCCTTTATAGTATAGACTAGCACAAAGGCACGTGCCGTAGGCACATGTTTTAAGAAAAAATATAGCGTGAGCAAGAGTTCTAGTGGCTAATGTGTAACATGAAAAAGAGTCTCGACTGCTCACGTACATGACCAATATAGCGTGAGAGAATCCTAAAGGCTTACATGTAGCATGAGAAAGAGTCTCGACTGCTCACGTACATGACCCATGGGTCCACCCGTCGGACCAATGTGTCTTTTGACGCTTGACCATCGAAATTCTTTCGTCCTTTATAGTATAGATTAGACACTTAGATGACAACTAATAACCGATACACACCTCATATATGGTCTATTTGACAAATTTTCATCATTTTGAACTGCCACATGCAAAATGCACCCATAAGAAAAAAAATCCATTACGTGTCGCAGGTCTCATGCATTACTTACCAATTCCACAAAGGCAGCAAGCCGTTCTTGCAAGCATTGTCTACTAAAAAATTCAACGCATGAGGCAAAACCAAGACCGTACCTAAGCATATATGTAACTCAATTCTTAAAGCCTGACCAAAACAATTTTAGCCTTTTAAATTTCATGGCCGGACGTGTTGGAAGAATGCGTTTAAATCTACTAGATTTTAATTCGAGACAAATTGCACAAGAGATTGCTATTGCTATGTTAAACAAATCTAAATACAGGCAAGATGAAATACATCTAAACATACTTAAGATCATAGTATGTAAATACATTAGACTCACATATCAGCGCTCCGTCCTCGTGTAGGCTTGACGCAGTGCAGATCGTAAATGCGGCAGTGCAGAACGTAGTCGATCGATCTCGAGCGGTCGCGCAGTTACGCTGCCCAGAAACCTTATTTCCGCCTCTCGTGCAGGTTTCACGACGCCAACGGCTCGAAGATACCGCTCACCCTTCTCCTTGGTGCACGCCAAGGAGAAGAGACGTCGAGACTCAGCAGCACACCACCACAGCACAATCACCAGATGAAAAAAGAAAGAGAAGATAGTTCGTGTGTTATTCCGGTGTTCAACCAGACTATCCATGGATGTCTCCAGGACCTCTTATAGAGGAGCTGATAACAGAACTCTGCTGACTGAAGCGCCTACAACAACGCCCCACTAATTGGCAGTTGTAACCTGTAACATCCCGCCTCTCAGAGGCCGAGTCCGCTTACACCTGGTAGCTCTCTAGTACCTCAAGACTATCCTCACAGACCAACACACGTCCTTTCTGCGCACTTTGTCCTCACTCATGCGCACCCGGGAACGACTTCCCGGACGGTCACCCATCCCAAAATTACTTCGGGCCGACGCCCTCGTCGGTTAACACCAGTCCAGAAACGTCCCCTCCGGCCACGTCCATGTGCCCAGTGCCAGCGCATGTGCCACGGTGCGTGACCACTCTGGACTCACACCAGCCATACGCACCATGCCTGCGCAACTGCGACCCCATGCGCCCGTGAAACCGCGGGAGTCAACTCTAATACCAATTGTAACGTCCCGCCTCCCCGAGTTCGGACCCGCTTACACCTGGCAGCTCTCTAGGACCTCAAAACTATCCTCACAGACCAACACACATATTTTCTGCGCACTTTGTCCTCACTCATGCGCACCCAGGAACGACTTCCCGGTCGGTTACCCATCTTGAAATTACTCCGGGCCAAGCACGCCTAACCCCGGAGTTCTTTCGAGATGAGCTTCCAAAAAGAAGTTGCAACTTGTTTATATGAGTATTCTATAAATCTTATTAAGCCCTGGGTTGTCACATAACCGCCCAGTTAACTTGGGATTAAGATATTGACTGTGTGTTAATTATCTCTAATAACCGTTGTCAAAATTAACACGCTGATGGCAAAATATTTAGACCAATGTTGGCACTCTTAAATGACACGCTTTTGGTGTTGTTTACATAATGAATTCATGCTTATTCTTATGCTAACCCCGCCACTTGGCACTGAAATAACCCCGTTTCCGCTTGTGCACATATTTTTGGAGCATTTTGGTTTATGTTGGCGGCGCAAACGCACACCAAGATCCACCGCAAGCGCACGGATCAGTTGTAGCTCTTCCCTCAAGAGAGTACTCCCCCAAGGTTATCAATCCACGGAACAAGTGTGTTATTACGCTTAACTAGGCACTAATTGAGTTGGTAAAGACTTATGTATGAATTGGATCTAATCTAATATGGTTAGTAGATCAATCTAATCTAGATTAGCAAGAACAGTTGATGATAAGCACAAGATATGAGGAACAGATGCTCATAGGGTCTAGGATCACTTGTAGATGCATCGCATAACATGAACAAACTGATCTAATCTATCATAAAGGTGAACATGAACCGAGCTCAACAGTTTTTCCTCCCGCAAGCTGTCACCAAACAGGGGTAATCTGCTACTGAGCGACGAGGATCACACTCATGGCTAAACGATCTATGGTAAGCAGAGCGACGTACAAACCAAATCAAGGCCTAGCTAGGGCACGAGATAGATGAAGAACATGATAGATCAATGATCGAAACAAGGATTCGACGATTACATCTCAAGATCCATACAACCCATGAACATACGAAGGATTTACCCCATATAGATCGATGTTGGAGCGCTAATCATGGTGGTAAACTCCTTGTGAAGATGATCCCCTTGCTGTCCTCTAGGGTCCAGCGTTGTCGGCGCCTCCGCTAGGGTTCCCGGCTCAGTTTCCTCCACGTGGATGGCTTCTAGATTGGATCTTGATCAATCCCTGGTGGTTGCTTGATGTCTTCGTCTCCTCTGGTGCGGCTCTCTCGTCTCTGACGAATGGCGGCTCATATATAGGCTATGGTTGACGAATGTTTCACCTCGAAGAAATAGGAGCACGATTGGACCCAGAAATGACCTGGGCCGCGCGGCCAGGGCTCTTTCTGGCCCTGATCCACTTCATCTTTCGTGTGTTGCTCCTTCTCCACGTCATCAGCCTATGTATACTTTAAGCCCATCATCAAATCATCAGAACTGGCTCAAATGTGTCGAGTTTCCTACAAAATCATAATATACTCCAAAATACAAGACACATGTGGAAACGGGGTTATTTCAGTGCCAAGTGGCGGGTTAGCATTAGAATAAGCATGAAATCGATATATAAACAACACGAAAAGCGTGTCATTTAATAGCGCCAACAGTTTACACAGGTTAATTGGCTATTTTGGTGTGAATATGGGCTGAATTCGAGACTAGCAACAACACGGCGAAAGATGAAGACCAAAAGCCCTAATGAAGCCCAAAAGAATCGAAGCCCGTTTATGCTCTACTCCAACGGGCCACCTCTAACAAGGCTCAATTGAAGATAAGGCTGGAGTACTCCAAGATCAAGGCAAATCCAGCACAACAGGGAAGACCCATCCATATTACAGAGCCATCGACGTCCAAAGCCGACAAGTATTGGAATATAAACTACTAAACATCAAAGGAGCTTGCACGCAAAAGATGGGACCGAGGGGAACTAAAAACGGCCTAGGCCGCGCGGCCTAGGGCCCCCTTCGCCGCGCCTCCCGAGGTGTTTTTGAGCCCTCTTGGCCTCCCCTTCGAGCTAGGGTTTTCTCGCTATATAAACAGACCGTGTTCCAGAGGAGGGCATCATCCATTCACCAGAAGTCAGCGAAACCTAGAAGTGAACACCGGAGGGAGATGACGACCGTCGCAAGTCCTCGAAGTTGTCTAGGGGATGGCCTAGGCCAACCATAGTGTGGGGGATATAGTACCCGGGTGCCTCACGAGCAAGCCTGGCAGCCCACCAAAAGGGGGCGGCCCAGCCCACCGTTCTGGACCTGAAGACGTGCGGGACAAGTCGGCGCACGGAGGAAGGATCTGGAAAGAGAAGTCCTAGTTGGAATAGGAATTATTGTAAAGAAGGAAAGGATTCTTAGAGATAGGATCGGATACAAACCGACTTGTAACCCTGCCCCCCGATATATAAGGCGGGCAGGGACCCCCTCCAAAACATCAAGTCTCAAGACAACAACTCACAATCTACGCAATACAACACCCCAAAACAGGACGTAGGGTATTACGTCGAGTCGACGGCCCGAACCTGTATAAACCCTTGCGTCTGTCCATCCTAACCATCCTGCTTCCGATCTTTGCGATCTTCCCTGCATTACAAATCACTTCCGTGGGCTACCCTGTGGAAGACTGCCGGAGATAATATCACCGACAGTGGCGCGCCAGGTAGGGGATATCGCCGAGATCAATCTGGCAAGCTCGATGGATCGCGTCAAGATCTTGGACAGCTGCAACCTCCCGGACGTCGACGAAGTCGAGATCCAGTTCGGGGACGTCATCACCACCACCGCCTTGGATACCCAGGCGGCAGGAGCTACGGTCGCCACGGAGGTCTCCTCTCTGGCGCCGACTTCGGCCATCACGGCCCAATCCGGTCCGATCGCCTCTGATCGTACCGGATCTACCCCGCTGAGTCCTTCGCAGAACGCGAGGCCAGACCAGTCGGGAACAGATCTACAATCACTCGGTTCCGATCCGACTCCTGAGAGTCGCGTCGCCGAATCATCGCAGAGCGTAAACGCTCAACCCACACGCGTCCAGAGCCCTGAGGTCATTGCTGTTCAGACCCCTGGCTTTTGCGCGCTTGCTCGGAAGCAAAAGATGAAGGACATCGTCCAGTCGGATGATTACTTCTCCGGGAGCGACTCCTACGGGTTAGATCTACTGGGACCCTCAATCCTGGACGATCTGCCGGAAGGATACACGGTGTCCGATGCCTCTACAGAGCCGGAACTACTAGGATCACTCGGAGAATTGACTCCGAGTAGTTTGGAGCGTTACACGCCCACATCCGACTTCTCCGAGTCCGAGGAAGACTACCTCGCGCAAGAGTGAGTCGGATCATATTGTTACATGGTGGCGCCAGCAACGCCAACCAATCCTGTCTCAGAAGATGAGGTCACTCCTGCTGAGGAGACGACCGAAGCCAGGAACCAGCGTCGAGGACGCAATACCAGTCGGGCGATTCGCAGAGCCGCACGACCGCACGGAGCCGCCGTGTCAGGATCTGGCACTGCTCGACTCCAGGAGCCTCGCTCTGAAGATCATCGTCGCCAACGGGATCAACACGAGCGGAGGAGCGCCCGGAACTTGATGCGCGACGGCACGTTCGAGTTCAACGGACACGAGGTCTACGAGACACCGGTCCAGAACCTCGTTACTATCAACGAGGAAATCAATCGGCTGCCGCCTAACACTCCGGGCCTGGAAAAGGTAAGGGCTCTCGTGCAGGCCGCCTCCATCCAGGTTCACCAGATGCAAGGCAGAACGACCACCGACGCTCCTGAACCCGGTTCATCTCGACACCGGGCCGGCGGTGGATCGGGTCGTGATGAAGACCTCCGCACCACGATCAACAGAGATCGAGATGCAAGGGACATCATCATCAACAGCACTGAAGAGCGCCATCGCGAAGAACTTCGACGGCGCCAAGAGTACGATCGGGATCACGGAAATCCCCGTCGTGACCCCAACAGGAGCGGCTACTCGACAGAGTCAGACTACTCTGACCTCTCCGGTAGCCCGAGGCGCGGCAACAATGGCGGTCGACGACGAGTGCTTCCACCACCCAGGCGACCGACTCCACCAAGAGATCGAACTCCACCGCGCAGCAGAACCTACAGGCAGGACCGAACTCCACCCAGGACTCGGAACTATCGGAGGACCCGTTCCCCGCCCAGGGACCGGGATCGCAGGAGGGACAGCACACCCCCAAGAGCAACTGACGGATCGGGTCCGAGCGATTCCCGCCCTAGGGGTCGGATCGGCGGATTCCAGTCGTTCACCGAGCGCTTGAGAAGCGTGACGTGGCCCAGAGGCTTCAAGCTGTCGGATATCGACAAGTACGACGGGAAATCTGACCCATCTCAATGGCTTCAGATCTACTACACCGCCGTACAAGCGGCCGGCGGCGACGAGGACGTGATGGCAAACTATCTTCCCATCATGCTCACCAAAGACTGCCGCAACTGGCTGGCAGGACTCCCGCAGGACGCCATCGACAACTGGGAACAGCTTACCGAACTCTTCATCGGTAACTATCTCTGTACCTGGGAAAGGCCCGGGAGCAAGCGACTCCTCGGTCAGATCAGGCAGCGCAAGAATGAGACCCTGCACGACTTCGTGCGAAGGTTCTCAGAAAAGCGCAACTCCATCACGGACGTCACGGATCAGGAGGTGATGTCAGCTTTCCAGCGCGGCATCTCCGACGGGAGACTGATCCATAAGTGGACTCGGAAGCCACCCGCGACTGTCAATGACATGTTCCGGGTCGCTAGCACGTGGGCGGACGCCGAGATCGCGGAAAGAGAACAGCTTAGCGAGATCAGAAGTCGCTGGGAAGAAGAGAACAAGACGACTCGCAAACGCGACCGCCGCAACGACGAAGACCGACACGACGACCATCGACGCAATGACAGCCAACCTCGCAAGAAGAAGAGCGAGGGAGACATGGTCGCCGCCCTGGACCGATCCAGAGGCCGGGTAACTCCAGAGGACTTCCAGCGCATGCTCGATGAGCAATGCCCGTACCACAAACACAAGCACTCGGCGCGAGAGTGCTACGGGCTCAAGCGAGCCTTCACCGGGGGCAACAGAGGCCCCCCATACAGAAAGAGGAACGATGGTTCCCTGCGAGACGACAGGCGAAACGACGAGCCCGGTGATGACTTTCAGGAAGCCGACCGAGTGGTCCGCATGATCTATGGCGGACCAGAGTTCGAGTCGAAGCGCCAGCAGAAGCTCACCCATCGCCAGGTCATGCACGCGAGGGAGCCACCGGTACCTGAGTACCTCAAGTGGTCGGAAGTTCCGATCACCTTCACCCGGGAAGATCATCCAAACTTCATACCGAAGCCCGGGTCCCATGCCTTGGTGGTAGCCCTGACGATCCGCAACGTTCGGCTCACCAAGGTACTAGTCGACGGTGGCAGTGGCCTGAACATCCTCTTTGCTAACACATTGAAGGAGCTCGGCCTGACCACTCTCGACCTGAGTCCCCCCCAATCCGCATTCTACGGTTTGATACCGGGAGAGTGGGCAGAACCACTCGGGCACATCACGCTGCCCGTCACCTTCGGAGACCGGAATAATTACCGGACCGAGCACATGCAGTTCACGGTGGCGAACTTTGAAACTGCATACCACGCCATCCTTGGGAGGCCGGCACTCGCCAAGTTCATGGCGATTCCTCACTACGTCTACTTGCAGGTCAAGATGCCAGGACCGAAAGGCGTAATCACCGTCTTGGGAGACGTCCGAGTCGCATACACGTGCGAGCAGGAAACTCTCAACGCGGCAGCCGCCCTGGATATGTCCAAGCGCATGGAACAAGTACTGGCTGCATCACAGGAGGTGGACAAGGACGCTCTAGAGATCCCCACTAAGAAGCCAGCAAGAGAAGCCATCGCGCCAAGCAAGGAGACGGAGCTGAAGAGGATCTCTCTGGACCTGGACGACCCAAAGAAGACGGCCATCATCGGGGCAGAGTTGGACCCCAAATAGGAAGAAGTGCTCGTCAAATTCCTAAGGGAAAACGCCGACATATTCGCGTGGAAACCATCCGATATGCCAGGTGTCCCAAGGGAACTTGCCGAGCACTCCTTGAAGGTCAATCCGACTGCCAAACCGATCAAGCAAAGGCTTCGTCGATTCGCGCAGGACCGCAAGGAGGCAATTAGGGCAGAAATTACAAAGCTGTTAGCAGCCGGGTTTATTCAGGAGGTGTTCCACCCCGACTGGTTAGCTAATCCAGTTCTTGTAAGAAAAAAGAATAATAATGATTGGAGAATGTGCGTTGATTATACAGATCTCAACAAAGCTTGCCCTAAAGACCCCTTCGTTCCCCCCCGCATCGATCAAGTCGTTGACTCCACGGCAGGTTCCGCCCTGCTCTGCTTTCTCGATTGCTACTCAGGATATCACCAGATAGGCCTGAAGCTGGAAGACCAGATAAAGACCGCGTTCATCACGCCGTTCGGTGCCTTTTGTTACAACACAATGGCCTTCGGTCTGAAGAACGCAGGTGCAACCTATCAAAGGACAATTCAAGCATGTCTGGATCAATTGATCCCAGACATAGTAGAAGCTTACATCGACGACATCGTGGTTAAGATCATGAACCCCGAGGACATGATAGGGAATCTGACAAAGGTCTTCGAACGCCTACGCGTATTCCGGTGGAAGCTCAACCCGGAAAAGTGTGTCTTCGGAGTACCCTCAGGTAAACTACTCGGCTTCATGGTTAGCAACCGCGGGATCGAGGCAAATCGCGAGAAGATCACGGCCATCACCAAGATGCTACCACCAACCTGTCAGAAGGATGTGTAGAAG
Organism: Urochloa ruziziensis; assembly: GCA_015476505.1. Lineage (NCBI taxonomy): Eukaryota > Viridiplantae > Streptophyta > Magnoliopsida > Poales > Poaceae > Urochloa > Urochloa ruziziensis. The sequence goes on from CM027126.1 coordinate 19,841,621, forward strand.
CTTACTGGATGCATGGCAGCGCTCGGTCGTTTCATATCACGACTCGGCGTTCGCGGATTGCCGTTTTTCAAACTGCTCAAGAAGCAGGACAAGTTCGTGTGGGATGACGAGACGAAGCGATCTTTCCAGGAACTCAAAGATTACCTGCAGAGTCCTCCCATCCTCGTCCCACCTCAACCAAGAGAACAGCTCTACCTCTACATCTCTGCTACTCCCCGAGTGGTTAGCACGGTACTAGTGGTCGAGCGTCCTGAAGAAGGACACGCATATGGAGTTCAGCGACCAGTCTACTTCATCAGCGAGGTTCTGACCGTATCTAAGGTACGCTACCCCCATGTGCAGAAATTATTATATGGAGTTCTTATCTCAGCAAGAAAGCTGAAGCACTACTTTGAGGCCCACCCAATCTCGGCGGTGAGCGAAAATCCTTTAGGGGAAATTCTCCATAACCGAGATGCCAGCGGCCGAATCGTCAAGTGGTCAATAGAACTGGCCGCTCATCACATTAACTTTGTTCCACGTACTGCTATCAAGTCTCAGGTCTTGGCCGACTTCGTAGCAGACTGGACAGAAAACCAAGCTCCGACTGACGACGAGTGTCGGTGATATTATCTCCGGCAGTCTTCCACGGGGTAGCCCACGGAAGTGATTTGTAATGTAGGGAAGATCGCAAAGATCGGAAGCAAGATGGTTAGGATGGACAGACACAAGGGTTTATACAGGTTCGGGCCGTCGACTTGACGTAATACCCTACGTCCTGTTTGGGGTGTTGTATTGCTTGTTATGATGTGGTGTCTAGTTATCAGATGTGTCGAGATGTGGTTCGTTGTGGTGTCGTTGTTTTGGAGGGGTCCCTGCCCGCCTTATATATCGGGGGGCAGGGTTACAAGTCGGTTTGTATCCGATCCTATCTCTAAGAATCCTTTCCTTCTTTACAATAATTCCTATTCTAACTAGGATTTCTCCTTCCAGATCCTTCCTGCGTGCGCCGACTTGTCCCGCACGTCTTCAGGTCCAGAACGGTGAGGTGGGCCGCCCCCTCCTGGTGGGCTGCCAGGCTTGCTCATGAGGTACCCGGGTACTATATCCCCCACAGTAGCCCCCGAGCACTTCTTGGCCGATCATTGGCTGTAATTGTTATATCTTTTCTTGCATGATTCGAGTGCTTCAAGTTGTCTAAGATCTCATCCGAGTGGTTTCGAAGAAGATCCGAGTGGTTTCAGGGAAGATCCGAGTGATTTCTCAGACGTTCCTGAAAACAATTCTTCAATTACAGTCGAAGTGAGGGGAAGGAGTGCTCTTTTTCACGACGCGACAGCGAAGTGAATACACTTAGCCCCCAAGCTTTGGGCAATTTTAGAATGAAATTGGCCAAAGGTCTTCAACTTTTATCCATCTGTATCTTGATTTTCAATGGTGTGCACCTCCAGGTGCACCCATTGGGTGTAGCCCCCGAGCCTTGAGCAGAATATAATATTCTGGTCGAGGGTCAAAAATAAATATTATGAATCTCTTATTGAACTTAATCCATCAATGGTGTGCACCTCCAGGTGCACCCATTGGGTGTAGCCCCCGAGTCTTGTTACGACTCAGCATGATCGTGTCAAGACTCTGAAAGCTATGAATTCCGACTGATTTTTCAGCCCCCATGCCTCTGGACATGGATTTTAGATAATCTTTTCCCTCAGGGGCTTTTTTGTTTCCCCTTTATAAGGATTTTGTCCTCAAGTTCTTTGAACTCGGCATGACTCCCGAGTCGTGTCCCACGACTCAGCTTGACCATATGGTAAGCCATCTTCTCACAAGATTTATACTTGTCAGCATTTGACCCAGATTGCTGAGTCAATTTAGCGATAGTATCGCATGCCTTACGTAAAAATCAGTTGCGAGGTCGCAATATTAATTGCAAAATCAAGTCTGGTCGTCGACTAATTTTAGCCTCACGACCGAGTGGTTTCTGCCCCTGAACCCTAGCTCAGGAACCCACAGATTTATAATCGTAACAGAACCGAAAGGTCGTGCTATATTTCAGCCCGTTAGGCCCATTATTCCTAAAAGTCCGTTGCGTCCTTAACGGTCGCCTTACGGAAGGCGAGATATCGCGAGATATCGCGATTCCCTATCGCATCTTTGAATTCAAAGCGACGGGACGTGCCTGCGTCGGTTGAGTTCCCGAGACAAGTGCCGCGCCGCGCGCGGGAGGAACGGTTCCTTTCTTTATAAGCCATCCCCGCCGCATTCTTCTTCCTTTACTTGCCATTTGCCTTCCCCGACGCTCCAGTTTCCTTTGCGCCAGAGCAAAACCCTAGATCTGCTCCCGCACTCTTCTTCCTCGCTCTCCAGCACCAACCACTGCCATGGCGCCCAAGAGGAAGGAAGCCTCGAAGCGGAAGGAGAAGTCACCCGCGAGGGCCCGGTCGTCCAAGGGCAAGGCCGTCGCCGAGGTCGCCGTGGATCGGGCCGCCGAGTGGAGGGAGTCCATCACCTCCACCAGGCGCCTCGAGCAGCACGTCATGGATGGCGTCCTCCCCGATCAGCAAACCGCCGAGTGGCGCGCCGCCGCCGGTGAGTCTTTCCCCACCCCAAACTCCTCTGATTTGGTGGTGTTCGAATCTTTTTTCTTCGTGGTCTTGGCTTGCCCGCGCATTCTTTCCTCCGCGGGCTGCTGCATTACTACGGGATCTGCCTCTGCGCATTGAATCCCAACTCTATCCTCCACATCGCCATCTTCATCAACCTCTGTGAGGCCTATCTTGGGATAGAGCCTCACTTCAATCTCTTCATTCATCTTTTTCTTCTTAAGCCTTATCCCCGCACCGACTGCCCACTAGTAGTCGGGGGCGCCGGACTCCAACTCCGCGAGGGTCGAACTCGGGAGTATTTTGACATCCCTTTCCTTACCTCCAATAAGGGGTGGCAGTCCGAGTGGTTTTACGTAGGAAACCACTCGCCTGCCATCTCTCCAGAGATCGATTCTCGTCCTGTCCCCTCCCAATCCTGGACCGCTCTTCCCAAGGAGAGTGAAATGGACCAGGTTCGGAAGCTCCTGGGTCTTATTACCCAGTTGAAGGACAGAGGGTTGTCTGCCGTCGGAGTGGCAGCCAACTTCGTTCTACGCCGAGTCCAGCCCCTCAAGCAGCGGGCTCACCCGGCGTATGAATATTACGCCGAGGGGGACAACACGCGCGAAGCCCCCGAGCGCGTCGACAAAGTCCAAGCCATCGCTCGGCTTGGCAAATTCTTCGCACCTGGAACGTCGCTGAGGACTACTGACTGTCCTCCGGCGTACAGCTTGGGAAATCCACGCCCTGAGGTATTTAGTCAGTTTGTCCTTGTTTTTATTTCAATTCCACCCATTGGGTGTAATCTCAAAACTGAATCCCATATTTGCAGGATCGAGTTGCCTTTGTATCCATCCCTCCTTTGCCTGAGATGCCAAAGGGAGTGGATCAGCCTCGTCGGCGC